>SJXQ01001248.1:184470-200125 GCA_006408695.1 Aepyceros melampus
CAGAGACATTACTTTGCCAACAAAGGTCCATCTAGTCAAGGTTATGGTTTTTCCAGTGGTCATGTATGGATGTGAGTTGGACTGTGAAGAAAGCTGAACACCAAAGAATTGATGCTTTTGAACTGTGGTGTTGGAGAAGACTCTTGAGAGTCCCTTGGACTGCAAGGAGATACAAGCAGTCCATTCTAAAGGAGATCAGTCCTGGGTGTTAGAAGGACTGATGTTAAGCTGAAACTCCAATACTTTGGCCACCTCATGCGAAAAGTTGACTCACTGGAAAAGACTCTGATGCTGGGAGGAACTGGGGGCAGGAGGAGAAGGGGATGACAGACAAAGAGATGGCTGGATGGCATCACCGTCTTGATGGACGTGAATTTGAGTGAACTCTGAATTTGAGTGAACTCCGGGAGTAGGTGATGGACAGGGAGGCCTGGTGTGCTGTAATTCATGGGGTTGCAAAGAGTTGGACATGACTGAGTGACTGAACTGAACTATAAAATAGTACAGTTAGTCATTCTTGATAATACAGACAAAAGTATTGAGTTCAAAATAATTTTGATAATTTAGGAAATGTGACAAATTCCAAGAATACCATTATTTAATAGCAAAAAGGAAGAATGTTAAGAATAACTTCCAGGAGATGGATAATGAGAAGCTAATGAAGACTTCCAAATAGGTGCTCATAAATTGATTTTATTTTGTTCTCAACAGGATGGGCAGAAATCTTTTGAATGAAATTATCCAGTACTGCACACACAAACACACAAATAAACAGTGGTGCTGGCTACACACACACACACACACAAAACAGTGGTGCTAGCTAGGTTCTCAGTTTTTTACAGAAGTAGTTTCCAAATTGTACCAGATTATGGAAACTTCATATAATTAGCCTTATACTATTTTCAACGATATTAAAAATCATCTGTATTTGTGAAAAGAAGTTAAAAAACAAACACTTTCTTTATTTTGGAGACATTCAAAATAGTTTCCTGCACTATAATCATTTTTGTAAATCAGCTGTTTTTTGACAACATAAGAAAATCAAACTTACTTGCAGGTTAAGATGCGCACCAAATCATTTGGTTTATATAGTTCAATACACACGGCACAACTATCTCCATCAGGGCCGATTTCCTAAGAGCAAAGAGTCACTATTATTCTGATGGATAAGAAAAATACACTAAACTACAGAGCAAGATCAGAATATACATGTATTTAATATGTTACTTAAATTCCTACAGAATGAGCATCATATTACTAAAATGACTTTCAATAAGAAATTTAAAATTATCTAGACTTAACTGGAATCTAAAAAAAAGCCAAACTTATAGAAACAGAGTAGAAAAGAGTTTCCAAGGGCTGAGCAGTAGGGAAAATAGGGAGAAGTTAGTAAAAGGGTACAAATTTTCAACTATGAGGTCTGAAGATCTAATATAAAACATGGCGACTAGAGATGATAACACTGTGTATTATGTAATTGAAATTAGAAAATAAAATACTTAGACTTTAAAAAGTAAAAGAAGAGGATTCCTGAGTAGCCTGCCGGGTAGGATTCTGGGCTTTCACTGCCATCAGTTCAGTTTAGTTCAGTCGCTCAGTCATGTCCGACTCTTTGCGACCCCATGAATCGCAGCACACCAGGCCTCCCTGCCCATCACCAACTCCCGGAGTTTACCCAAACTCATGTCCATTGAGTCAGTGATGCCATCCAACCATCTCATCCTCTGTCATCCCCTTCTCTTCCATCCCCAATCCCTCCCAGCATCAGGGTCTTTTCCAATGAGTCAACTCTTCACTGCCATAGCCTGGGTTCAATCCCTAGTCGGGGAACTCAGATCTTGCAAGCCATGTAGCACGGCAGAAATAAATAAATGTAAAAGAATAAAGTCAACCCAAGAGGAATAGTATAAAGAGAAACATGTAGCACTGACGTAAACTTTTTCCTGGTTTTAGAATTTACACAGTGCCATAAGTTCTTTCGGAGAAGGCAATGGCACCCTACTCCAGTACTCTTGCCTGGAAAATCCCACTGACGGCAGAGCCTGGTAGGCTTGCTGTCCATGGGGTCACTAAGAGTCGGACACGACTGAGCAACTTCCCTTTCACTTTTCACTTTCATTCATTGGAGGAGAAAATGGCAACCTAATCCAGTGTTCTTCCCTGTAGAATCCCAGGGATGGGGGAGACTGGTGGGCTTTTGTCTATGGGGTTGCACAGAGTCGGACACGACTAAAGCAACTTAGCAGCAGCAGCATAAGTTCTTTGGCTATGTTTTTCCATTTAAAAAATTAAGGTATAATTCACATGAAGTTAAATTCATTCTAAATGTTGAGTAACCAGTTTTGCAAGTTTGGAGAAGCATGCAGTCATTAATCCCCACCATAATCAAGACACAGGATGGTCCTGGTACTCCAATAAATTCCTCTATATCCCTTTGTTATTAACCTCCTCCTTTTACCTCTATCTTCTGTTACCCACTGATTTGTTTTTCAGTGCCTTCTATTTTGGCTTATCCAAGATATCTTATAAGTGGAATTGTGTATTATATAGCCTTTGAGTCTGGCTTCTTTTACTTAACATAATGCATTTACAATTCATCCTTGTTGGTGAATATATCAGTAGGGTTCTGCTGTTTTTATGACTAAGTGGTACTCTTTAATATAGATGTACCACAGTTTTTTATCCATTCACCATCTGAAAGACATTTGGCTTCTTTTCAGTTTGGGTAATCATCAGTAAAGCTTCCCTGAACAATTTTGAACAAGTTTTTACATGAATGGGTAAACACCTAGCTGTGAGATTGCTGGGTTCTTGGGAGAGTGTATATTTGACTTCATAAAGTTGCCAAATCGTTTTCCAAACTGGCTGTATATTGCATTCTCACCAGCAAATGCATGAAAGTTCCAGCTATTCCACATCTGACTAGCTATTGGTATTGTAGGTTCAATTGGTTTTAGCCATTCTAATAAATGTACTATGGGTATCACACTGTGGTTTTAATTTGCACTTCCCTAATGATGAATGATGTTGAGCAACATTTTATGTGCTTCTTTGCCAACCATATATTTCTTTGGTAAAATGTCTGTTTTGCCCATTTTTACACTAGGTTGCTTTTTCTTTTGTTGAATTTTGAGAGTTCTTTATATATTCTGGATACAGTCCTTTATCAGATATGTGATTTGCAAATATATTCTCCAAGTCCGTGGCTCATCTTTTCAGTATCTTAACAGTGTCTTTCAAAGAGCAAAAGCTAATTTTAACAGTCAAATTTCTCATTTTTTTTCTTTAATGGACTTGTTTTTGGTATCATATCTAAGTAATTTTTGCCTAACTCAAGCAACAGAGATATTTTTTTCCAAAGTTCTCTTATAAAACTTCATAGTTCTAGGTTTATATTTAAGTCTGTGGTCCATTTTCAGTTAATTTTTACAGAGGGTATAAAGCATGGACTGAGGTTCATTTTTCATTTTTTCTGTATATGGATATTCAGTCATTGTTTATGGTGAGCCAACAAATGGCTGTCCTTTTTTTTAAAATTACTTTTGCATCTTTCTCTAAAATAAATTGATCATATATATGTAGGTCTATTTCTGGACTGTCTCTTCTGTTCCAAAGATCTAAAGGTCTAGCCTTTTCCTAATACCACACCTTCTTGACTACTGTAACTTTAAAATAACTGTGCAAATCTGGAAACATTAGTCATCCAAATTTGTTTTTTATCAGAATTATTTTGGTTATTCTAGTTCTCTTGCTTTTCCAAATAAACTCAGAATCAACTTGTCAATTTCTACAAAAGATGCAACTAATATTTTGATTGAAACTGTATTGAATCTTTAGATTAGTTTGGGGAGAGACTTCTAACTCATGAACATGGTATATCCCTATTCTTTTAGGTCTTCTTTGATTTCTTTCTTTGATATTTTACAGTTTTCAGCACATAGATCTTATATATATATTGTAAGATGTATACCTAAGTATATAATGGTTTTGGTGCTATTATAGATGGTATTTTTTTTTATTTCAGTAAGTTCTATAGCTATATTTTCATTGTAGTACTTCTATAGCTTTCATTGTAGAACCTCTATAGCTTTCATTGTAGAACCTCTATAGCTATTGTTTTTACATGAGTTTTAAACATGAATGGTACTTTTCAGCTGTGCTAAATCTGAAAATCGATGTTCAAGTAAAGTTGTACTTAAGTACTATATTCATCTTCTGTTGTTGCTATAATAAATTACAATAACCTAGCGGCTTAAAATGACGCAAACTTATACTCTTAAGTGTTATTGCTCATGGACCCTTTCCTATACCACTCCAATGTCTTACTTCCATTGTCACATCTCCTACTTCACTGTCAAATCTCCTCTTTCCTCCCTCGTATAAGAACACTGTGATTATATTTAGGCCCCACTTGATGATCCCCTGGAGAAGGCAATGGCACCCCACTCCAGCACTCTTGCCTGGAAAATCCCATGGACAGAGGAGCCTGGTAGGCCACAGTCCATGGGGTCGCAAAGAGTCGGACACGATTGAGGGACTTCACTTTCACTTTCACTTGGATAACCTAGGATAATCTTCCCATCTCAAGATCCTTAGCTTAATCACATCTGCAAAGTCTTTTTTGCCATATAAGATAACATTTACAGGCTCCAGGGATTAAAAAAAAAACCTAGATGTCCTTGGGGGTCATTATTCAGCCAATCTCCAGCATTAAATAGATTAAAAAATCAGTTATATTTATAAATTCCAATTAAAATCATACTTTGGAAGAACATGAACTTTAAAAAATGGATTGGTAGCACTGCTTTAAAACAAATAGCATTTAAAAGTCATAAATGCACCTTGTCTCCTTGCTTCAGTGTACGGAGTTGAAGCCTTCCAATAGCTTTTTTAGCATCTGCCTTTAACTGTCTCTGTAACAAAAAATAGCAGGTATTAGAAAAAAAATTTAAACAAATACGATAAAAGAGGTAGAGAGGATTAATAAATATTTATAAGGTAAAAGTCAGTGTATAAGTAAATGCTGAAAGACACAATTTAATTAACCATAATAAATGTCCATTTATCTCATATCAAACAGGATTTTTTTAAATTACTGAAACCTCATATTTCCTACCTTCTTATACAGCAACTTCTCACTAGCTATCTGTTTTGCACATGATAATATGTGTACATTTTAATGTTACTGTCTCAATTTTTCCCACCCTCTCCTGCCCCCACTGTGTATATAAGTCTATTCTCTATGTCTGAGTCTCTATTCTTCCTCTACAAATAGGTTCACTGGTACCATTTTTCTAGATTCCATATTAAAATCTCACTTTTGATTCAAATATATACCTATGTGTATATATGGATAGATAGATATAAATGTAATATTTTAGTCCTTATTCCCTAAATGAACCATGGACTTGCCTTTGCATATCCAGACTCATCTAGTATATGTTAAGTGAAATAAACAAAAAACTCTCAGAATCCACCCACCTTACAAGGCAGTAGTGGTTATAAACAGCAATTTTTTTCCCCTAGTACTGAATAACACTGGAAGGACTGATGTTATCCTCATTTTGTAGATGAGTTAAACAAGCACAAAAATTTAATGACTTGTCCAGGATTTTTCATTTCATAAGTGACAAAGTCAGAGTTTGAATCTAGGTTCATTTGAATCCAAATCCTATGCACTTTCTACCAAACAAGACACTATTCAAAAAAAATAAATTGGAAAATATGTACTTTAAGACCTTCTGGGCTTTTTAAAATAGGAAAACTGCTTTGAAAATTCATAGCATCTGAATTCATTTGGAATAGGGACATAGAGCTTTATCATTGTGGCCCAAAGCTGCTGTTTAACACAGGGAGCTCAACCTGGTGCTCTGTGACAACCTAGAGGGGTTGGATGGGGTGGGAGATGGGAGGGAGGTTCACGGGAGGGAGCATATGTATACCTAAGGCTGATTCATGTTGATGTACGGCAGAAATCAATGCAACACTGTGAAGCAATTATCCTTCAAATAAAAATAAATTTAAAAATAAAATTTAAAAAAGTATGGGGGAAATCTAAAAGGCGAGGGAAAAGTGAGAAGGAAAGGAATCAATGAGAGACTATCTCTTTGTGTGGGATGCACTGGCGGGTGGGGGTTGGGGGAAAGCCAGGTAGTATGAGACATTCAGTGTTAATTTGAAATTATTTGTGATGCCACAAATAAACCTTCCTTCTATTTCAGTAAAAATCTGCCACATATACGAATGCCTCAAGAAAAGATAATATATGTGTAAATTGAAGAAGAGGCCAGGTTTCACGCCTGGGTGGATGCTGTGTGGAATAGAGAGATAGCATGTTTAGCAGGGCAAGATGATAAGCAATCTTCCTATTTTGTATTGTGAAATGAACAAACTTAGAGAAATTCAGCAAAAAGTAGATGGGCAGAACCAGAAGTCTTGTGAGAATGTCAACAGCTTCTCATCCCCCTGTATGTACCTCCATCCCCAGCAGGGAGACCCCTTAGCTGACATCAAGGCTATATGAAAGTTAGAGATAATTTAAGTGTTTGCCACTCAGTCGTGTCCCAGTCTCTGTGATCTCATGGACTGTAACCCACCAGGCTGCTCTGTCCATGGGATTTCCCAGGCAAGAATGCTGGAGCAAGTTGCCATTTCCTCCAGGGGGATCTTCCCAACCCAGGGATCAAACCCGGGTCTCCCACATTGCAGGCAGATTCTATACCATCTGAACCACCAGGGAAACTGTGTAAGTAAAGTATCCAGCATAATGTCTGGGTGATAGCAGACACTCAATAAAACGTTTATTAAATGAAAATATAAAATATTTTCATCAATAAGCATATTTATGCCTGTCTGTAGCAAATCTATTTTGGACGGGAATAATCCATGAGTATAGGTATGTGAAGCTATTCCTTAATGCCCAAATCCGCCTCCTATGTAAGATATCATTTTGTGAAAGGATGCCAAGGTGATTACTGCCAAAGTATTTTTCTGCTGTCACAGTAGCAGCAGAAACTTCTCAGATTGTTATCTGACTGGCAAACATAGCTCATAGAAACAGTTAATAGGAAGGCCTAACCCTTAGAAGGAAAGAAGTGCTAATCGAAGCCCTTTCACTCCCAGTTTGGGAGACTTAATCATTGAGTTCACTCACAAGGGGAATTTTATGATGGTACTTAATTTTGAGCCTAAATATTTCCCTTCTATTTTGTTACTTGCATCACAAGTAAATAATAGAATGACAGTGAAATGAGGTACACTTAGGGTCTTTAGAGCTGGAAAAATTCTTGGAGTTCACCTAGCCTGATATCTAATCTGACAGAAAAGAAAATTGATGCCTTAAAGAGAAAGAATACCTTGCTCAAAATCTCAAGAGTTGGTTAGTGTCAGTCCCGCTGAAGCCCAGAGTTTGGGAACACTTAACTCTGACATCAAGGTAGTCGTCTTTTGTTTACTGTGGCTTGAAGTAGGAAGCCAGTCTACTACTTCCTTATATTTATATAATTATTTTAAAAATTGTTTAGTTTGTTTTGTTTTTCTTTTTAATTTTTTTAAATTGTGAAAGTTATGATAACACATTTACAGGAGACTTACAAAACAGCTGTTATATAATTTAAAATTATTTTTGTTATCTATTACCTCACTTAATCCTCATAATATCCCCTAAAGGAGACAATATCTCCATTTTAATGTCATTCAAATGGAGGCTTGCAAAAGTAAAATAATTTGTCCAAAAGGGAATGCAACCTCTAAACAACAGAGTTAGTACAGAAAGTCTGCTCTTCATACCCCAAGATTCCATTATAATACAGCCATCCGGGTTCATGTACATTCGTGGCTGATTCATGTCAATGTATAGCAAAATGAATACAGTATTGTAAAGCAAAACAAACTAAAAAATAAAAATTAATTAAAAAAAATAGTTTGAAGTTTTTCCAACTTCTGGATTCTATGTTCTGGCAAATTGTGGCCAGTTCTTATAGTGAACAAGCAGTATGCCCACGGGGCTCTGGCCTTGCCCTAAACTTCCAAACATTACTACTTTTGTTTCCTATAAAACATAAGCTATTTTGACATGAAGAAGAGAAAAATGCAGATGATACAAACACAGAGCCAACAGGAGAAAATAAGACAAGGAAAAAGTGAAGTTGAGAAGTCTTTGACAACCATTTTGCACTTTGTCTTTAGAACGCTTCTGACTTAGGTTTAAGCAACCAGCTCCACGACAACTGGGGAAATGTACTCACAAGGAAGTGATACATCTCTAGTGTATTTACATGATTAAGCCTGCACAGTTTGATTTCTCATTCCAAAATATTCAACAAAATATAAATGCATGAGCCTCCAGTGCTAGTGCTCATCAGGGATGAATGCTAACGATACAACTTTGATTATATCCAAGACTAACTGCAAATTAATTTGAGAGGTGGGATCAAAAGCAAACTTTAAATGTAATGTTTAAGTCTATGTTGATGAGAAAAGTGGAACTTACATTAAGACAATGCTTTGAAAAAAAAATTGAGGGGTGACAAAAATATAGGGAAAAATCCAAGATGCCAGAATATCCTAAGCAAGGGACTTGATTATGAAGGATCTCTAAAAGATTTGTAGCACAGCATATACCAGTGTTTAAGGAAGCAGCCCTAGAATTTTAAAAAGCCTTTGAAAGGAAATCTGAATGTTTCCAATAACTCCTACCAAGCTTTTATAAGGAAAATATATTTCTTTCAATACGGAGGTGTGACTTGTGGTTTTGTTAAGAAGCACAATTTTTAGAACCTGAATAAAGGTTTTAAAACTGCCATCAGCCCTCAAAATATTAATATTTCACTGTCACATTGACAGTAGGAGTTTCCAAGATGCGCCCATTCCTCTAAATACTGACATAAGAGAACAAGATTAAGACCAAGTAGTCTATATTAAGGGCTTCCCAGGAGGAGAAGGGGACAACAGAGGATGAAATGGTTGGATGGCATCACTGACTCAATGGACAAGAGTTTGAGCAAATTCCAGGACATGGTGAAGGACAGGAAAGCTTGGCATGCTACCGTCCATGGGGTCACAAAGAGTAAGATACAAAGAGTAAACCTGGTGTGCTACAGTCCGTGGGGTCGCAGAGTCAGGCACGACTGAGCGACTGAACAACAGGTGGTGTTAATTGTATAGAATCTGACTGCCAATGTTTGAGACACAAGAGATGCAGGTTCAATCCCTGCGTTGGGAAGATCTGGAGTAGGAGATGGCACCTCACTCCAGTATCCTTGCCTGGAAAAATTCCATGGGCAGAGGAACCTGGTGGGCTACAGTCCATGGGACCGCAAAGAGTCAGACATGAATGAGCACGGCACAGCACAGTTTATATTAAATACACATTGAGATTTCCCTGGTGGCTCAGACAGTAAAGAGTCTGCCCACAATGTGGGAGACCCCAGTTCAATCACTGGGTCAAGAAGATCCCCTGGAGAAGGGAATGGAAACCCACTCCAGGATTCTTGCCTGGAGCATTCCTTGGACAGAGGAGCTTTCAGGCTACAATTCACGGGATCACAAGAAGTCAGACATGACTAAGAAATTAAAATTTTGGGAAATATGAAACCTCTCTCCAATTCTGTTCCCTCACCAGTAAGTAGGAATACTAATAATCCTATATAGGATTGTTACAACAATATTTTGGGCTTCCCTGGTGGCTCAGCAGTAAAGAATTCACCTGTCAATGCAGGAAACATAAGAGACACAGGTTCAATTCCTGGGTTGGGAAGATCACCTAGAGAAAAAAATGGCAACCCACTCTAGTATTCTTGCCTGAGAAATGCCATAGATAGAGGAGCCTGGTGGACTACAGTGCCAAAAGTGTCAGACACAACTTAGTAACTAAACAACACGTTTGAATAATATTAAGTCAAACTTTAGGTGCCCCTATATGCTTTAATATTTAAAGACAATGTGCCCAATGTAAACTATAATTTATGTTTTACTTCTTAAAAAACAGAACTTCAAGAGTTTATCTACTTTGGTATACAAATTACTTTGGACACCTTTTCAGTACCTCTCCATCCTATCAGAATTCCTATCCTATAAATTCCAACAGCACATGGTTTCCATCTCTTATATTCTGTAGTTGTATTATTCATGTGTCTTTTTCTCCTAGTAGATTGTGAATAGGTGGAAGACTGGGCCTTAATTATTTAAAAAAAATCCCCATAATGCTTAATCTTTGTTCAAAGAATAGCTTTTGAATTTAGATAAAGAGATTTTCTCATCTAAGTTTTATTCATTAAAAGCCTCTACTCAATCTATTTTGAGGGAGAAAAAAAGGTTTAGAGAACATGTAATGGACTCCTGCCATGTGTCAGGTTTAACCCTAAGTTTCACATGTGTCATCTTACACAGTAACAACCTTAGGGAATAGGCATTTTAATACCCAAATTTTATAGACAAGAAAAGGTCCTGAAGCTTGACTAAAGGCCAGGCAGCTGGTGAGTTGCAGAGCTGTGATTCAATTCAAGCCCAGGTTCTATCTGGCTTTAAAGCCCATGATCTCTCCACATAGTACACTGCCTCCATTGTGTAACAGCAAAGAAGCCTTTAAAGGGCTTCACATTCCTTGTGAAGAAGATAAATGAAAGAAAAAAAAAACCCTCAAAGTCAGCTATTATCCAGTCTTCAAATCCTTCTTCATTTGACTACTTACTGTGATTTGGGGAACTCTCTTAAACAAGTATTTTATATCAACATGTTCTACCCACCTCTTCCCCAGTTCTAAGAGATACCTGGTCTAAGAGAATTTGGCAGAGTAGAAGACTGATTCAAAGCAGCTTGGTTGTTAGCCAATTTTGTTAACAGAAGCTTAATGTCATTATTCAAAAGCTGGGATGGTTCTAGTCACTGACGAATTTCAGCTGTACAGTTTCTTTTGTTGTCGTTCTGAGTGACACTTTAAGTGGGCCGAAAATGAAGATTTGTGGCAATTCTCATCCTATATTACAATGTTCAATTTTTAAATTACAGTGAACACAAAGATATTCTACCTATTTTACCTACGAATTTATATTGAACTAAGTGAAATAAATGTTTTAGCCTGGTTATTTGCCAGCCTGATTTTTGGCCCCAAGGTATTTAGCTTTCAGTTTAACTGAAACCCACATAAATAACTAGGCATGTAGTCGAACCTAATTACTTGATGGAGGGCTGGGCAGGGTGAGTATATAAAAGAAAGAAAAGAACATGGATATAAGCAAACTAGATTTTCCTGTTCTTAAACCACCTTTTTAAAAATAAAAACTTTCATAAAAATTTGGCTCAGAACTTATAAAACAGAAAACTTAAAATCAAGAATTATGGTAAGAGGATTCTTTTACTCAGATTCCTGTGAACAAAATCAAAATCTGAGTGTTATGGCTATTTTGATATATGAGAACTGAGAGAAATCTATTTTTTCCCCAATCAAAAACCTATGCATCGAATCACTGTGTCATACATCTGAAACTAATATAATATTGTATGTCAATTATACTTCAATTTAAACAGCTAAAGTTTGCATGCTGCAACTGAAGATTCCACATGCTGCACGAACACCTGACACAGCCAAATAAATAAAAATAATTTTTAAGAGGAGTAAGCAAAAACACCCCTATGTATAATATTTGAATAGGAGGATTCCTAAAGGAAAGAGGAGCTGCAGACTGTAACACAGCTTCCCATAAGTCTGTGGAATTACAGAAATACGAGTACAGATCATTTGCATGAAGATGATCCCTGTGAACAGTGTGAAGAAATACACTGTAAGGAAGAGCATTGAGAAAAGGGCGAATTTGACCCAGGGGATAGGAGATGACTCAGATTATAGCATTTTTTCAAAGACACAATCAAAACCTTTATTATAGTAAGTGAATATTTTTTTTAAAAAGTCCTGAGAGACTCATTGTAAGAGCTTCCTTTTGTTCAATGAGGAAATCACAGAAAGACTATAAAACTAGGTCCTACTCAGATAAGAATTTGTTTAATCTGCTCTTCTCATGTAAGAACCAAACCAGTAGTTTTGTAAAGGGTTCTAAACCTCAAATTTAAGCAGGAACAGATACATACAAATGCACCCACTATAAATATATATAGATATCTATAGAGATAGATAGATAGATACTGGTACAGTCTGCAGACACCTGGTAAGTCTTCCAGTTAATTTCATATACTAGGAGAGCAGAGAAAATTTAATGTGACCAGAAATGTTTCAGATATTTTTAGTCATGCTTTAAGTTCGAGGACAAATTTTAAGATATTAATGTAGCTAAGTTCTTCCTCATCTGAGACCACACAGGAGTGCTCTCTCTTTGGCAGCAGACTTCAAGGACACATGTGACAGGTCTCTGCCCAGGAAGCCAACTTGAATCTCAGGATGTGAGGCTCAGATGGGGAACTGACTGGTCACTACATAATTCTGCTAGCAGTAGGCCATGCTGCCCCAAACTCAGGACCCCAACAATGAAGCCAAGTGCATATTATTTATCTTGATTGTTGTGCCAAGTACCATGACAAACTGGTACAACATGGTCCATCGCTTCAGATGTATATAACAAAATTATCAACCATTAACTAAAGAACACTTTGACTAATCTATTTTGTAAATGAAAGTCTGTACCACTTAATCTCCATCATCCATTTCTGCCCCCCAGCCCAAGCCCCCTCACCTTTGGCAACCACCTATTTGTTCTCTGTATCTATGACCCTGTTTCTATTTGGTTATGTTCGTTCATTTGTTTTGTTCTTTAGAATCCACATGTAAGTGAAATCATACACTATTTGTCTTTCTCTGCCTGATTTACTTCACTTAGCATATCATCTTCTAGGTCCATTCATGTTGTCACAAGTGGTTAAGATTCCATTCTTTTTACGGCTGAATAATATTTCATTGTATATAGGAGATAAAGAGGTACAAATTTCAGTTACAAAATAAATGAGTCACAGGTATAAAATGCACAGTGTGTGGAATATAGTCAGTAATTATGAGTGGGTGCATGCTAAGTTGACTCTCTAGGCAAGAATATTGGAGTAGATTGCCATTTCCTTCTACAGGAGATCTTCCCAACCCAGGGATCAAACTCAAGTCTCCGGCATTGGCAGGCAGGTTATTTACCACTAGTGCCATCTGGAAGCCATCAATAATTATTCAATATCTTTTTATGGTGACAAGTAACAACTACACAATCATGGTGATCATTTTGAAATGCACAGAAATATCAAATCATTGTGTTACGTACCAGGAACTAACATAGTGTTATAGGGCAATTATACTTCAAAAACAAATTTATAGAAAAAGAGGTCAGATTTGTGGCTACCAGAGGCAGATAGTGGGGGGAGGGGGGATTAGATAAAAGTAGTCAAAAGCTACAAACTACTAATTATAAGATAAGTATGTACTAGGGATATAATGTACTATATGACAAACACAATTAACACAGTTATATATTATAAATGAAAGTTATTAAGAGAGCAAATCCTAAGAGTTCTCATCACAAGTAAAAAAATTGTTTTTTTCTGTCTCTTTAATGAGTATCTACACGAGATGATGGACGTTCACTAAACCTGCCATGGTCATCATTTCAGGATGTGCGTAAGCAAATCATTATGTTGTACACCTTAAACTTACACAGAGCTCTATGTCAATTATATCTCAATAAAAGTGGGAAAAAAACAGAAAATCAAACAAAACAAACAAAATAAAACCACCTTGAGGACCATTTTCCCAGGGTTGGCTAAGGGCCAAGCATGGTTTCCTGGGAGACTTACAAGGAGTAAGCAACTAAATCTATTGTATTGTCTCTTTACAATCCACTCCCTCTCTTTTAATCAAGGTCTTTTTAACAATGAAATAGCCATATTTGGGCTTTTACAATTAGTATAGTGTTTATATATAAGGTAAACAAGAGCAACATAACCATATCTAATACTTGCAGAAGGCAACGAAGGATGAAAATAGGCTCAAATAAATTATTCTTCTAGTAATAATAAGACCATTAAGACATCTTTATATTGATGCAACAATTTAATTATCTGTTTACTCCCTTGATCTATGGCCACTTGAACTTTGTGATAACCTTGTACGGAGCTATTTAAAGTAATGAACTACATCTAATTCTTCCTCAGGCTAGTCACTCTCCATTGACATCACATGCTGGGAGGTTTTAGTTCAGTTTCCCAATACATTTGATTATCATAAAATTTGTTTATATAAGGCAGCTGAATCTTACCAACAATACCAGTATTACACCATCACAATATAGTTATGATACAGTTTCATTTGGTTACAAAAGAAATCGGGAAGTATCTCAGAAGTGTTTATTAAATCTTCCTAGAATAATTGTTCTTTGCCCACATATCAGATATCATGGACAAGTGTTATCACCAGTGGTGATGTCATTTCTAGGTTCCATGTTAGCTGAGGACAAAGCCCATCATTTGTTTCAAGTCACACTATTATACAGTTTCCCACTGACTGTTGTGCAGCAAGACCATCTCCCTTCCATGGGGAAAACATGTGTATCATTCAGCATTATTCCTATTCCTCATCTCATTGGTCCATCCTTTGGTAAAAGTCAGAGATCAGTAACGTAAATTACAATTTGACCCAGAAAATTTCCTAAGTTTAAGGATCTGCATGTGTCTCAAAAATGCTCTTCAACTTCCAATAAGTAAAAATGGAAAGCCATTACCCCATAACTACTTGGATCTCCATTCTAAGTAAAATAGTTAACAGATCCTGTTGTGTCAGAGTGTATGCTCTTTCCCAGTGCTGAATACTAGCATTCTCTAGCATTATTATTGGCTGTGTGACCATATTACCAAGTCTTTATCATCTTTCCAAGTAGATTCCCATTCTTTTCTTTGCTCTTGGAAGATAATTCCGACCAATCTGTCTATGTCAGAGTAGTTTCTTTTCTTCTGAAAGACACTTTTCACTAAAAGTGAATTCAGCTTGTTCCATTACACCAAGGCCAGCTTCGATTTCACCCAGAGCCCTCTTTGGTTTCACTAGCTGATGTTTAACCCAACATGTATCTTGTTTCCATTGAGTACTGATTGCTTGAATAAAGTTAAGGTACATGCACTGTATCCCCAAAATGGAGGGTATCCCATGACAGAGTCATGTGTATAGTGGTCACTCCCAAATTCAGTTTAGTCTGAGCATGCCATAAGGTTTTCCACACTCCTTCTTGTCTTAGGTTAGGGTGGTCCCCAGTGAAAACATGAAGCCACCTGCTGCTGCTGCTGCTAAGTTGCTTCAGTCATTTCCGACTGTGCGATCCCATAGATGGCAGCCCACCAGGCTCCCCTATCCCTGGGATTCTCCAGGCAAAATCACTGGAGTGGGTTGCCACTTCCTTCTCCAATGCATGAAAGTGAAAAGTGAAAGGGAAGTCGCTCAGGGTCTGACTCTTTGCGACTCTATGGACTGCAGCCTACCAGGCTCCTCCATCCATGGGATTTTCCAGGCAAGAGTACTGGAGTGGGGTGCCATCGCCTTCTCCTTGAATCCACCATATAATGCCTAATATGTTATTTTCATTCACAACCCACTGATACTTTTCATCTTGTTTAAAAGCTTTCCATCCACAAAACCAGGGATAATGTGTGTTCTTACACAGCATACTATGGCTTGTCA
>SJXQ01001248.1:203134-234786 GCA_006408695.1 Aepyceros melampus
GCAAGGGAAGCATATTAAAATGCATGACACTGAATCTACAATTAAAATAGTAAAATATTTTTAAATTGGAAGAAAGGATCATTACAAACCTGCTTTCTGCTTTGAGCTCTTGCATTCCGTAATCTTCGAGCAGAATAAAAAATAAAATAGCCCACAGTTGCCGCCGTAATAATGAAAAAGGACACAGAAACAAAAAAAATCGAATAGTGATTCACCCAAGGACCATGTTTTTTCCCTACTTCAATGACCATTGTTACTTGTATGCCTCTTTGAATAGACTGTAGAATTTTGGTGCCTTTCAGATTGCCAATCATGATTGCAACAATGTCTCCTGCACCTGTAAAAGAAAAGGAATTCAATTTTAGTTTGGTAAAGCTAAAGTATAAAATTTTCCTTAGTATAAAAATCCAATTGCTAAAATGATTTTAAAGGACACTCAATGAGACAAAGGAAGGACAATCCTTCATTCAATTAACATTTATTGGGCATATATGTATACGTAAGTTACAGGGAATATAAGCATACTGAGACTTGGTTACTGACCTTAAGGAACTCACAGTTTAGTAAGGAAGCCATGATATTAATATATAATAAATACCTCCCCCCTTCTCAGGTTTGCTACATATAATTCAAAAGTATTGGCTTTGGAGCCCAATTTGCCTCTTACATGAAGGTTTTCTAAAAAGTAGTCACCTGGATAGTACGGAATTCTCCTAGAGAATGTGAGATTTGGGAAAAACGAAAAATTTAACCGTATATTTCTGAATTTATAAAGTGATAGACTATCTCATGAGCCTGCTACTAAAATGTATAAGGAAGGGACTTCCCTTGAGATCCGGTGGTTAAGACTCCACAGTTCCACTTCTGGGGGCATGGGTTTGATTCCTGGTTGGGGAACTAAGATTTCACATCCCACATGCAACACAGTCAAAAAAAAAATAAAGAAAAATAAGATGTATAAGGCTATATATATATCAGGATTAATAATTTGTATAATGATTACAGCCCAAATAGACAACCTATACATACACACACACACACACACACACATATATATATACTATATATGTGTGTGTATGTGTGTGTGTGTATATATATATGTCCATGTGCCATTTTTCTATATCCTCAAAAGCAATATAAAATTTGTCCAAGGTGCCCTAAGGTTTTGCATAAACCTAATCAGGTTAGCTGGAGAAGGCAATGGCAACCCGCTCCAGTACTCTTGCCTGGAAAATCCCATGGACGGAGGAGCCTGGTAGGCTGCAGTCCATGGAGTCACGAAGAGTCAGACACGACTAAGCGACTTCACTTTCACTTTTCACTTTCATGCATTGGAGAAGGAATTGGCAACCCATTCCAGTGTCCTTGCCTGGAGAATCCCAGGGATGGAGGAGCCTGGGAGGCTGCCATCTATGGGGTCGCACAGAGTCAGACATGACTGAAGTGACTTAGCAGCAGCAGCAGCAGCAGCAGCAATCAGGTTAGCAATGAATGTAATATGTACAATTGATAGAAATGTGTTTCCATTCAACTCCAACTAAAGTCAAGTCTGAAATTAGACTGAAATTTTTACTTAGTGTAATAGTCTATAAGTCTTAGTCTAAAAGGCTAAATCTCTGTAACATCTCCCGCTTTACCAACTTTATAAATCTTGTGATAAAAATAAAGGACAGCTATCATCTTTCTCAATCTTTCCCAATGGTGTGAGAATGTTACTCTTACTAGTACAATGCTTATCATGGTTTATATTCCTTCTAGTTTAAATGACCTGAGACCAGTAATGTTTAGGAAAAGATTAGAGTTCTTTGCTATTCACACTTTCAATGATCAAATCAAGAGTACAAACCTCAAATGGCAATGTCTATAGCAGAATTATTACTTAAATAATCTCCTAAATTTATGGCCCCCAAGTGTCCAAAGTCTACAAAAGATCAAGATTCTCCCCTCACTTGAAGTTACTAACTCAAAAAATATATTCATAGGGTATTAGAGATCCTTGAAGTTCCAAAAGACATATTTTATCACTGGATAGCCATTCAGTTAAACCCTTTTATATTACTGCTGACTCATTTGCCATTACTCAGTTTGGTAACACTGAAGATTCACTTTCTCCTCACTTACATGAATAAAATTTCAAAAGCAGCAGGAAGTGAAGGAGGCTAAAATGTCTTCTGTTATGTCTCTTTCCTCTATCAGTATACAATGCAAATGGTCCTAAATAACTGGCTATTTTGCAAGAGAGAGGCTGATTTTTCTCTTTATTTGGGAGCTTAAGTTTCTAGCCATGGCACTAAAAGCACAGAAATTATTTCAATTCTATTTTGTAATTTTTTAGCTTTTCTCTACAAGCTGTCTGTCAGGAAAGCTTCTGGTTATAAAGTTTGGATTAACTATAGCATTCACTTCTGATACTGTAAAATGTATTATATTTATATAGATCATTCTAAAAACGAGGTTTAAGAATATATGATATTTCTAAAGACTTCTTTTTAAATCACAGATGTGTCTTTCTAAATGTTTTTTACTAATAGAAGTACATTTTCCTTCTTTTAGAAGATATGGGGTGGGTGGCAGGGGTGGATCTCAGGAATATACTGGCCTTTGTGGTCAAATGGAGATTAAAAAATGAGGAGAGTCAAGTAATGTACATTGTCTACACATAAGGAACAATGCTGTGCTTCAATCACCCCAATTCATATTCATATATGCTATATGTAGTACAGCTATCTATTGAATTAGCTTTCTCAGTTCAGTTCAGTCGCTGAGTCCTGTCCGACTCTTTGCGAACCCATGAATCGCAGCACGCCAGGCCTCCCTGTCCATCACCAACTCCCGGAGTTCACTCAGACTCACGTCCATTGAGTCTGTGATGCCATCCAGCCATCTCATCCTCGGTCGTCCCTTTCTCCTCCTGCCCCCAATCCCTCCCAGCATCAGGGTCTTTTCCAATGAGTCAACTCTTCGCATGAGGTGGCCAAAGTACTGGAGCTTCAGTTTTAGCATCATTCCTTCCAAAGAAATCCCAGGGTTGATCTCTTCAGAATGGACTGGTTGGATCTCCTTGCAGTCCAAGGGACTCTCAAGAATCTTCTCCAACACCACAGTTCAAAAGCATCAATTCTTCTGCGCTCAGCCTTCTTCACAGTCCAACTCTCACATCCATACATGACCACTGGAAAAACCATAGCCTTGACTAGACGGACCTTAGTCAGCAAAGTAACGTCTCTGCTTTTGAATATACTATCTAGGTTGGTCATAACTTTTCTTCAAAGGAGTAAGCGTCTTTTTCTAATCATATAAAAGTCCTATTTCTAAGCATTATTATACATCTCCTAGTCTCTACACCCTTGCAACTATTTAAAAACTGCTCCCCCTCCACGGTTCCTGGTTACAGTTAATGGCATCACAACCCATTGGTCACCAGGTTTAGTGACATCAGAATCACATTTGAATACCTCCTGCTAACCTAGTCACTCATGGATTGGGTTGGCTAAAAAGTTCCCTTTGGTTTTTCTATAACATCATATGGAAAAACCCAAATTAACATTTTGGCCAGCCCAATAGATAATACAGGCTTCCTGGGTGTCTCAGCGGTCAAGAATTGGACACGACTGAAGTGACTTAGCAGCAGCAGCAGCAGCAGCAGGAGATGAGGCAGGAGCCACAGGTTCGACCCCTGGGTCAGGAAGATCCCCTGGAGGAGGAAATGGCAACCGATTCCAGTATTCTTGCCTGGGAAATCCCACAGACACAGAAGCCTGGCAGCCTACAGTCCACAGGGTCCCAAAGAGTCAGACACGACTTAGCGACTGAGCATGCATGTGTGCAATAGATAAAACTTCCTTAGCATCTCTCATTTTCAGAACCTCCATTCCATTCCTGTTGCCTATATAATAGGCCCTCATAATTTCTTTGACTGAACTACTTCAGTAACCTAACTGGTCACTCTTAACTCCAAATTTCCCCCTTCCCTTAACGTTTCACCAGTGTTTACCTTCCTGGTTGACTTTTGCCATTAGTAGTTGGATCATGACTCTTCTTCCCTGCTCAAAAATCTTAGTGGCTCCTTATTACTCATTAAATTTTTGACTTCTTGGCCTAGTATTTAAAGCCTTATATGATTTGGTCCCAAACCAACTTTTCCAGTTTGATATATCTCCACTACAACCGTATCTCATGAACACTTGGATCCATCCAGTCACATAGGATCAGCTAGTATCTTTCACTTTTCATAACTTTCCTTTTGTTCATTCTGTTCTCAGCCTAAAATGTCCTACAGCTGCTGACACTCCTCCTCCCTTTTCTGCCTATGTATTACTTAACTCCCAGTTCAAATGTTGTCTTCTAAGGATTGGGGGCAGGAGGAGAAGGGGACGACCGAGGATGAGATGGCTGGATGGCATCACGGACTCAATGGACGTGGGTCTGGGTGAACTCTGGGAGTTGGTGATGGACAGGGAGACCTGGCATGCTGCGATTCATGGGTTCGCAAAGAGTCGGACACGACTCAGCGACAGAACGAACGAACGAAAGAACAATGCTATTCCTCCCCAACAAGTTCCAAGTGAGAATATAAATATTTCCTCTTTGTTCCTGTCACTTGGGTTTTAACTTTTAGCTAGTACTTCATTTTCCTCTGCATTTCAATTGGCATGCCATACTCCTTCTGACTTTTAGTTAACTATAGCAACACTCTCCTTTATCTAGTATTGTCAGGGAATTAGGTATTCCCTATAAGCCAAATTCCCAAGTTTAACAAAAAAGTTTCATACAAATACTTAATTTCAACAATTTTGAATGGACATTTTAAAAAGCCATCCATACTGCCCTACTTTCCTAACTAGGATATACTGATTATGATTTACTATGGATCATCTTTGAAAACCATTATTTAATATAGTAGTTAGGTTATTTGTCCCTAAACTGTTATGATTTCCAGCAAAGTCACAGATTTGGGGAGCTAGAATCAACCTTAGAGATCATCCAGTCTGACTCATTTATGAGCTCTCACTTTGGGTAATTTTCTTTGGGGGAGAGAGTTTGTCTTTTTCACTCTAATTTTATACCTCTAATCTACTGTAGCTCTGAAAAGTCAATCAAGCTTGGATCTAAGCAAAGAATAAAACAGGCTTCCAGAGAGAACTTGAGGGGTTTGGGGCAAGTACCCTCTGATATTTAGATTGGTTGCTCAGTGATATTTTTGTTTACCTCCTGAATCCTGGCTGCTTTCTGGATAATTGTCTTCCCTGGTGGCTCAGAGGTTAAAGCGTCTGCCTCCAATGCGGGAGACCCGGGTTCGATCCCTGGGTCGGGAAGATCCCCTGGAGAAGGAAATGGCAATCCACTCCAGTATTCTTGCCTGGAGAATCCCATGGACAGAGAAGTCTAGTACATTACAGTCCACGGGGTCGCAAAGAGTCGGACACGACTGAGCGACTTCACCACCTTCTGGATAATTAAAGTTGCCAGATAAGATCTATAAACTAGATCTTATTCTAAGTGTTTTACCTACATTAACATATTTAATCCTTATATCAACCCTCCAAGGTAGGCACTGCTATTATCCCATTAGAGATAAGACTGACTAACTTGCCTAGGAGGAAGGAATTCCTTCTTTGGAAGGAATGATGCTAAAGCTGAAGCTCCAGTACTTTGGCCACTTCATGCGAAGAGTTGACTCATTGGAAAAGACCCTGATGCTGGAAAGGATTGGGGGCAGGAGGAGAAGGGGACGACAGAGGATGAGATGGCTGGATGGCAACACGGACTCAATGGACGTGAGTCTGAGTGAACCTCGGGAGATGGTGATGGACAGGGAGGCCTGGTGTGCTGCGATTCATGGGGTCGCAAAGAGTCGGACATGACTGAGCGACTGAAATGAACTGAACTGAACTTGCCTAGGATAACACAAGCTAATACATGCAGAATTGGTATCTGAACCCAGGCAGTTTGGCTTCAGTGCCTCTGCTCTTCATCATCATTCCACGTCAGTTCTCTATCTTCAGTGAAACCTAAAGCTATTATTTGACAGTAAAAAATGAAAATTAAATAGGTACACTGGAGGAGGGAGTGGTAAGATTTAATGGCTGGCTCTTAAGGGAGTGGAAAGAGCCTTGATTTGTAGTGTGTGCCAATTTCCATGTCATAAATATTATTCCCATGGCCATATAAGTGGCTTCCCTGGTGGCTCCAGTGGTAAGGAATCTGCCTGCCAAACAGAAGATGTGGGTTCAATCCTTGGGTCAAGAAGATCCCCTGGAGAAGGAAATGGCAAACTACTCCAGTATTCTTGCCTGGGAAATCTCACGAACAGAGGAACCTGATGGGCCCATGGGGTCACAAAAGAATCAGACATGACTTATTGACTAAACAACAAACAACAACAATGGCCATAAAAATGTGGAGTTAGGGAAATATGGGTACAATTGGCTGAGTCAGAAAACTCCAGTGCACCACTGGACATTATAGAGTCAAAACTTAAATACATGTAGAATACAATTACAACAAAATTATTAATACATTGCTTATTCTTTTCACTTTTTCATACTTACTTTAAAAAGTCAGTCAAAGTTCATGTACAGCCAAGTTAAATTTGTTTTTCTACTTGCTACTCTGCTAAAACCCAAAGAATATGTACCCCAAAACTTCAACAGTCAGACTTCTTTTTGTGGAAAAGAAAAAAAATAAATAAACACCTTTTTCTGACTGGGATGTGTGAATGAGTCTGTGTGTGTCTTGCCACAGCAGGCATACCAAGTTTTTTTCTCCCTTAAGCTTTCTTCTTGTCTTTAAAATACTGGAGATACAGGAGGCTGTTATTATGTGTCAGCTGATTCCAAACCTCTCAAATTAAAATTAATATCTTTGTAAGTGATTTTTTAAAGTCTCACACAGCATATTCTGTATAAAAAGTTAGTCATTTATTACTAACCTATATCTTTGAATCTATGTTCTTTATGCTGTAGAATTTTGCATATCAGTTTATTCTCTCATAGCAGTACAATAACATATTACATGCAAATATTTTTACCACAATCTTTAATATTATTGTTATTTCCTTAAACCATTCTTACAGTTGATATTTAAAACCAATGTTAGTGCACTAATACATATACTTAAACAAGTGTCAAGCGTTCCACTTTTCTATCGAACAACTTTGCTATAACAACTATCTCCTTTGGAAAGGAGCAAGCCTAGGAAGCCAAATATGGGTTGCACAGCTCAGCTAATTACAACATAGTGTTAAAACGATCAAGACTACGGTTCAGTTAATCTTCTTGTGGATCACTTATACAGAAGATAATACCTCAAAACTCATTAAGTATTTTGTAAGTATTTACACACATGACAGACACTATGCTAGGCCTTGGGGCCACAGAAAGGAATAAAATATAGTCCTTGCTCTCTAGCAATTTGCAGATGTCTCCTGTACATTAGCCTTTCACCATTAGGAATATGAACTAAGCCTGAAAAATGAATTGCACATATCCATTTTCATGGTCAGTAGTAGAAAACAATAATTTCCAAACTGCATTCTGAACTGATAGTGGGTTAGTAGAATTGCTTCCTACATAAAAAAGACTATTTTCTTTCAATGTCCAGTAATTTGCAATATAACAAACTATACTTGTTTTGAAATTTCTGAACTTAGTAGAACTCTTTATTTAAAAATTGGAAACCAGAAATGGACTAGAGTTTGAGGGGGGGAAGAAGTATAATGTAGCAAAAATAACTTTGAAGTGGGAATCACACCACTCGGTTGCAGCTTTTGCCTGAAGGAGACAGGGCTGTACTAAAGCTTCTAAAATCAATTCTGGCAAAGGAATAAGACAACTTTCTCCTGCTACCTTTATGGAATTTTCAAACCAGCTATTTATTAATTTCACTGTTTTTCCAAAAATCATAGCACCTCTTCCCTGCCAAAAGGAAAATCTTTAATAGACTAAAAGTGTCATATGAAGAAAACTGATCATTAATTGGAGAACAAACATTAATGATCACAGAACAGCTGTCATTTCAGGATTTAAATCTCTCTAAATCTGCACTTTGTTTCAAGGAATTATTTATACATTTTAATACTTTGTCTCTGATAAATTTTCAGAGCTGAAAAGCAAAAAAAGGAAAAGCTGTCATGCTTACAATTCTATGTGTTAACATCACTTTATAGTCGACAATTTAATGGTCAAGAATAGCTAATCTGAACCCTTGTTCCCGGGTCCAGCAGAACTTCGACACTTATCTTGATAGACAAAATGTAGCAGTTACTCAATTCTATAGGGAATCCTTGAACTTCCCACTTAAAAACCATTAATAACATGATGTGGCTCAAGTTTGTCACATTTTCACTCTGCTATCTAGGGTATTTTGGGAGAAGAGACAGATTTAGCATAAGAGGGAATTTAGACTCTAATCTCAAATGTTCAACAATGAATAATGGATACATGTATATGTATGGCTGAGTCCCTTCGCTGCTCACCTAAAACTGCCATAACATTGTTAACTGGCTATATGCGTGTGTGTGCCTAGTCATGTCCGACTCTTTGTGGCTCCATGGACTTTAGCCTGCTAAGCTCCCCTGTCCATGGAATTTTCCAGGCAAGAATGCTGGAGTAGGTTGCCATTTCCTCCTCCAAGGAATCTTCCCAACTTAGGGATCGAACCAGCATCTCAAATCCAAGTCTCTTATACTTGCAGGTGCATCCTTTACTACTAGTGTTAACTGGCCACACCCCAGTGCAAAACAAAAAGTTTAAAGTTTGAGAAAAAAAACAATGAATAAAGGTTTTGGCATGTGCTTATCTTGAGAACAAACGTAATAAAATAGGCTGCAGCAACTTTTACTACTATTACTGAATATCATTCAATTAAAACATCATTCAATTATAATTAGCATCCTCATCACTACTGGCAAAAAACACTTCATAGTTATTATTCATAATACATAGAAATTTGACACTAGGATCCTGCTAGTGACCAATCTCATTCATTTCTTTCAAAAAAACTAACAAAATTATTGTTATTTAGTCACTAAGTCATGTTTGACGCTTTTGTGGCCCCATGGACTGTAGCCTGCAAGGCTCCTCTTTTCATGGGATCTCTCAGGCAAGAACACTGGAGTGGGTAGCCATTCCCTTCTCCAGGGGATCTTCCCAACCCAGGGACTGAACCACGTCTTCTGCATTGACAGAATTCTTTACCCATGCACCACTAGGGAACCCAATGATATTATGCTTGCTTCATTTGCCTCAGTCGTGTCCAACTCTTTGTGACTCCATGGACTGTAACCCATCAGGCTCCTCTGTCCATAGGCTTCTCCAGGCAAGAATACTGGAGTGGTTGTCATTTTCTTCTCCAATATCTCCAATGATATTATGTTCTGGGTTTAATCTTACTTATTTGTGAACACAGACAAACTCATTGAATAAATTATTTGTCAAATGCAAACTATGTAGTGAGCTCTGTGCTTCAGGATCTTTTCCTCACACACTTTAATATTAACGTGTCAAAATGTAAAATGAACTCTAAAATATTTTATAAAATATGAAATATCCTAAGCATAATGATGACATACTTACAACATCTTGGCATTCAAATACAAAATACAAGGAGGTGAGGAAAGCTGTTCTAATATCTCTTTCAACCAGTTTTTCACTTTTAATATTAGAAAAGAAATCTTCACAATGAGTGATTTACAAATAATAAGGGCAACTGAAAGCCAAAGTAGTTCTTAAAAAACTAAGCTCACATTCATTCTGATGATACAATGGGGTCAATGCTTCTGAATTAACTTGTATATGGAACGAACAAGATCTAGGTGTGGTAAATTTCAACATAATTTTCTAACAAACATTTCCTCCTTTAGAAAATCTGGAACCAATTCAAGTGAACCTCTTAAATATTCATTTGTCCACAGTAGCCTTTTCTTTGGCCCACACCACCATGGCATTTGGGAACTTAGTTCACTAACCAGGCCTTGAACCCGCACCCTCGCAGTGGAAGCACAGTCTCAACCACTGCACCACCAGGGAAGTCCTCACCAAGTAGCTTTTAAAGGCTCAGTTTCCTTCCTTATAGCCCAAACTCTTTGGACAACTGGGGAAGGTCAATATACTTCAAAAGAGGGATACCAAAGCTCCCCAAACCAAGCAGTCCTAAGTGGAATTTTTTTTAAACGAGTAAAAAAAAAATTACTAAACTTTTAAGCCAAACTATCCTCTCTTTATGCAAATTCCTGTTTTGTGATGACTTGTTTTTTGCTCACTTCTGGTTACTACCAGTTACCAACAAACCAAATTTAGTTTCTTCAATTAACTGCTTCATAGCAGCTCTCAATTAAAAAAATTAGTTTTTATCATTGCACCTCAACAAACAAATATACAAGTGCTTTCTTAAAAGTATCTGGAAATATATGTCTGTGGTTTACTGGGAACCAGACAAACCAGTACTGCACATCCCTTTAATGTGTTACAGGGCTTCCCTGGTGGCTTAGAGGCAAAGAATTCACCTGAAATGCAGAACCGCAGAAGTTCTTGCAAGAATGCAGGGAGGCACTGGTTTGCTCCCTCGATCAGGAAGATCCCTGGAGGAGGGCATGGCAACCCACTCCAGTATTCTTGCCTGGAGAATCCCATGGACAGAGGAGCCTGGTGGCCTATAATCCATAGGGTCGCAAAGAGTCGGTCATGACTGAAGTGACTTAGGACAGACGGACACTCCTAACTAGCCTTTAGGTAAATTCTAGTCTATTGCAGAATATGAAACAGGTTTTAGTACAGGTTGCCTGTTGGTTAAAGCCATGGTTCTTAACTTTTTGCACTGTTACAAATCATCTTTTTGAGGGAAGGGTGGTGGCAGTGAAGATGACCAAAATCACCTTTTATTATTATCATCCTTTTAAGCCGACAAGTGAAACAGAGGCACATAGCCATGGGTAGTTCAACAAGTTGACTTTCTTTCTGCCCTGTATCCCCAAGTACTTCTGCTGTAAGATTTTGAAGGTAATAATACTTCAGAGAATAGGTAACAGATTTGATATGGCACCAAAAAATTTCAGGCAGCTGGAACTTTCAGGAAATAGCATATTAAAGGCACTAGAAAATTAGAAACAATACTGTTCAAAAGTAAACAATTTTTAGGATTCTTATTAAAAAAACCTAGTCCTGCCAGGCCTATTCTGATTTCCACAAGTGGTAATGTTTAGCACATTGTTAAGACCCAAGGGCTAGATCAGCATTTCTGTAAATTTCTGGATTTAGGATTCCTTTAAACTCTCCAAAGAACTTTTGTTTATATAGATTATCTCTATTCATATAAACCATATTAGAAATTAACAGGAATTTTAGAAATATTTATTCATTCATATATAACAGCTATAAATATACATTAATGTAATTAACATTTTTATTAAAAATAACTATTTTTCCAAAAAATGTCATGAGTGGCATTGTCATTTGTACAAACCTCTTTAATGTCAGACAATAGAAGACAGTTGGATCTTCATACCTGCTTCTGCATTAGACCTAACTGTGATCTGTTTTTCTGGTTGAAATATATGAAGGTAAATCTGTACTCACACTAATATGTAATCAGAAGATTGAAGAGTGTTTTAATAGCATTTTCAAATAATTGTACATATTCTTCTTTTATGTTACAACAAAACTCAATAAGTGGTAGTTTCTTAAATATTAGGTGCAAGGGAGAATTTGAAATCCTATCAATCAATTCTTTCTACTTAGCTAAATGAAAATCCATTGATCTAATATATTGAATGGATGCTTTATCTATGCATGGTTTTGTGACACCATGCATTGGTCATCTGGAGAATACTGATTCACTGAATTATGCAGATTTTAAAAATGATGACTCATTTCAAGATTATACAATATAAAAAAAATCATGGTTGTTAATATTGCTACAGTTTTCACTGGAAAAGTCTAAGTTTTACAAACTGTCAAGCTCATGTGGTAGGTAAAAGTTTTCCAAAATCCTAATTTTTGCTTGAACACTTAAATTTTATCATTAGCAGCAAATGCTGTCATTTGTTTTCTTTGAAAGGGCTTCCCTGGTGGCTCAGTGGTAAAGAATCTCCTGCAATGCAGGAGCTGCAAGAGCCACAGGTTTGATCCCTGGGTCAGGAAGATCCTCTGGAGGAGGGTGTGGCTAACCACTCCAGTACTCTTGCCTGAAGAATCCCATGGGCAGAGGAGCCTGGCAGGCTACAGTCCATAGGGTCACAAGAGTTGGACAAGACTGAAGCAACTTAGCATACAAAGGACAGATTCACTTAGTTCATTTTTTTTTTCACTTTTTTTCAGTTCATTTTTTTTTAGTTCATTTTTGACAAAAGGTCTTCCAAACACCCCAGGCTGCATAACTATTGTTTGTCGGTAGTTCTTTCAAATTAAAAAGCAGTTGTTTGGAGATAACAGCTAGTTTGACTTACAACTCAGTCATATGAGTGCTTTGCAACTACTTCCCATTGTCACCACACAGAACAGGCAAAAAAAAAAAAAAAGTTGTGTAGAGAGTCCAAAAAATTAATTATTCTTACTGTTACATCAAGAACAGTCCTAAGTCAAACTGGCATTTCCTTTTTACTGCAAATGCATAGAATGTATACAATATAGTTTGCTGCTTCTGTCTTAATTGGTGCTAAGGTGCCAGCAGCTTTTACCCACCACTGCTTTTAAACCATCCGTGTAAATGTCAACACAGTGAATTCTGCAAATAATGTCTACATAGTATTATAAAAATAGTTTTGACCTCATGGTTCCCTGAAAGAATCGCAGGGAACAGTGCTCCAAGATCATATTTTGAAAACTATGGGACTAGATCAATGATCCTCAAACTTTAACACGCATGAGATTACCTGGGAAACTTGTTAAAACATTGAAATCCCTGGGCCCCATTCCCTAATTCAGTATGTCTGGGGTAAGGTTTGGGAAACTGCAGTTTAACAGTTCTGTGGGTTCACTGACTGCATGTAGTCTGTGACCCATACTTTTAGAAATATTGGCTGAAGTTTGGTTATAACTTGACTGATGTTATGGCCAAGGAGTTTCAAGACAGTGGTCCAGTCACTCTAGCGAGAACAATGCCAATCCTTGACTCTGCATAGAAAGACTTTGCCAATAGACTTATTTTATCAGTAACTACTTCATAGAGAGAAGTTAGAAAATCAGCCACAT
The DNA here is from genome assembly GCA_006408695.1 of Aepyceros melampus. Classification (NCBI taxonomy): domain Eukaryota; kingdom Metazoa; phylum Chordata; class Mammalia; order Artiodactyla; family Bovidae; genus Aepyceros; species Aepyceros melampus. The sequence continues at coordinate 216,322 of SJXQ01001248.1, forward strand.
AAGCAACAGGCCCATTTCTTTTCTAACACAGCTCCATTGTCACCATTGTGTCTCACCTAAATCACTGTGTGTGCTAAGTCACTCCAGTTGTGCCCAACTCTTTGCAACCCCATGGACTATAGCCCACCAGGGTCCTCTGTCCATGGGATTCTCCAGGCAAGAATACTGGAGTGGCTTGCCATTCCTTCCTCCAGGGAATCTTCCTGACCCAAGAATCAAACTTGCATTTCTTACATCTCCTGCATTGGCTGGTGGGTTCTTTACCACTTCAGTTCAGTTCAGTTCAGTTCAGTCGCTCAGTCGTGTCTGACTCTTTGCGACCCCATGAACCGCAGCATGCCAGGCCTCCCTGTCCATCACCAACTCCCGGAGTCACCCAAACCCATGTCCATTGAGTCGGTGATGCCATCCAACCATCTCATCCTCTGTCGTCTCCTTCCCCTCCTGCCCTCGATCTTTCTCAGCATCAGGGTCTTTTCAAATGAGTCAGCTCTTCTCATCAGGTGGCCAAAGTATTGGAGTTTCAGCTTCAACATCAGTCCCTCCAATGAACACCCAGGACTGATCTCCTTTAGGATGGACTGGTTGGATCTCCTTGCACTAGTGCCACCTAAATCACTGCAACAACCTGCTAGCTAGTTTCCAAGCTACCAGTCTCAGTCCTTCAATTCAGTCGCCTCATGGCTACCAGATAAATTTTTCTAAATGGAAAAATGTTCATGTAATTCCTTTGCCAAAGATCCCTAACCAGACTCCATAAAGCTCTGTAGCTTCATTCACCTACAAAATAAAGTTCAGCCTCCTTTCCTAAGATCCTGACTCATCTACGTTAGATAGTCAGGTTTTACACTGCCCAGTGCAGGCTTCCTTGAGGTTATCTGGCTTACCTGAGTTTCACTAAATTATGGGCGCTTTCACATTAGGGACTGGGTTTCTCATCACTGAAACTACAGTGTCTAACAGAGTGCCTGGCACATAACACATGTCAAATGTTTGATGAATGCAATTTAAGAATGCTATATTTAGTGACAATTTGAATATTGATTGAATCTAAAAACAAATTCATCATTAAAGATAATTGTGTGAACAGTTAAGATGTATCACCTCCCTACATTCAACAATGGCATATCTTCAAGACACATCTGCCCATAGCGAGGACATATCTATAATAAGTAACAAATTAAATACTAACCCTACTCTGCAGATCTTGGGTTTAGTGTGACGGTTACTGCCTCAGTGCTGACTGCACTGAAATCAACATATAGCCAGAGTAGTACTAATGGTCGCAATAATCCCTCTCCATCCTGGGGTTTGAGTTCACTATAGTTTCACAGTTGCATTCAGGAGCTGGACAGATATCATTTTAGTGCCAAGTTCAAGTTAGAACCCAGTCAGCCATCCTGGTTCACTAGGAGATTGGTTGTTTGGGCACTTATGAGGAAGTTCAGAGGACATAAAAGGTCTTGAAGTATTGGAACAGGTTGAGTATTTATACCACCTTAAATTTGTGCTGAAACTGAGAAAAAGAAAATAATAAGATATGCTATTGCCAGGCCAGGCAGAAATTCTAGTATGTATGTTATTTGGTTAAAAGGGTATTCTGTGATCATATTAAAATGTTTATGCTAAAGTTTTCTATTGCTACAGTTTTTGTTTGGGGGAGGTAAGATTTTGAGAAACCAATTCAACATTTGTTGTTGCTATTTATTACTGTTTTCCAGAGGAATGCTAGTCAGTAAACTCCATAGCATCAATGTATTCAATCCTTTGGGATAATAAACTACACAATATCCAGAACTATTCAGAATCTGCTAAGAATATTTAATGGCTCAAGGTAAAGGAATTACTGACTTACAGTATATACATCACAGGTTAATAATAACCTGATCTTTATTGAGCAGTTTAAAAAAAAGGTTAAACAGGAGATTTAGGGTTTCAAGGAAAGAAAACTTATACAAACAAATGTTAGAAAATTATAGTGCTCTTTTCTCCTTGTAGTCACTGATTCTGTTTTCTTGTAATGTGAGACCTTGAGAAGGAGAATTCCACTGAATAAATTACTACTGTATTGGGTGGAGGATGGGACGAGCACAAAAGGAGGCCATAGCTTAGGATAAAATAAAATTCAGATATGGCCTCCATCACTTGCCACTTAACCCTCAAATTTCCAGATCATGTGAAACTAGTACAAGAATGTATGAAAGGAAAATGTACTCGGAACCTTAAATATGGCCAGACTCTAGAGTGACATTTTTGTGTTGATCTAAAAGCCCTAGTGACTGCAGCCATGAAATTAAAAGATGCTTGCTCCTTGGAAGAAAAGATACAACAAACCGAGACAGTGTATTAAAAAGCAGAGACATTACTTTGCCTATAAAGGTCTGTATAGTCAAAGCTATGGTTTTTCCAGTAGTCATGTATGAATTTAAGAGTTGGATCATAAAGAAGAGTAAGCACTGAGGAATTGATGCTTTCAAACTGTCCCTTGGACTGCAAGGAGATCCAATCAGTCCACCCTAAAGGAGATCAGTCCTGAATATTCATTGGAAGGACTGATGTTGAAGCTGAAGCTCCAATACTTTGGCCACCTGAGGCAAAGATCCAACTTACTGGAAAAGACTGAAACTGAGAAAGATAGAATGCAGGAGGAGAAGGAGATGACAGAGGAAAAGATGGTTGGATGGCATCACTGACTCAATGGACATGAGTTTGAGTGAGTTCTGGGAGATGGTGAAGGACAGGGAAGCCTGGCGTGCTGCAGTCCATAAGGTCGCAGAGTCAGACATGACTGAGCAACTCAACAACAAAAAGCCCTACCTTTATTGATATTTGAGTGCCAAACAAAAATATCACTATTAGCCAAAAATAGGCAACACAGGCTGAAAATGTAACCTAGCTGGTAAGGACCAGGTCATTGTTTATCTTCACCTACTTCCTGTTACTAGTCTCCTACTACAATATCCAGTCACAAGGCTGGTCACAAAGGGGTGTTCAACTTTTGCTGCAACTGGAACCTCTTTTTGTGTGTCTTCTCTTCATGCACAGTTTATAACAGGAGAATTAGATTGGAAATTGCATTAATCATTAAAATCAGAAACAGCATTATGTTGAGAGATAAGGTATTCATTTTGATCCGCCACAAGAACCTATGCAGGCAAAAGTTACAGATGTTAAATTAGTATTCTATTAGGTATCTGAATCAGAGAAAAAGAGAATTTGGTATGCCTCTACAGAAACTGTGGTACCATTTAGTATAAAAAATTAATAAATAAGAACACTCTGCTGAGAATACTAAATTTCCTCCTGTATTAATTACTGCAAAGGCTAAGCTAAGTTAGGCCCATACACTAATTTATAAAAACAAACACAAACCTGTCTCATTTGTTTTTATCCTTTCACAGTAAGTTGTTTCTGCAAGTCAATAAGGAGAATAAACCTGTGAACTATAAAGTTACATTAACTTGATATAAAAGGTACCATATTAGTATCAAGAAACATAAATGTTTGTCATCACAGCTGAAAACATTCTTTCTTATCATAATGAGATAACTGGTGTAGTCACTCCTTGACACTGATAGGACTTTGGTACAGTTAAGTATGAGGTCAGTCTAAGAGAGACAGAGAAAGACAGGGGGAGGGGGAGAGAAGGAAAGAGAGGAAAGAAGTTATCAAGTGCTTGGTAATCAGTGTTTTCCAAATTATATTTCAGATGTTTAGTATTCTGAGATAAAAAGCATCCTACAGATAAATAAGTTCAGAAAATAATGCACTAGACAAAGTTAAAGTGTTTTAGACTCATCTAGACTTCTCAAAGTCCTGCAGAGATATATACTGCCAGTCTCCAAGATAGGGCTATACGTGAGGATAAGGAGGTGGTTAAGCTATTTTTTAATGAACAAGGCTATGTGTTAAGTGTATTGTATATTGTCTAATTTATCCCTCATAATAACCCTATGAAACAGGTACAACTATCATCCCCCGTTCAACAGATGAGTCTTATAGAGCAGTGATCTCCAACCATGTTGAGACCAGGCACCAGTTTCATGGAAAACAATTTATCCATGGACTGGGGTTGGTGGGAGGATGGTTTCAGGATGATTCAAGTGCATTACATTTATTGTGCACTTTATTAATAGAAATTATTAATTTACTATTGGAATTATTATTAATTTATTATTATTACATCAGCTCCACCTCAGATCATTAGGCATTAGATCCCAGAGGTTGGGGACTCCTGTTATAGAGAATAATCTGGTTAAGGTCACAAAGCTATTACATGATAGACCTGGGATTTCAGTCAAAATCTACCTCATTCCTTAATTCCTGATCTCTGGACCACTTTGTTCTCAAAAGGTTCAAAGCCATTTCTATTGTTAGAGCTTAACATCTTGATTTTAAGGTCCTGCTGCTGCTTAAAATGGAAATACACAGGGGAGAAGGATAAGAGTTGTTTCAGTTTCTTGATTATGTGATTTCTACCTGCATTTCTCAAAAACTGCCAAAAAATAACAATTTAGATGCCACATTTTTTCCTACTTCTACATATAAAGCAATTACTTATTTCAAAATGAGGTAGTGAACAGCTGTAATAATCAAAGTTGAAATATTATGTTTGATTAAAAAAAGAAAAAACTGTCAACAAAAGGTTCAAGAGAACTAACAGTCACAAAACACCTACCTCAGGCCAAATACTTTATTTACAATATCACACGAAATGGGCATGAATTACTCCTCCTTTATATAAATCAAGATAAATGAAGTCCAGGTCAAAAACTTGCCCAAGACTACATGTATATTAATTAGTAGGGCTGGAATTCAAAAAGAGCAGTCTGACTCAAGGACATCTGTTTTTCCATTGCAATATGCTATCTCCCAATTTCAAATAGAACACATTCACCTCTAGTACAATAGGTTGAAATAAAAAAGAGTAATCATGTATCTTTCCTTGCTAACCAAGGGTAATCTCTTAGCCTTTAATTACATTAGTCAAAGTAAGTCAGTTTCCTTGTCTTGATTGCCAGTTCAGCCAAGAGACATCAGCCAGACAGCAGCAGCAAAGTAGGTGGAAGGTTGAGGTCTAGGGCAAGGGAGGTGACTGACGCTTTTGCACTGGCCAGTTTCCGTTTCTTTTACACATCCTGCTCTCTTGCCAAGATGAAATGATGGTGGTGGGAAGCAAACTTTGAAGTACTCCTATAACTCAAAGCACTTTGGAATTCTGTTAAATATAGGTTGCTTGTGTATATCTACTAATGAAAACCTTACTAAATATAATCACACTTGTTTAGCCTTCATCTGAATGACTGTTGAAATCCTCTAAAATGAGAAAAGATGTAATGACGTGGAAATCTGTTAATGGCTAAGCCACAAATCAGAGAAGGCAATGGCACCCCACTCCAGGACTCTTGCCTGGAAAATCCCATGGACGGAGGAGCCTGGTAGGCTGCAGTCCATGGAGTCGCTGAAAGTTGGACACGATTCAGTGACTTCCCTTTCACTTTTCACTTTCATGCATTGGAGAAGGAAATGGCAACCCACTCCAGCGTTCTTGCCTGGAGAATCCCAGCGACGGCGGAGCCTGGTGGGCTGCCGTCTATGGGGTCACACAGAATTGGACATGACTGAAGCGACTTAGCAGCAGCAGTGCTTTGGTCAACATCACAAAGAAACTGATTTAAGTAGAGAAATCTCTCTAAATTAGCATGATTGGGGAGAACCTAATAAACTATATTTAATGGAGCTATCATTATGAACAAAAACCACAACAGAAACACTGATGGGTTGTGTTTCAAAAAATCATCTGCAAATGAGTTGCTTGGAACTAGAGATAATACATTTTCCCATAGTAATGTTGGTAAACAGAGTTTGAGCTCCCAAATTAACCCTCAGATTATTTCCATGTGAAATGCTTTGAGGACTAAAAACTTCAAAGCAAATATAAATTATTACTTAACCCAAATTTATAATAAAACTTCTCAGAAAAAAAAAAAAACTCAGAAATACTTAAGCAAGCAAGCAAAAAAACCAAAACATTTAAAATATCTTAAATGCTGGGACATAAGAAAAATGCATATTTAATCGGGAGGATTTCATGGTTGATGGGAAGTTTTTGTAGACTGTGGGAGTTAGTTATGGACACATTTAAGGTTGTTAAGATATTAACAGCACTGGCTTCTTTATGGCTAATTTCACTTCAAAAGAATGGCATCACATAGAAAGAAGCTCAAATTTTTTTGTAAAAGTGGGACTCAGCAAGACAGAATAAAAGCAAAAGCAACAGAGAGAGACTATATCTAAGGTAGAATTGATTGAGCTATGAAAGGCAAAGGAAGCATGTAGAAAAGTAGGACACAAAATGTATCCCAAGAGGAAAAGAAGTGGTATAACAGCTACCCTTGAATTTGACAGTTTCTTGTGCAAACCACCAACCTGTGCATAGCAAAGTATTATTTCAAAGGAAATGCCAATTTAAAAAACAAATACATGCATGCTCACTTGTGTCCGACTCTTTGCAATCTCATGGACTGTAGCCCACAAGCTCGTCTGTCCATAGGATTTTCCAGGCAAGAATGCTGTAGCGGGTTGCCATTTCCTATTCCAAGGGATATTCCTAACTCAGGGATCAAACCAGCATTTCTTGCATCTCCTGCACTGGAAGGCAGATTCTTTACCACTGCGCCACCTGAGAAGCCCCCCAAAAACAAGTACAGAAGGTTCTCAACTTGTGATGGTGTGACTTATGAGTGGTACGATCCTCTCTTGAGACACTGAGCGGCAGCAGTCAGCCATATGACCATGGAAGTAAACAACTAATACACTTACCACCACTGTGTACTGTTTTTCACTTTAGTACAGTGTTCAATAAATCACATGAGATAATCAACACTTTATTATCCAATAGGCTTTGTGTTAGATGATTTTGCACAACTGTAGGCTAATATAAATGTTCTGAGCATACTAAAGAACATGCTATCATGTTAGGTAGGTTGTAAGTAAGTAAGTAAGTAAAGTCACTCAGTCGTGTCCGACTCTTTGTGACCCCATGGACTGCAGCCCACCAGGCTCCTCAGTCCATGAGATTCTCCAAGCAAGAATACTGGAGTGGGTTGCCATTTCCTTCTCCAGGGGATCTTCCCGACCCAGGGATCGAACCCAGGTCTCCCACATTGGAGGCAAACGCTTTAACCTCTGAGCCACCAGGGAAGTCGTTAGGTAGGTTAGGTTATTAAATGCATTTTTGACTTATGATATTTTCCATTTATGATGGGTTTATCAGGATGTAACTCCATCATAAGTCAAGGAAGATCTGTAATTCAATTTTAATGATGTGTTAAATACAATTTTGATTGACCTTGTATGTTCTGCACATCATTAATAAACTGTAAAATAAGAATACCATGATTCTCCTTTGTCCTTATTCTCATAAAGTTTCTTCCTCTTTTCTAGAATGACAAAAGCTAAGTCATCAGTGCCTCCTGTACAATGTTACAACCTTCATCTGTCCACAGTTCTTCAGGAACTCTATCAAATCTAATCCCTTGAATCTATTTGTCACTTTCACTGTATAATCGTAAGGGATTTGATTTAGGTCATACCTGAATGGCCTAGTGGTTTTCCCTATTTCTTCAATTTAAGTCTGAATTTTGCCATAATGAGTTCATGATTTGAGCCACCAGATAACCATGATAGTATGATCACTCACCTAGAGCCAGACATCCTGGAGTGCAAAGTAGAGTGGGCCTTAGGAAGCATCATTACAAACAAAGCTAGTGGAGGTGATAGAATTCCAGCTGAGCTATTTCAAATTCTAAATGATGATGCTGTGAAAGTGCTGCACTCAATAAGCCAGCAAATTTGGAAAACTCAGCAGCGGCCACAGGACTGGAAAAGGTCAGTTTTTGTTCCAATGCCAAAGAATGTTCAAACTACCACACAATTGTACTCATTTCACATGCTAGCAAGGTCATGTTCAAAATTCTCCAAGATAGGTTCCAACAGTACATGAACTGAGAACTCCCAGATGTACAAGCTGGATTTAGAAAAGGCAGAGGAACCAGAGATTATATTGTCAACATTCACTGGATCATAGAAAAAGCAAGAGAGTTCCAGAAACACATCTACTACTGCTTCATTGACTATGCTAAAGCCTTTGACTATGTGGATCACAACAAACCATGGAAAATTCTTAAAGAGATGGGAATACCAGACCACCTTACCTGCCTCCTGAGAAATCTGTATGCAGGTCAGAAGCAACAGTTAGAACCAGACATGGAACATTGGAAAAGGAGTACATCAAGGTTTTATACTGTCATCCTGCTTATTTAACTTCCTATGCAGATTACATCATGTGAAATGCCGGGCTGGATGAAGCACAAGCTGGAATTAAGACTGCAGGGAGAAATATCAACAACCTCAGATGTGCAGATGACACCACCCTTATGGCAGAAAGTGAAGATGAATTAAAGAGCCTCTTGATGAAGGTGAAAGAGGAAGAGTGAGTAAGCTGGCTTAAAATGCAGCTTTCAAAAAACTAAGATCATGGCATCTGGTCCCATCACTTCATGGCAAACAGATGGGGAAACAATGGAAACAGTGACAGACTTTATTTTACTGGGCTCCAAAATCACTGCAAATGGTGACTGCAGCCATGAAATTAAAAGACACTTGCTCTTTGAAAGAAAAGCTATGACAAACCTAGGCAGCATATTAAAAAGCAGAGATATCACTTTGCTGACAAAGGTCCATATAGTCAAAGCTATGGTCTTTCCAGTAGTCGTGTACGGATATGAGAGTTGGACCATAAAGAAGGCTGAGCACCAAAGATTGATGCTTTTGAACTGTGGTGTTGCAGAAGACTCTTGAGAATCCCTTGGACTGCAAGGAGATCAAACCAGTCCATCCTAAAGTAAATCAACCCTCAATATTCATTGGAAAGACTGATGCTGAGACTGAAGCTCCAATACTTTGGCCACCTGATGCGAAGAGCTGACTCATTGGAAAAGACCCTGATGCTGGGAAAGATTGAAGGCAGAAGGAGAAGGGAATGACAGAGGATGAAATGGTTGGATGGCATCACTGACTCAATGGATGTGAATTTGAGCAAACTCCAGGAGATAGTGAACAACAAGGCCTGGAGTGCTGCAGCCCATGGGGTCACAAATAGTTGGACATGACTGAGTGACTGAACAACAAATTGTCATCAGATGAACTCAAGTTTGTCATGGGTGAAAACTGCCAATATATTGGGTTCTTCGTATTAAGCTATTAATTTAGCATTAATTTTAAAAGTATTGAATAGCAAAGATATTGAAGAGGGCTTGTGAGGGCAAGCAGGCCTCTTATGGAAAAGAAACAGACAAAAAAACAAGAAAGGTAAGGTATGTATAAAAGAGGGGAAAGGAAAAATACCAATTGTAATACAAAGGGTAAAGAGAAGAGAAACATTCTATATTATAAATTGAAAAAGTCAGTCTTTAAAGTTCTTTAGTGTTCAAGGCTTATTTTACATATGGAAAAATCAGTATTAACAAAAAAGGACCATGCTAACAATTTTGTGAGCTAGATATATTCAAAAAACCAAAGTAATTCTTCTTTAAATTCTAATAATAGTCTATGAATCATTTCTATCATTAGGTATGCTTTGTTCCTGCTATTGGTACAGTCACATAATTAATGCTTTCTTTTGGATTTATGAACACTATAGGAGTATTTTGGATTTTTAAATAACATTATTTTTCTGATTATAAGTATAAAACATTCATTTTAGGAAATTCATAAAATAGAGACAAATTATAATGAAGAGAACAATAATCACCTATAACTCCACCAAACGGATATAACCATGGTTAACATTTTGGTGTGTTTTCTTTTCAAAGGCTAAGACTTTTTAGTTGCAGGCAACATTTAACTAAGCTTATTCAACATTTTATCTGAAATGATAATGACTGATATCCTGAGAGAAACACACACACACCAAGTGAGTTGAAGCACCATCTTCTTTCAAAAAAGTTCAAAATAAATAGGGTTAACTCAAAATCACTGATTTGTATCTAACTTGAGCATTCAAGCATTAAAACCAAGTAAATCATGTCTAGGTTCTGAACCTAACAGCCCCCATGAAGTCGGGCATAAATCACCAAACTTTCTTTCTGGAAGCAATCAATATTGTAACAACCCTAGGGGTAAATTCAGGCAGTAATTACATGTCATGATATACAGAAAGGCGTACATACAGCTGAAAGAGGCAGAACAGGAAATGGAAAAATAACAAAGAGCCCTTGTGCTCTGCTTGCCCACAGGGCTCCAAAGTGGGTGTTAACAGCAAAATGTGGCAATTCTGAACTGGCTTAAAAACTTTGTCAAAAAGTGCTTGGAAATAACTCCCTATAATGTGTAGCTGAGGATCAACCACAGGTAACTAGCTCCAATGCAGTGCAGGATTTGTTTCTGTGGGTGAGTGGGCTCCTACCACATGCTGCAAGAAGTCATTTCCTCTGAAGACAAAGTTGACACTTGCGCTGCTTCAAAGGTTCTTCACTGTGGGGCGCAAGGTAGTCTTCTGAGGTTCTGGGACTATCCTGCTTCTTGAGCCAGGTGCTGGTTACACAACTGTGCTCACTTTGTGAAAATTCACTGACCTATACACTAATTATTTCTGTACCTTTTTGGTATGTATATTATTCGTCAATAAAATTTACATATACAAAAAATTATTCACCCCTAAGCAGTATTTGTGGTATCCTATCAAGCAAACTTTGGGGAAAACCCAACAATAGTTTATAGTTCAGTGGCCATCATGAATAAGAAAAGCCATTTTAGTCAATGAGGTGCTGCTTAACCAAGCAACAGGGAAACTGGGTGTAAACTTCATTTGTGAGCTAATTCCTAAAATAGAGGAATATTGTAAGAATACTATAGGAGAAGAGGAACTAAGGCACAAATGGTGATCAAATCTTTCAAAAGGCCAAGGCCACAATAGGCAGTGAATATGGGTTAGACCAGATCATGTTTTTGACTAGTTAGCATATTTTATATAAAGCTCTCTGGGGTATATTTTTGTTTTAAATGTTCTAATTCACATCCTTCTCCATCACCATTTCTGCACTTCTTTTTGCTAGTTATTGGAAAAGAAGCTCAATTCCCACCCCACCAAAGACTGCCATCTTCAGCTTATAAGAGAACCCTCTTTCTATTTTTAATTACACAGGAAAATGCTTACAACAAGAAGTAGGATACAAAACTGCATATCTAGTATATAATTATAATTCTTTACATAATACATAAACAGAGCAAAGGGAGAAAATGACAACAAAACACCCCAAAAATGGTAAAATGGTTACATTTATGGCTTTTTCTGTTTTCCTTTAAATTGTCTGTATTTTCTTAATACTATATTAATATTCATGATAAAAGTAGGATACCAAACTATACCTATATATGGAAAAAGAGACAAGAGGGGATATTAACAATACCGTCTCTGCGTTGTAGAATTATGTGGAGTTCTTATTTTTAGTTTTCTGTATTTTCCAAGTTTTCTGCAAGAAGCATAGTTAAGTTTATAATCAGAAAATAATTTAGACAATATCTTTGGTATTCTCCTCTATGTCCTCCATTGAAGCCTAAGAATAGAGACTAAATGCACTCTAGATGAGACAACACACATCTTCCATGGACTAGGGGAAATAGTTCCTTATGTGCTTAGAAAAACAATTCATCAATCAAGCTATATTGATTTTTATATTATGGAATTTTTATATTATGGAGTTCAACATTCACCAACATGTTCAATGGAAGCACTTTAGTTGGAGACATAAATTGAATGGTATAAATCAAATTTTTTAAATATAAAAAAATAGAAAAGGGAAGCTTCAACAGAAATACTTACTGTCATTATTTCCTTGTTATCTAGGTCATATTACTATTTAAAAACCATAAACTAGCACATGATGCTGACCACCATAGAAGTTAGGGTGCTTGCAATCTTAAAGTATTTATATAATCTTATTTCTCCTTTTTTTGTATATTGAGGCAGGAGGCTCAGTACTTAGCATACAGTAGACCCTTGATAAATGTTCAGTGAATTGAGTTTCAATCCCTTCTTTTAGATAGTTTTCTAGGGAACTTTATGATCCTCTGTCATTTTTTGTATTTAGGTCACTCAACAAGTATTTGCAGAGCACATACAGTAAAAAGGTTTCTAAATTGTTGTTGTTTAGCCACTAAGTCAAGTCCGACTCTTTTACTACCCCATGTACACTCGCCAGGCTCTTCTGTCCATAGGATCTTCCAGGCAAGAATACTGGAGTGGGTTGCCATTTCCTCCTCCAGGAGATCTCCCAACCCAGCGATGGAATCCGCATCTCCTGCATTGGCAGGCAGATTGCTTACCACTGAGCCAACAGGGAAGTTAATAAAGGTTCCTATGGGGAATATGAAATTAATAAAACATTAAAATGATTATAATACAATAGGAAGAGAAAATACATGAAAACTACCAGCAAAATGCAGAAAGTACTTATAAGGGATGGAATTCTATGGGAGATAAGAGATTATTTTGTTTTTGGTTGTGGGGGTTGTGGTGAGAAGAGGAAAAGAAGGTATTATGAAAACCTTCAACAATGAGGAGGCATCTGTGTTGGGTTTTGAAGGATGGGTAAGTTTCTGATCAACAAAGCTGGGAAGAAAAGGGTACATAGGCAAAAGCAGAAGTATGAGCAAAAGATTGATAATGGGAAAGGGTAGAGAATATGTTTCAGGATCAATATGAGACAAGAGGTACATAAAGCTTCAAAAATAAGTTGGGACTAGATTATTAAAGAGTTTATATGCCGTGCTGAGAAACATAATCTAAAAAGTATAAGTAATGGGCTCTTGAGTAATGGCATATATGTGTCCAGAGCTATGTTCCAGTGGCCACGTGGAAGAAGAACTGAAAGGAAGAAGTGACTGAAGGCAGGGAGACCAATTAGGAGGCTAAGCATTTGTTTCCACTAGAAGACATTTGGAACTGTAAGCAGTGTAATAACAATTGTGAGGGAGAAGGGAACATATGTGAGAAGAAAGAAGTTTAAATCAGTTGGACATGGCAGATACTTATTAGAGGGACAGTATTGGGGGCCTGGATGTGAATGCAAGGGAGAAAAGATGTGAGATGAATGTGTTAATAAAATAACAGAAATGAAACGAAAGAGAAGCAAGAGACTGCTTGGGAAGGAGTTTCAAAGAAGGAGCGGTCAACAATATCAAATACAGTTCTGCAGAGAGATCAAAAAGGATGAACGTGAGAATAGATTTTGGAATGGTATTTTGCCTTGGTAAATCATCACCACCCAATCTCTTCTCAACTTCTTTTTGAGCTAAAGAGGTTGTTTTTGATGTCAATTTACTAGGGGGTAAAAAATAAAAATTAAAAACAAACAACAACAACAGCAAAACTCAAAAGAGAATAAAAACTAAATGCCAAATGGTTGAGAAGGAACTGCGTGGTAATAAACCAGTGGAAAATCCTATTCCAAAGTCCTTGTGAGTGGAAAAGAGATTGGTTATTCAAGGGACAAGCTGTTATTTGAGAAAAGAATGACAAACATATGCAGGCCAAAAGATTATTTTCTTGTAAAGCATTTAGTTTACTCAACTTATTCCTAAAGAGTTACAGTTAGATGTCAGATAATATGGACCTTGAAGTACTCGTGGCTATTCATTTTCAAATTATATACCACAAACATACAAATCAATTTTCATTTTCTAAAATACATTTAACTATCCCTATCCTAACTCCAAATGTATTTCTAAAATACTATCCTATCCTAAGAAAAATTATAGCTGCTTCCTAAATGTCAGGCTTTGTGTTAAACACTTTATCTGTATTATATCATTTAATTCCATTAACCTTATCAGGCAAGTTTTTTATTATGTCCATCTTACATAGGAGAAAACTAAGACATAGAGAAGTAAAATACTGGCCTAAGATTTTAAAAATAGTAAGTGGCAAGGGGAGGGAGTTTGGGATTTACATATACACGGTACTTTATATAAAATTGATAATCAACAAGGACCTACTGTATAGCACAGGGAACTCTACTCAATATTTTATAATAACCTACAAAGGAATTGGAGCCTCCCAATGGCTCAACAGGCAAATAATCCACCTGCAATGCAGGAGACGTGGATTTGATCACTGAGTCGGGAAGATCTCCTGGAGGAGGGCACGGCAATCCACTCCAGCATTCTTGCCGGAAAAATTCCACCAACAGAGGAGCCTGGTGGGCTATGGTCCATGGGGTCACAAAGAGTCAGACATGACTAAAGCAACTAAGCATGGCACATAAGGGGAAAGAATCTGAATAAGAATATGTGTGTGTGTGTGTGTGTGTGTGTGGTATCTGAATCACTGTGCTATACACCTAAAATTAACACAACACTGTAAATCAACACACAAGTATATTTCAATTAAAGAAAAAAAAAAAAAAACCTGGGGACTTCCTTGGCAGTCCAGCAGTTAAGACTCCTGACTCCCACTGGAGGGGGCACAGGTTCTATCCCTGGTTGGGGAACTAAGATCCCACATGCTGCACTGAGCAGCCAAAAAATAAAAAATAAATAAATAAAAAGTGGCAAAGGTCATCTTCTTAATATGCTCTAAGAAGTCTTTCAACAATGTATACAACGAGCAACTGTTTTAAATAGCAAACTCTATTCCAAGGGAGACCACCAAATCATTCATTAACTTAAATGGCTTGGTCCATTCACTTTTTTACAGCCCTCAGGAATAATGCTTCTCCTGCCATCCTTTTGACATGTTTCAAGTTCTTGTAAGCACGTCACGGATTATGAAGGTGGAAGCTTTGCACAGGTCTTTCAATAAACTCATGCCTGCACATGTTGACTCAAGGAAAACTATACAAGGAAGTACTGACACCACTTCAACCCGTGGGCTGTGTTCAATTAGAAAGCATGCAAGGCTCAGGCTCATCTGCTTGAGAAAGCAGTCTAGTTAGTTGTGCAATAACAAGAGCATGCGCAACGTGTCTCATCGTGACAACCCTGCATTTTAGACGGCTTTAGTGCTTACTCTAAGTTTTGGCCACTTCTTATCTGATTTTCATATCTCAATAAGACACAAATAGTGATTTAACTGTGAAACCAAAATTTTCTCTGAATTTTTTTCCCTGTTTCTGGATCAATTTGAATGAAAAATATCCAGAGATTGCAGGATCAGCTGTTAATAAAAAGTCTATCATTTACAATTTTTTATCTGAACGAATCAAGATTTTCTGGAAGACAGTATACAGAAATAAACTGCTAGGTTACTGCAAGGCTATAGCTACCCTTTGGGAAAATTTGTTATCCATAAAAACAGCCTGATTTTTCTAATTGGTTGCAGTTAGATAGTGGAGCTTCCTCCAATATACAAAAGTTTTAAAGCTACTGCTCTAAACCAGTTAGCTCTATTACTTGAAACAAATGGATATTCATGGTCACAGAACTGTAATAGGTAGGAGGGTGGATGATCAGCACTAATTCCATTGAAGGACAATTCAAGCACAGGCCCCTGTGAGAGGGGGTGGAGAAAGGTTTTGTAAAACAAAGTCCACAGCAATGACTTTTCCACATTCGGCAGCCCTTGTAGAATTCATGGCAATATATATTAAGTTAACCAACACTTAAACTTCAGTCTTACCTCTTTGCCACTAGGATCCAAGAGAAATCGTTTTTTGACCAGAGATTACAACGCACCCTGGGATTACTCTCAGGAATGAGCAAAGCAAACAACACAGCACTTTGCAAACAAAATATTTAACAACATACGTGGATGAAATGCAAAGTGATTTCCCCCTGTGCTGAAAAGTAGTTTCTCCAGGAGTTAAAGGGAGAAATGTGATTCCATTCCTCAAGTAACTAGCTAGCTCTTTCAGCTAGTTAACCTAAGTGTTACATTGCTACAGTCAGATAATAATTCATTGCTATATCTCAGATAATAATTCATTTTTTTAAGTGTCAAAACACTCTTCTGAGTTTTAATTAAGTGATCGCTATTTAGGGCTTTATTTCTATATAGTATTCTGAAACAAAAGAGCCATGCTTAGATTCCCAGTGTATTTGTCTTTACCCTGACAGTTGTGTAAGCCTATGTTTGCTCATTAATTTTTTTGCATCTTGTTAGCATTAACCTATTATAATAACTAACTTTTAACTAAGTATTTATTATCTGCTAGGTAGTTTACATACATTATCCTTGATGATCACAGCAATGTAAATATCTCCATCTTACAGATGGGAAAACTGAGACTCAATAAAGTTAAAAAATCTGACCAAGGACACAAAGCTATTATGTGGTAAATTCAGAATTTGATTCTCCTTCTTGACTACAATGCCTGTGCTTTTCCTAGTACACCATACTATCTCTCCACAAAGTATAAGTAGATGTATGCAGAGTGCCTGGAACATAGTAGGAACGCAAAAAAAATTAATTTTATTGTCCCCTAAAACTATCAGATAAATATAAGCTTATATCCTTAAATAGAAGTAGGATGAAAGCAGTCTAAACCAGAACTCTCTAATTAAAGAGTACTTTTCAATTCCAAATCATCCGTGCAAACGAATCTCATCTGGAGAAGGCAAAGTCAAAACCTTGCATGTAAGTAGCCAATTGAAATGGAAGGACTTTAAAATTTATGAGTCCTTATTCTTCCTCTCTATCAGCCTTTAAAAAGTCTTTTCATTCTAATCAGTGAATTATCAACCAAAAGCGATGGAGTTGCTGCTATCATTACTCAATATAAAATCTAAGAATCACAGCATTTTAGAGCTGGAAGGGAGTTTATTTGGTTCATTTTTGTCTCTGCACAATCTGCAACTTGGCCTCCCCCTCCTACCTCTGTACTATCATTTGACTAAGTGAGTAACCTGTACAAGGTCACAAAGCTGGTAGAGGCACAGAAGGGACTACAATGAGCTCAAATCTCCTGAGTTCCAGTTCAGTGCCCTTTCCATTATACCACCCAGCCACTCTCTCTACAAATGCTCTCTAGGTAGGGCCAGACACCCTGTTTTAGGAAAAACACAAAACCTCCAGTAGCTAAACAAGCAGATTCATCTCTCCAGTGACTCCTAAAAGGATAATCACTTCATCCTCCTGGCAAACCTGTGGGAGTGGTTCATTCTTAGTTCTTTTCCATTTGATTGAGGGAATCCAGGCTAGACTTCAAATAAGTTGCTCAAGGTCACAGGACTAGCAAGCAATGGAGCGAGAATTTAACCAACATCTGACTTGAGGCCCAGCTCTCAACAACTATGATATACTGCTAGTATGTATCTCTGCCTTTTTATCCCCCCACATTTTTTCTTTGTCTTTTGGGGCCTAGGATCACTATGTACACATGGTATGAATACCTAAACATAAATAGGGAGAAGGTTTCTGGAAGGATAACTGAAAAGGGAAAAAAGTAACCTACCTCATCTGCACAAATGTAAGATCTATCTGGATTACATTTTCCAAAGTCTAGGTCCTTGCTAGCCTCGTGGATAAACCTCTCCCTTTTAAGTAATGGCACCTGTTTTGTCACTCAATAAGCTAAATCAGATTTTTTTTTCCCCCAGAGGCCAAGGAAAGCAGTGATGCCAACAGTCACTTGGGACCTGAGACCCAGGGGCAGAGAAGGATCCAAGGGCTGAACATAGTTTCCAACAAAACTGGAATGAGGTTAACAGGGCACAGTAACACAATCTTGTACCTGATTCGAGGAAACACGCAGAGAAAACAGGGAGAGCGGAGGGAAAAAATCTGCGGCGGGCCTGAGGCTGTGAATCAGGACAAGACTGAGGAAGGGATTTTCCAGACGGGCTTCTAGGTTAGGCTTCCTCCCCAGTCATGTCAAACCCAGTGCCCACCACCAATGCCCACCCCATGCAAGCACCCTCACCAACAGCAGGAAAAGACGACGCAAAGAACCCCAACAGTTCTCGAGTTGCCAGCCCCCGCAATCCGTTGGTTTTTACCCTTTTCCACCAAAGAGGCAAATTGTGAAGGATTTTCCCGCCCAACCCCCCATGCAGGGTGAAGCTCAGGGAAGAGAGGACCCTGCCTCACTCGATGGGGACAGAAAGGACACTCGTCTTCTTTCGGAGCAAGGGGATAGGGGGAGGAATACCCTCAGAGAAATATGGAAAAAACGGCCTCGGCAGGGGTTTGATGGGGCGCAATTGGATAGCTGCACTCACCCGGGTGAGACATGGGGATGACCTCATTGCGGGTCCCCGGGAAGTTAAAGATGACGGCTCCAGACGCCCCTCTCTCGTAAGCCAGATGGATCTTGTCTGCGAAGGTGCAACCCCCACCGCGCTGGATGAGGGCCAACCAAGACACTTGCACGCTGCTGCCCCAGTCCCCCGGGACCGTGGGCACCGTGAAATTCGTGTGCGGGTTACAGGCATTGAGCGCCCCCGGCCCGTCGGGCGGTACCAGGA
>SJXQ01001248.1:234980-251289 GCA_006408695.1 Aepyceros melampus
GGGCTCGAGCGGCGAATCCTGGCCGTACACGCCCTCCTCGCTCAGCTCCCACACGGTGCGGTTCACTCCGGTGTGCGGAACCCGCCAGGACACGTTGAGGTACGCGGTCCACACGGCTTCGGCTCCCCTGGAGCCGGGGGTTTGCGGACTCAGAACCAGCAGGAAGCACCAGGCCAGCAATCGGGAAAAGCCACAACCACCGCGGCAGAAGACCCCGGCCCCCGGCAGCGGCCCCATGATATGCGCGCTCTGAGGTTCCCTAGGGCCCCTAGCACGCGCCTTCCCGACTCTCGGCGGGACCCCGGCCTGGGCCAGGTGCGCGCCAGGTAGAGAGAGGACGGGGAGAGACTGGCGCGCGCGGCGGGCTGGGTCAGAGCCGGCGGGCACGTAGCGTCGCCGGAGATGCTGCCGCAGAGGAAGCCCTTTGTGGCTCCACTCCTCTCCGCGACTGCCGGGGCCGCGTCGGGCTCCGGGGTTTTAGCGCGAAGCTCCGCCCCGCCGACCGGGGGTAGAGGTGGCTGGGAGGGAGGAAAGGACACTGCGGGACCGCCTCTTAAAAGGGTAGCAGGAAGGGAAGGCTTTAGACTAGCATCGGAAGCTGTGTGGTCAAGTGGGTCGAGTCGTAGTATGAAGAATGGACAGGTGAGGAACTGTGGAATCAGCGCGAACAGAAACGCTCGCTGGTAGGATTCGAGTCCATTTTGAACTGCAAGAATGTATTTTTTTCCCTCGTAACGTTTGCCCACAAGGCTTGTTCAGGCTTAAGGTGCCAGAATGCGAAAAGTACTTCTAAAAAGCCCAGATCTGAAGGGTCTGAGTTGCAGTCCAGAGAATTTGGGTAGGTGGGTGGTACCTAGGCAGGATATTTAGTAATTCTCTAAGCGGGGGAGGTGCAGGAAGAACCCATTACTTTTTTTTTTTTTAATTTTTCCTTTCCTGCTCTAAACAAGCGTCATACCTGTGTATTTTCTTTTACCCTTACCTCGTCCTAAATCTACTGCATTAGATGCCCCTTCTAAAGCTAATCTTAGCTCTCAAAAAAAGAATGACTGTTTTCATACTCCTCGAAACTAAGCCTCTTCCATCTTCCGCAAACCAGATTGACCCAACCGGATATGTCTCCGCCAACTCATGACCTCAACTACACAATCTTTCTCCATTGCCCACTAACAAAAATGAGCCTGACTCACCTTGACAATTCGCTCATGGCACTTTGGCGTTAAGATTTCTCCTTATTTTAAGTATACAATTTTCATTTACCCTGTTAGTTGTTAATTTAGTATGTGCTCAATAAATAAGCATG
Organism: Aepyceros melampus; assembly: GCA_006408695.1. Taxonomy (NCBI): domain Eukaryota; kingdom Metazoa; phylum Chordata; class Mammalia; order Artiodactyla; family Bovidae; genus Aepyceros; species Aepyceros melampus. The sequence goes on from SJXQ01001248.1 coordinate 236,284, forward strand.
GATTAAACTGAATTAATACTTCTGGTGTCTTACACATGGATAACCTTCAACCTTGGCAAAATTACTTCTCCATGCCTCAGTTTCCTTCCTCATCATCTATAAAATGGGGGTGATAATAGTACCTACCTCATAGACTTGTCCAGATGATCAAATGAGTTCATACATATAAAGCCCTTAGAACAATGCTTAGCAGAGTATAGGGCTTCCCTTGTAGCTCAGCTGGTAAAGAATCTGCCTGCAATGTGGGAGACTTGGGTTGGATTCTTGGGTTGGGAAGATCCCCTGGAGAAGGGAAAGGCTACCCACTCCAGTATTCTGGCCTGGAGAGTGCCATGGGGTCGCACAGAGTCAGACAGGACTGAGAGTCTTTCACTTCACTGCTGCTACTGCTGCTAAGTCGCTTCAGTCGTGTCTGACTCTGTGTGACCCCATAGACGGCAGCCCACCAGACTCCCCCATCCCTGGGATTCTCTAGGCAAGAATACTGGAGTGGGTTGCCATTTCCTTCTCCAATGCATGAAAGTAAAAAGTCAAAGTGAAGTCACTCAGTCGTGTCCAACTCTTCGCGACCCCATGGACTGCAGCCTACCAGGCTCCTCTGTCCATGGGATTTTCCAGGCAAGAGTACGGAGTGGGGTTCACTAGCAGAATATAAAAATTATATCTGTTAAATACTATTATTATGAAACAGTCAGGGACCCAGTCAGGGACTTTTTAAAGAATATCAACGTTGTTACTTTGAGGTAAAAATCAGAGAAAGTAATGTTCAGAATGTTTAGTTTTAACAATTTTTTCAGTTCAAATAAATATAATTTACTTTATCCAGCCCAACATTTGTTAGGTTCCTGATCAATCATTTCACACCCATGGCCCAACGTTTACTTAATCAATATTATTTGCAAAGATTAAGCATGGGACAATTTGGCACTTGATACCCTTATGGTTTGAGAGAAATCTAGAGGAAAATTAATACCATAACTAAACAGCACCTAGAATCCAAATAAACGGGCAATTTTGTGAACCATGAACTGTAGGTGTTGAAAGAGACTTTAGAGGTCAAGGGAAGTATATGGGACCAATAGCATGGCACCCCCAACTACTGATTATGTTACTCTCCTAGATAAAAATTACCTAGAGTAAAATAAAAGGATAGCATCTGCCATCTAAAGAAATGGTATGATTCCAGAAATTGTCTGAAATTGCTGGTAAAGGGCACTCAACATTCAATCAGTATTACTTGCATGACAAACAACTCTATGGTACTTTGAGGAAACAATGTGTTCAAAAGAAAAGAGATCTTTTATGAGGTGTGTACAATAATGAAGTTTGGAGAGACATATATTAATATTCATTCTGTCTTTTCTTAAATATTTACTACAATCTCCTATATGTCAATCATGGGCTAAGCATTGGGATAAAAAATATAAGACATTAACTCTGCTTTCAGAAAGCTCATAAATTATTTTGGATGAGATAAACAAGCAAACTGATCATTGTACTATGTATACAGTGCTGGATGTATACAGTGTAAGAGATATGCTAGAGGTAGGTGTAGGGCAGTAGTGGGTGTTAGAGAAGAGGAACTAACTCAGACTGGGAAGTTAAGAAAAAGCTTCCCAGAGGAGGTTACAATTGTGCTGATTTTGAAAGGTCAGCCTTTCTAGACAGAGAACAATACAAGAAGAGGCATTGATGCATGAAACTGAAAATGTTGAGAAACAACAAGTACTACAGATTCTATAAACACCAAGTGTTTGGAACCCGGAGTACAAGAGATAAAGTTATAGAGGTTCAAAGGGGTCAGTTCTTGAGGGTCCTTTGGGTAAAGTTAAGGAGTTTGAACTTGATCCAAAAGCAAGGAGTAATATAATCAGGGTTTAAGCAGGGAGTAATAAAATCAGATCTGAATTTTAGTGATCATTATGGCTTCTCTGTGAATAAAAATTTGGAGGAGACAAGAGTCTCCTGCAGGGAATCCTCTGTCTGCAGGGAGCCCAGTGCTCTCCAGGTGAGAGATGAAGGTGGCCCAGACTAAATAGGTAGTGGACATAAAGAGAAATGGACAGATTATATAGTGTATTTTGAGATAGAATCAGTAAGACTTGTTTGGAGGATGAATGAGAGGGAAGAGTTAGGGACTGCTCTGAGGTTTTTGACTTGGAAGACTGAATGTCATTTAATTAGGAGGAGGGTTTTAAATATGTAGAGTTGGTAGGAAGAGAAATTATTTCAGTTTAGACATGTTGAATTCAAGGTACCCATGATGTAACTAGGTAGAACTGTCCTGCTGGCAGTTGAATTTTCTGATTACTGAACACCTACTAAGCACAAGACACTTGAGAGGTACAGGTATACAGTTTAGTTCAGTTCAGTCACTCAGTTGTGTCTGACTCTTTGCAACCCCATGAATGGCAGCACACCAGGCCTCCCTGTCCATCACCAACTCCCGAAGTCCATCGAGTCAATGATGCCATCCAGCCATCTCATCCTCTGTCGTCCCCTTCTCCTGCCCCCAATCCCTCCCAGCATCAGAGTCTTTTCCAATGAGTCAACTCTTCGCATGAGGTGGCCAAAGTACTGGAGTTTCAGCTTTAGCATCATTCCTTCCAAAGAAATCCCAGGGTTGATCTCCCCCAGAATGGACTGGTTGGATCTCCTTGCAGTCCAAGGGACTCTCAAGAGTCTTCTCCAACACCACAGTTCAAAAGCATCAATTCTTTAGCGCTCAGCCTTCTTCACAGTCCAACTCTCACATCCATACATGACCACAGGAAAAACCATAGCCTTGACTAGACGGACCTTAGTCGGCAAAGTAATGTCTCTGCTTTTGAATATACTATCTAGGTTGGTCATAACTTTTCTTCCAAGGAGTAAGCGCCTTTTAATTTCATGGCTGCAGTCACCATCTGCAGTGATTTTGGAGCCCAAAAAAACAAAGTCTGACACTGTTTCTACTGTTTCCCCATCTATTTCCCATGAAGTGATGGGGCCAGATGCCATGATCTTCGTTTTCTGAATGTTGAGCTTTAAGCCAACTTTTTCACTCTCCTCTTTCACTTTCAACAAGAGGCTTTTAGTTCCTCTTCACTTTCTGCCATAAGGGTGATGTCATCTGCATATCTGAAGTGATTGATATTTCTCCCGACAATCCTGATTCCAACTTGTGTTTCTTCCAGTCCAGCGTTTCTCATGATGTACTCTGCATATAAGTTAAATAAGCAGGGTGACAATATACAGCCTTGATGTACTCCTTTTCCTATTTGGAACCAGTCTGTTGTTCCATGTTCAGTTCCAACTGTTGCTTCCTGACCTGCATACAGATTTCTCAAGAGGCAGGTCGGGTGGTCTGGTATTCCCATCTCTTTCAGAATTTTCCACAGTTTCTTGTGATCCACACAGTCAAGGGCTTTGGCATAGTCAATAAAGCAGAAATAGATGTTTTTCTAGAACTCTCTTACTTTTTCCATGATCCAGCAGATGTTGACCTAGGCTTACATATATCATCCGAATTGTATGAGGGTAAAACAGACTTGGTACTGAGGCTAACACCCTCACCCTAGACCATTCTAGCCCAGTGGTGGAGAAGGAGGTATCAGACTATCATAGACTGATGACATGAACTGTTAAAATCATCCTATGAACTCCCCTTGCTCACCCTCATCAAGCAACCTTCTTTTTATCATTTAGTCCTTATGTAAATATGCCTACAGGGCGATAATGCACTGATCAGAAAACACTAGTACAAAATTGATAACCAATACCAAAAAGCAAAGATTAAAAATCTAGAGGTTGGATTTTCAAAAATACAATATTAAAGAAAAAAAAAGTCACAAAAATTATAAAATATATATATATGAAGTTTGCTTTAAAAAATAGGGTCTTTCTTTTGCAAAGTAATAGTAGGTTATAAAAATGAAAATTAAAGGAGTAATAGAGGACTTAAATTTTTTTAAAAAAGTAAAGAATGATAGTTCAGTTCAGTCGCTCAGTCGTGTCCGACTCTTTGCAACCCCATGAATCGCAGTATGCCAGGCCTCCCTGTCCATCACCAACTCCAAGAGTCCACCCAAACCCATGTCCATCAAGATGGTGATGCCATCCAGTCATCTCATCCTCTGTCGTCCCCTTTTCCCCCTGCCCCATATCCCTCCCAGCATCAGAGTCTTTTCCAATGAGTCAACTCTTCGCAGAGAGGATTAGCGGACTCCATAACTCATATAGCTAGTAATAGAGTCAGGATTTCAATGTACTTCTGACTTTAAGTATTAATAGCCAATAATGACCCAGTATCTTTCCTCTCGAGAGTGGTATTTGCATTCTAACATTGCCTTACACCCAAGAAGGAAAGTTCATATGAAAAGTTTCTTGCATGCATTTCAGTCACTGTGACCAGTGACAGAGATATATTTGGGCCAGGAGTCTTTTTCAACTACTCAAATCCTACCACAAAGGCTAGCGTTGCCAAATATGTATGTCAGCAACACTGAACTGAAAGCCACCCCGAGCAGTGCCTATCTAATAATGAACTGGTCAACAGAGCAGCATACTGCAGAAGCAACAGCAGGGTACCACAGCAGCTGATTGCGTTTCCGGTCACACAGAGTTTCTGTGGTGGTGCAGAGATGGACAAAGCATTCAGCCTTTAACATATCTCCAGGAAATGAGACACCACATCTGGCTTCTTACCATTAAATAAGTGGCAAAGTACCTCTTGGACAACTGGTGACCTGGCATCAAATCCATGCTGTAGCCAAACAGCTCGATCATATAGGTGCAGGGAGTGTATGGCAACAAATTTCCACTTGAGGCAGTTGCCCTTTGGATAGCAAGAAGAAGAGGGCAGTGCAGAGAGAGCAAACAGCCAAATGAAACAGAAGCCTAAACCCCATATGTGGTGCTGTGGCATACTTTCAAATGATGTCCTATGAGCTTCAAATGTAGGTAAACATCAGTCAGGTCAAGTGGGTATACAACCATTAGAAAACAACGGATATTTTTTAAAACAAAGATTTCATGCACTCAAAGAAAAGACAGAATTTCAGAGAGGGGCTTTACAACAGGTAGGTGTGCTATATCTGAATCTAAGAACAGTCTTCTCGTGCCTGTAACAGTAATAGCTACCATTAAGAACCTGCCAGGAGCCAGACACGTTATACCCATGTGTTAAGTATTATATGCTACATCTTACCAGAGGAGAAATGTATGCTCAGGTTAAGTAACTTGCTGAGGTCACCCATTAGGGAATAACCTAATGATCGAATTGGAATTTGACTCCATGTCTTAGAACAAAACTACACTCTTCTTGTACAACTTTTCATTCCATAAACTAGCTACCAAAGTAGGAGTAGGAAGGAAACATATTTATTGAGAACTTACTATGTGCCAGACACTTTACATGTATTAATTATATCATTTGATTCTTACAACAATAATCCTGTTATTTTCAGATGAGAAAAATGAGGCTCAGAAAAGTGAAGTTTCTTGCTGAAGGTCACACAGCTAATAAGTGGCAAAGTTGGAGTTCACATGGGAGTTATATTTGACTCCAAATTCTATGCCATTTTCACTTTGCTGTACTTCTCCACATACATAGTGAGGGTATTACTACAAGGGGGGAAGATTTGTTGTTTTTCAGTCAGATCCAGGAACACATTCAACCTGCTAAGAACCCCTTCACCAGAGTGCACTGATCTTGCTGAGCAGCCCTAAAAATCCTAGATAACAGAGATAAGAAAGTCCATTTAGTCAAGTGCTTCATCATCCTTTATAAATGTCTACATCGAGTTGTACACACTGGCCCCTGTGCTTGTGTGGAGAGGAGTGCTTGAACACATGTTATGTGTGGAAAGGGTGTTTTCTGTTCACTGATGCAAACTAGTACAGAAAGGAATCATACTGATAAGGACAGTGAAGAAAATTGGAAGTGAATTGTGACAAGTTGATTGCTACAGGGAAGGGGAATCAAGTTAGCTATCTTGAGTTTGGGGGGATGATTGTGGGGATCCCAGATTGCTAAAAAGGGATATGAGTAGGGAAGAGCCCAAGGCATGGGGTCAGCAATGGTTCCAAGGGGAAAGTTGGGCAAGGGAGGTGCTTGAAGGGGATGAAGGATGTGAGTGATTTTTACCCTCACCTGCAGTATCAGGACAATGTTATCGGGTTGGCCAAAAAATTTGTTGGGTTTTTCCATAAAATCTTACAGAAAAACCTGAAAGAAATTTTTTGTTCAACCAAATACTTGGGAAATTCATCTGTTCTCATGCAATCTTTTCTCTCTAACTCTCTCTTTTTAGGTTTCTAGTAAGATGACTTTCAAAGAATTAAATCTGTGAACACAAGAGATTTCTGTATATTAAATGAAAGAAAAACAACTGCTTGGGGAAAATGTTTTTAATGAATCGTGCCCTACAGATCGGAGAAGGCAATGGCACCCCACTCCAGTACTCTTGCCTAGCAAATCGCATGGATGGAGGAGCCTGGTAGGCTGCAGTCCATGGGGTCGCGAAGAGTCAGACACGACTGAGCAACTTCCCTTTCACTTTCCACTTTCATGCGTTGGAGAAGGAAATGGCAACCCACTCCAGTGTTCTTGCCTGGAGAATCCCAGGGATGGGGGAGCCTGGTGGGCTGCTGTCTATGGGGTCACACAGAGTTGGACACGACTGAAGTGACTTAGCAGCAGCAGCAGCCCTACAGATATGGCCACATAACTGAGGTTTATTTCCAATCTGTTTGTGCTACTCAGTAGACTAGTCCTGTTGTTATTTTTAACTTTGTTGTGGACTGGTTATGTGACACCGAGGAAGTTTCTGTTTCTTCTTTCTCAGCTACAAAATAGGGATAATAATAATGAAAAAATTATGTAGATATATTCTGAACCACTTAGTGTTCCTTCAGATTAAAGCCTACCAGATCAGTTAGTGTAGCTAAAATAAATTATCTAAGATTTTATCACTGCCTAGGACAAATGACAGAATTGCTGGAGAAATGAGTGGGCCTGGCAGGCATGGAGAAGATCAGTTTACTAAATTAGGGAGGGGTTAAGTTCTTCAAAATGTACATGGGCAGTATTTTATTTTAACCTACAGACAGAATGGGATTCCTTTTCAATAGGAGCCTGATTTGGTAATTCCTAGTAAAACTGAAGCTTCTGAAAAGCAGTTTAAGAATAAACATATTTATAGTGTAGTACATAAGCACAATCACCTGTGAGGCCAAGGTTTACTTTTTAGAAACTAAAGTGTGGGCAAAGGTGGCCTTTGTATTCCAAGGGGCAAAGTCAAAAATTCGCAGCTGCCAACAATATGCATTAGGATTAGCTGCTGCTGGCCAGAGCTCAAAATCAATCAAAAACTGGGAGTAAACAAGCATCTGGCAATGATCAGGTACTAACACACAGTTGAGACAACTGAAATTAGCTGGTCTCCCACTCATAATTCACACAGTAATTAAGTTCAGTCACACCAGAATTAGATAAATGTCATTGTTGTGTTAGTCGCAGGAAATAGGACAGAGACAAGCACATCTTCAACAAAAGGGTATTTTATGACTACAAAACTTGCTTTGGTTTGACTTTATCACAAATCATGCCATATAAAGTATAAGAACTTTAATGACAAAAAGTACTAACAGAACCATCACAAGGAAAAAATGCCCAGATCCACTGAACCACAGCACATCCAGGAATCCATAAAATAAATTCTCCCTTAGCTGCCAATCTTCTAGTTAGCAGAGGGTGGATACACTCTTTTCTAAACTGTGTCTGTGTAACTCTGGGGCAGATAAGATCTGTATCCTTCATGTTCTTTAGAGGAAAGTAGTTTGGATGCAGAGACCAATGACTGCTTAATATTCTGGATGTTGTCAGCTCTGATGCCACAGAAAGCCTTTTAGCAGAGACAATGAAGTGGCTTAGCAATGTTTGGTTTTTGTGTGGTGGGGGGAAAAAGAGAGGGAGCAAGTAGACATTGAAAGCCTGAACTCCTATTTGTTTGAAGAGGTTCCTCAAATTTATGTTAATAATCCCACCAGTTCATTAAACATCTTAGTTTTGCTGAGGTGGAGATGGTTGAGATGTTTGTTTACAGACCTGATGAGAGCATGTTTGGGCTCTACAAGGTGTTTAGGGCCCAACATCCTGTTGGTTTTAGGACCTTCTGTTTGTTTGGATTCAGGTCAGGATGAACACTTTTCAGCACGTACATTCCAGGAACCAGGCTATCTCAGATCAATGCCTTCAACTCTGCTGCACATATGGTATTTTCAGCAGAGATTTTCGAGTTCCAAGATGGATGGAATAGTCAATTGCTTAAGGGTAGTGTGTGCATGGTAAGTTGCTTCAGTCGTGTCTGACTCTTGGCGACCCCATGGACTGTAGCCGACCAGGCTTCTCTTTCCATGGGATTCTCCATGCAAGAATACAGGAGTGGGTTGCCATTTCCTTCTTCAAGGAATCTTCCAGACTCAGGAATCGAACTGGTGTCTTCTGCATCTCCTGCATTGGCAGGCAGGTTCTTTATCACTAGCACCACCTAGGATTCTGGCCTGGAGAATTCCATGGACTGTATAGTCCATGGGGTCACAAAGAGTTGGACACGACTGAGCTACTTTCACTTTCACTTAACTTTCCACCTGGGAAGCCCAAGGGTAGATCTAGTATAGATTTATAATGCCTGCTGTTACCCTGTTTTTTTAAACAGAATCTTAGCCCTGTCACTGCAAGTCGTGTTACATAGCAGTGAACAAGCGAAGAATGGACTTTCCAGAGAAAAAATGTGCTAGACTAATCCCACCTGATACTGCAGTCAGTATTCAAATTAGAAAAATAAAATGTTTTGCTAACCTTGACCCTCTGGGCTGTCGAATGACATATAAAATGTTAAGCGATAAGCATCACTGAGCATGCAGGATTTATGATTTTCTCTTTTGGAATTTCAGTGACTTAAAAGAAAATTCACACATTCTTGAATTTATTTATTAGAATAATAAATATTTGTTAGAGCTTTCTAATGTCTACAAAGTCTTATGATAGTTGCAACCAGATCCCTCCTTTAAATCTTAGTCTACTGGGAGTCAGTTATACCAAGGAAAATTTTGTGAGCTCTCTTTTTGTTTTTGCCATGCATCTAGATTATAGGCAATAAAAGCTTTAGTTGAAAGCCTAGTCTAATCTCGATAGCCTACTAATAAGGAATAAAAGTTATATTAATTATCTAGACAATTGTAAATAGCCTTCTAATTGATCTCCCTGCTTTTAGTCTCTGCCCCACTCCAAGTCATCCTTCATATTACTGCCATACTGTACTTTCTAAAACATAGCTATGATTATGTTACTTCTCATTGTGTATTGAATAGAGTAGAAATTTCTAAGCTTCGAGGGCTAGGACCTCAACAATCTAGGTCCATCTGACCACTGTCTCCTTCATACCTCCACTGTATCATATATAGTATCTTCCATGCTATGGCGCATTTATTTATTTACATATCTTCTCCATCAGAGACTGAATTCCTTGAGAGAAGGGATCATGTATTTTTCTTCTTTGTAGCCCCAGCTTTTAGCCTGGCACATTAGAATACATTTGAAAAACAGTAAATGGATGGCAGGATTTCCCAAGTGGCTCAGTGGTAAAGAACCTGCCTGTCAATACAGGACACATGGGTTTGATCCGTGGGTCAGGAAGATTCCCTGAAGGAGGAAATGGCAGCCCAATCCAGTATTCTTGCCTGGAAAATTCCATGGACAGAGGAGCCTAGCAGGCTACATGTAGCCCATGGGGTCCCAAAGAGTTGGACATGACTAAGCACACACATGCAAGTGGAGGCAAGAACTGTAGGGCAACCTCTGTAGTTTGCTGACTAGCTGGTATTAATTTTTTCCTACTGTGTTTGTTAAGGTATAATTTACACACAATAAACTCCTCTTTTTTTTTAGTATACAATTCCATAAATTTTGGTAAATATATAGTCATGTAGCCACTACCACAATCAAAATATAGAAGTTTCATCACTCCCTCAAATTCCACATACTATGCCTTTATAGTCAAGTCTCCCCCTGCACCCATCCTTTACACCTGGCACCCCTTCATCTGTTTTCTGTCCCTATGTTTTTTTCCTTTTCTAGAGTGTCATGTAAATGGAATCACTAAGTATGTTGTTTTTTTGCATCTGATTTCTTAGTAAAATGCATTTGAGACTCATCTATGTTACTGCAATGGCAAGACATTTAAACCAAAGACTGGTTAGAGGGATGGATGCTGGAAGGGGGTACAAAGTCCTATGTGAATGCAGAGGGGGGAATGTTTGCTTTTGACTTAATGATTTGGGGGAGATTTCATGGAGAAAGTAGCATCTGTCTGAGCAAGACCTTGAGGGGTGGGTAGGTGGGATTTTTATAGGTGAGAGAAGATATTTTAGTAAAGGATATAGCAGAAACAGAAGCTCAGAGTCAGGAAAGAGCAGGGGGATTGAGGGAACATTATTTCAGTTTGTTTAAGCATAAGAGGAGGAGTACTGGGAGACAGGACAGAAAAGGTAGGTTAGTGCTTTATTGATCTTGAAAAATGTATTTAGGAATTTCGTCTTGATTTATTTGGCGATGGTGGTAAAGAACACGTCTGCCAATGCAGGAGACATAAGAGTACTGGGTTTGATCCCTGATTTGGGAAGATCCCCTGGAGGATGGCATGGCATCCCTCTCCAGTATTCTTGCCTGGGAAATCCCATGGACAGAGGAGCCTGGCTGGCTACAGTCCATGGGGTCAAAAAGAGTTGGGCAGGAATGAAGTGACTTAGCATGCATGCCCAAATCATCATTGCAGGTATTTGATTCAAGCTCTTCTTAGGGAGAGTAATAGTTCTGCCTGCAGGTAATTCTGCTGCCCTGCCTGAGTTGAAGTAGATGGCTCTCTATCTGGATGAGTATATACAACTGTGACCCAAGAAACAAGGCCACAAATGACATCTAAATATATCAAAAGCATACCAAAGATATAAAATATTTGTGGTACTGGTACTTGATAGAAAACATGTTCATGAAATGACCTAATCTGCCCTGCCTGAGCTGAAGTAGACAGCTCTCTGTCTGGGTGAGTATATCCAACTGTGACCCAAGAAAATAAGGCTACAAATGACATCTAAATATATCAAAAGCATACCAAAGATATAAAATATTTGTGGTACTGGTACTTGCTAGAAAACATGTTTATGAAATGACCTAATCTAATACTTAACCAAAAGCTCTCTTATCTCTCCATTCATTTGTATTCTCCCAATTCTCTCTAGGGCAAGGTATCAAAAAGCCAAGTATTGTTCCTGGATTCTATTTTTCTACTTCTCCACAGGAACATCTTCACCAGGATGGTGATGGTGGTGGTGGTTTAGTCACTTCAGTCATGTCTGACTCTTTGCAACCCCATGGACCATAGCCCGCAAGGCTCCTCTGTCCATGGGATTTTCCTGGCAAGAATACTGGAGCGGGTTGCCATTTACTTCTCCAGAGAATCTTCCTGATCCAGGGATTGAACCCATGTCTCCTACATTGGTAGGAGGATTCTTAACTGTTGAGCCACTCTAAGTATCAATTCATGTTAAGGCTTCTTCTTCTTTTTTTTTTTTTTTAATGTTAAGGCTTCTATCTTAGCAGATAGCCAGTAAAAATTCCTGATTGAACAGCATTTTTTTCTTTTATAAAACTATATTATCCACTGGTATTATTCAAGTTCCTATGTAAAAAGAACCCATTCTTATTTGGGATGCTTTTTCCCCCCCTGGGACAAGAACACATATTTCACCAAAGAGGATATACAGATGGTAAATAAGCACATGAAAAGATGTTCAACATTATTAGCCATTAGGGGAATGTTTGTAAAACCACAATGTGATATCACTGCATACCTATCAGAATGGCTTAAAAAAATGACCACACCAAATGATGGTGAGAACATGGAGAAACCTCATCACACATACACAGTCGGTGAGAATGTAAAATGGTATAGCAAATTTGGAAGAGTCTTGGTGTTTCTTATAAAATTAAACATATAACTACCATATAACTCAGCAATACTAGTCTTGGGCCTCTATCTTAAATAAATGAAAAATTATGTTCACTAAAATATATGTATATGAACATTTATAGCAGCTTCATTCATAGTTGCCTCACACTGGAAAGAAGCCAAATGTTCTTTGATAGGTGAATAGTTAACCAGTTGTGATACATCCATACCATGGAATACTACTCAGCAATAAAAAAGAATGAACTATGAATATATGCAACAATCTGAATGGATCTCCAGAGAATTACACTGAGTGAAAAAAGCCAATCTGCAAAAATTACATACCGTATGACCCCATTTATATAACATTTTTGAGATGAAGAACTCTAGTAATGAAGAACAGATTAATGGTTGCCTAGAGTCAAGGAACTCCAGTACTTTTGCCTGGAAAATCCCATGGACGGAGGAGCCTGGTGGGCTGCAGTCCATGGGGTCGCGAAGAGTTGGACACGACTGAGCGACTTCCCTTTCCCTTTTCACTTTCATGCATTGGAGAAGGAAATGGCAACCCACTCCAGTACTCTTGCCTGGAGAATCCCAGGGACGGGGGAGCCTGGTGGGCTGCTGTCTATGGGGTCGCACAGAGTTGGACATGACTGAAGCGACTTAGCAGCAGCAGCAGCAGAGTCAAGGAAAGAGTATGGGGTGGAGGTGTGTGTCACTATAAAAGGGCCACATGAGGGAACAATGTAGTGATGGAATTGTTCTGAACCTTGACTGTGGTGGTGATTACAGGAACCTACACATGTGATAAAACTGCAGAGAACATGTAATAGAAAGTAAAGTGAAGTCGCTCAGTCATGTCCAACTCTTTGCCACCCCATGAACTGTAGCCACCAGATTCCTCCGTCCATGGGATTTTCCAGCCAAGAATACTGGAGTGGGTTGCCATTTCCTCCTCCAGGCTATCTACCCGACCCATGGATTAAACCCAGGTCTCCCACATTGTAGGCAGATGCTTTACTGTCTGAGCCACCAAGGAAGTCCCAGAACATGCAATGAGTGCATGTAAAACTAGTAAAATCTAAATAAGCTCAGTGGATTGCATTAATGTCACTTTCCTGGTTGTAATATTGTTCTGTAGTTACAAAAGGTGATAACATTCAGGGAAACAAGGTGAATGGTATATGGGATCTCTATTTCATACAACTGCACATAAATCTACAATTATCTCAAAATAAGTTTTTTGAAAAGAGAAATGTGTGGTGGTTGTAGAAATGTATAATACATTACTTGAATTTAACTCTAGGAAATTATCTCCCCCCCTTTTTTTTTTGCCGAGGGATTCAGATGTTTTCTTAAGACATTAAATTTTTGCAAAAATAAAATTCACCAAGTTTCTAGTTCTAACTATGTTGTTAGGAGGCATACAACCCAAACAGGGGCACTACTTCTGCTTTTGCTATGATTCTTAACCTTTTGAGGGGTCAGAGTTCCTTCTGAAACTTTGATGAAACTTTGTTGTTGTTCAGTTGCTCAGTCGTGTCTGACTCTGTGACCCCACAGACTATATAGCATGCCGGGCTTCCATGACCTTCACTATCTCCTGGAGTTTGCTTAAACTCATGTCCACTGATGAAACTTATGTACAGAGTAAATGAACACACACAAATATGTGCACAGTTTCAAGGACTTCATGGACCTCATGAAGCTTATCCCAGTGACCCTGTGTTAATGTTCATCTAGCTGGAAAATCCCATGGACAGAGGAGCCTGGTAGGCTGAGGTCCATGGGGTCGTGAAGAGTCAGACACGACTGAAGTGACTTAGCAGCAGCAGCAGTGCTATGCTGTTCAATACAATAGTCAACAACTTCCTGTGCCTATTTAAATTTAATAAAAGTAAAAATCCAGTTCTTAAGCACATTAGCCACATTTCAAGTGCTCAACTGCCACAAAAGGTGTGGCTATGTATATTGGACTGCATGGAGATAGAAGTTTGTATCACTGCAGAATATTCTATTGGACTGCATTACTCTTGACATTTAGAATGATTTAAAAAAAAATGGACTCCATGTACTGGTAACTGCAAGAATACTTCCCTGGTGGTTCAGTGGTTAAGATTCCACCCTTTCAGTGCACAAGGTGCAGGTTTGATTCCTGGTCAGGAAACCAAGATCCCACATGCCACGTGAAAAAAAAAAAAAAAAAAAAAAAAAAAGAATACTTCAGCTGCATAGAGACTTTGTATGAACTATCTGTGCATCTCCAAGGACTGCAGCCTAAGAATTCCTCCTTTAGATTGATTCTATTTTATCCACAAATGTCTTATTTTTGTATTTGTCTTAACCAAGGGACTAACTGAGATGCCTGTGAATTAGGTAGGCTCTAGACACTGAATGTTTACCATTTAAATTATTATATATAATGGCAGAAGAAAACAGGGCTGGCACTTGCAAATGGGAAGAATTGTTTCAAGTGCATTATTTTGGAAGACAACAGATACAGATGAATAATTTCAGCAAATATTAAGAGTCAGGCTTACCTACATAATAGCAAAACAACTGGCTAAAAGTAGAATATTCAGTTGCCTTGTTCAACTAGTATTTTTTATTTATTTTGGTGCATAGTAAACATATGATACTAATATGTGGCAAAGGGTTATTAAAACAGAGAGGGGAAGCAAGATTTTTAACTACTGTGATGGGAAGATAAATAGCTGAGTTGAGTAACATTTTACATGTGTGGGCAGAAAAAAAGATGGCAAAAAATGTAAGAGAACTGGTGTCTTGCAGTTTTCTCATTCATTGCATTTTGTCAAGTATTTAGAAATGGAGGGCACTCATGCTTAAAGTAGTGGTCATTATCCCTGTGCATCAGTCCCAAGCATCCTGCATCCTGCATCAAACCTGGACTGGCGATTCGTTTCACTTATGATATCACACATGTTACACTGCCACTCTCCCAAATCATCCCACCCTCTTCCTCTCCCACAGAGTCCAAAAGGCCATTCTATAC
>SJXQ01001248.1:252454-291323 GCA_006408695.1 Aepyceros melampus
CGAACCCAGGTCTCCCTCATTGGAGGCAGATACTTTAACTTCTGAGCCACCACTCACCAGAATTATTATCCTGAAGGTTTAGATTTCTTAGGGCCACTGTTTATTAGTCCCCTAAGAAAGAGTTGAGTCAGATCTCAGTTATAGATACAGGATATGGGAAGCAGTGATATAGATAATACAAAAGAGCAGATTATCAAAGACACTTGGAGTTGGCTTTGAAATGCATTTTTCAGCACATTTTCATCTTATGTTTTATGCAGGCATTCCCTTCAGACTCATAAGAGGTGACTCTGAAGTAGCTTGAGTGATCAAAGAAAATTAGCCTGAGATTTAAACACTGCCAGTGGACTAGCTGCATGCAGATAATTAAATTAATGGCATAACTTAGCATATTTATATTCTGTCTATCGCCTTACTCCCATGAGCATGTAACCACTAAAGAGGATCTATGAACTCACTGGTCTTATTCATTCTGGAAATTTATTCACATCTTCAAGGTAGTTGGTTTTAAAGTAATCAATTAGATTGATTTTTGTTTTATTTAAATCTATTTGGCTGAACTTGACTGAGTATCTTGGTGTTCTCTTAATTGAAAGAGTTGCCATATGACATCAGAAGACATTGGAAATTTTACTTCAGATGCAAATATAGCATGTTACTGCTTACATATCCTTGAGGCAAGTACCAAGGTGTTTGGATTAGCCATAAAAATGCTCAACATGCCCTCTGCTGGGCCTTTCTTTTATAAGATTGAAATTGAAAAATGCTGTGTCATCTGGTTGTACAGCCGGTTGAGAAAAGGAATTCCCCGCAATGATCACATGCAATGAATAAACCCTAAGTACAGATTCATGAGTCTTTCTGGCATGAATAAGTCTGGCTCACTTAGCTGGTTTCAAAAGGAAGATTTAAACGTTACCTCGACCCAAAGAAACAAAGACTTCATCATGCGTTGGAAATTCCCTTGTGTTTTATGAAGCAAGAGCATCTTGTTGTCAGGAAATTGCTCCAAAAATATGTAAACCAATGAAACAATTCTACCATTATTATATTTTGTGTAATTATTACATTATTACAACTAAACCATTCTGCTACAAGAGAATATCTGTGAAAAGGTGAATTTTAATTCAAGATTTGTGCAGGGTTTGCAAAGATGCATTTCTACCTATCCCCTCCCCCCATCCCCAGGGTTTTATCTGAGACCAAATCCTATGAATCAGTAGGTGTTCCTTCCTATAAATTAAGAGGGTGTTTTGATTTTAGAGAAGAATGGAGATTTAGGTTCAGTGTTTTTTCTTTAAGCGAAAATTATTTTCATATTTTTGTTGGATCAAAATATTTTTTAATATCCTCTGTGGTATAGTAACGTATCCAGCAAGGATCTTTCCCACAGATTCCTTACAGTCAAATGAGGGTGTACACAGTTCATTTGTATAAACAATAATTGCCACATTTTAGTTGACCACATGTTCCTGCTTATAGCTTCAGAAGAAGCAAATCATGAAAATAGACAAAATCCAGAGACTTGCTTCTCCTCTACCCAGTGCCAACTGGCACTCAAAAAAATAGAACTGGCCAGAATATAACTGGCTATTTTTTTTATGAATTTCTCGCTAAGGCTCCAAGATCAGCTCTTGGAGCCCTAGGAGTCAAAAAGGGGTCAAAAAGGTTAGCATTTTTATCAAAATGAAAATTCTTCCAGACTCATTCAAGTCAATTCCCTCAATGAAATCATTGTACTCTGAGTTTTCTGAAGCATCCAATTGCTTCTACTATTAACAAAATAAATAATAATTGCAAAGATAATGATTGGAGCATTATAGAAATCTGCCTCGTGGTGTATATGAGTCTTTGCTGCTTTCCTTTTGTTATGAATGTTAGTGGTATGTCAAAGACAAGGGTGAAACTAACTACAGGACAGGAAAACAAACATACTAAAGGAATTTAGATTACCCGTTTTTTCATATTTCAGTAGAACATCAGAATACTACAATCTATGCAGTAATTAAATTTATCTGCAGGTACATTTAAGACAATAGGGGTTTTGTGTGTGTGTGTGTGTGTGTGTGTGTGTTTGCCCTTTTGTTTTCTGAATGCAAAAAAAGTCTTGAATTACCCTCCTACTCTGAGTAATATTTTCTTTCTCTCATGTGCAATAGGTACATAATTTGAGAAGGTATTTTAAAAATATGGATTGGCCAAAAAGTTCGTTTGGGTTTTTCCATCCCATCTATTCATATTTCAGTAGAACATCAGAATACTACAATCTATGCAGTAATTAAATTTATCTGCAGGTACATTTAAGACAATAGGGGTTTTGTGTGTGTGTGTGTGTGTGTGTGTGTGTTTGCCCTTTTGTTTTCTGAATGCAAAAAAAGTCTTGAATTACCCTCCTACTCTGAGTAATATTTTCTTTCTCTCATGTGCAATAGGTACATAATTTGAGAAGGTATTTTAAAAATATGGATTGGCCAAAAAGTTCGTTTGGGTTTTTCCATCCCATCTTATGGAAAAACCTGAACTAACTTTTTGGCCAACCCAGTATATACTGTCTCCAAGATCTTATTGTAAGGGAATGGAAATATTCCCATAAGAAGTTATAGCATAAAAATGTCCCAGATAAATGTCAGAAAAAACCCAATGACCACCACAACTGCATGTTTTTAAAATGTGATTACAGGTTAAGAGCATAGGTCCATTAAATGGCAGCCTAAGGGACCAGGTATGTGAAGTATTAGTGCTTGAAAGAGATGCATCTTTTATCTACCACTTTACTAACATTTTAAGTATTCACAGAGTGAGAATTAATGGGCTGTGGACATTGATTTTTTTTTCAGAAAAGTATTAATAGGATATCCAAGAGTTAAAACAATTTTCACAAATGAACAATGTGGATGTTCTTTTAGATTTAACATTTTTCATGGCCAGAAATACAGTCTAAGTATATAGAATAAAGAAAATAGAGCTCTACTTTCATTATGAAATTATTTTGCAGAGAGAGAAAAACTTTACTAAAGCAGACTTGCTTGAAGTTGGCAAGTGCTATAATTGAATTATAGAATAATATTTCATTATTTTGGAGAAGGGCTATGGATCATTGTGTGATGAAAGGAAATTTATGATGTAGATAAGTTCTGCACTGAGAATAGTTACCTTGTACAAGAAAACCAATTTTTCTAGTGCCTTAGGAAGCATTCATTTACATAAAAGCAATTAGACTATTAATTAAAATCATTTTCACTCTTCTTTGAAGCAGATTTCTATATTTCATTAGCTTTGATTACATTACTGTTATATGCCTGAAAAAAATATTCTTTCAAATGCCCTTCCGGAGTTCAGTGATTTCCTGTCACACAAGCCTTCCTATTAAAATTTTAACAACATACAAATGCAGCTTTATTATTTTCAAGTAATACAATAACACAAATGAATTGGTACTAAAATCATGTCAAAGAGAAGCACTACTGGGGATCATTTAATGAACAGGCCAAGATTGTTTGCAGGAAAATAGTTGCTTTTATGTACTGCATAAAAACAGTTTTCTATTCTTTGAAGCAGTTAATCCTCTCCCCACTCTTCTAAGTGCCAACCCCACACTTTTAACTTAAACACTGGTGAGAATTAATGAGGTTTTTTTTACATGCTGCCCAAATTCACATAGTATGATACAGATCACTACATCTACAATAGTTTATATAAAGAAGTGAAAGAGTCATTTTAATTCCACGATATTGTGCAGTGAAACAAGACCTGAACTGGAATTTGGATCCTCCACCCCATGACCCTGTGTGAGTGTAAGCCCTCTGTGTAGATGTGTGAATCACTGGTGGTAATCTAGGCAGTTCCTATTGCCAGGGCTTTATATAGAAGCAGCCTAACAAAAGTCATGTCCTGACTGCCAGCTGAAGGTGAGACACCAAATAGCTTCAGGGAGAGACGATGGAGATAAAAAGAACATGTTAATAGCCAGCAAGGCTATTACTAAGTTGAGGAACCCCAACACTTCTGGTATTACTATAGATAGAGTTGTGAAGTAGGTAATATTTATTTGGGACAATATACGCTTCTCTTTTAGCCTCATTCATCAATCATCAGTGAGGGCTTAGTGTTAGTCTGTTACTGTGCTAAGTGCTATGTATATTGACATGAAAGAAACAAAGTCCCTGGATCTCCAACTGTCTAGTACTGCTTCTAGATCACAGCTCATCCCATCTGCCATTTTGCACTCAAGTCACTATCAGTGAATTAATCCTTGCTATGGTATCCTGGAGAAGGAAATGGCAACCCACTCCAGTACTCTTGCCTGGAGAATCCCATGGAGGGAGGAGCCTGGTAGGCTGCAGTCCATGGGGTCGCAAAGAGTCGGACACGACTGAGCGACTTCACAGCACAGCACAGCATGGTATCCAAATAGGAAAAGGAGTACGTCAAGGCTGTATATTGTCACTCTATTTATTTAACTTATATCAGAGTACTTCATGAGAAACGCTGCGCTGGAGGAAGCACAAGCTGGAACCAAGATTGCCGGGAGAAATATAAATAACCTTAGATATGCAGATGACACCACCCTGATGGCAGAAAGCGAAGAACTGAAGAGCCTCTTGATGAAAGTGAAAGAGGAGAGTGAAAAAGTTGGCTTAAAGCTCAACATTCAGAAAATGAAGATCATGGCATCTGGTCCCATCACTTCATGGCAAATAGATGGGGAAACAGTGGACACAGTGGCTGACTTTATTTTTCTGGGCTCCAAAATCACTGCTGATGGTGATTGCAGCCATGAAATTAAAAGATGCTTACTCCTTGGAAGGAAAGTTATGACCAACCTAGACAGCATATTAAAAAGCAAAGACATTGCTTTTCCAACAAAGTTCCATCTAGTCAAGGCTATGGTTTTTCCAGTAGTCATGTATGGATGTGAGTGTTGGACTATAAAGAAAGCTGAGCACTGAAGAATTTATGCTTTTGAACTGTAGTGTTGGAGAAGACTCTTGAGAGCCCCTTGGACTGCAAGGAGATCTAACCAGTCCATCCTAAAGAAGATCAGTCCTGGGTGTTCCATGGAAGGACTGATGTTGAAGCTGAAACTCCAATACTTGGCCACCTGTTGTGAAGAGCTGACTCATTGGAAAAGTCCCTGATGCTGGGAAAGATTGAGGGCAGGAGGAGAAGGGGATGACAGAGGATAAGATGGTTGGATGGCATCACCGACTTGATGGACATGGGTTTGGGTGGACTCTGGGAGTTGTGATGGACAGGGAGGCCTGGCATGCTGCAGTTCATGGGGTCGCAAAGAGTCGGACACGACTGAGTGACTGAACTGAACTGATGGTATCTGTTGGGCTTCCCTAGTGGCTCAGTGATAAAGAGTCTGCCTGCCAATGTAGGAGACATGGGCTCAATCCCTGGGTTGGGAAGATCCCGTGGAGAAAGGAATGGCAACTTACTCCAGTGTTCTTGCCTTGAAAATCCGAAGGACAGAGGAGCCTGGTGGGGCTACAGTCCATGGGGTCACGAGAGTCGGACATGGCTTAGCGACTAAACCACCACCATACCAAAGGAGAGATCAGGGTAAGTTGTTAATCAAGAAAGTCTTCATTAGGACATAAATTTTGGCCAAGAGTTTAAAGTGAGAAAGAATTGGATAGGAAAAGAGAGGGAATAAATCAAGAAGTGGAATTACTTCATCATCATCATCCTACTACTACAATTTTTTGAGTGTCTATGATAGAATAGGCACCATGCTAAGTGCTTTCTTTACATGTGTTATCTCATTTGATCCTTACAACCGTGCTATAAGGTAGTACTGCAGTGTACCCACTTTACAGATGAGATAACTAAGATGAGAAGACTGGAATTCAGAGAAGTTAAATAACCTGTTCAAGATCAAATCCAGATCTGTCTCCCTACCAAGTCCATGCCCTAAATCACTATGACATGCCACTGCTTCTCACAGAGCCCTTGTTACGTTTTTGAAGGCTGAGAGCGAGTGAGCTATGAAATGTAAAATTTGGGAAGATAGGACCAATAGTTGGTCCTTGCACGTATTTGTTAAAATGAATAAGTAAATCCTTGCTTTTTAGATGAAAAAAAAGACCTCACATTTTATGTCGCTTTCTTTCCCATGTTAGAAAACCCAATTGTCAGCCAGAACTTGCTCTCCCTAGGAGCTTACATCTTAGCCACTGCAGAGCTATCCCTAGGCCCAGGTTATGGATATGTAAACAAGGAGAGTGGCACCCAAGGGTTTTATGCCCTAGTGTTTAACCTCACCTCTTGTATCCCAGGAGTGGTGGGGGAGGTGTCATGTATAATATGCATCAGGTTAGGGCCCTAGCATTTCTCTTTAGGCCTTCTTTAAGCTTCTCTTGTTCAGACAAAGAGCTGCAGTTTTCTGAGGAGAAAGGATGTGTTCTTTGTGAAATGGTCAGAGAAACCATACTTCTTCCTTCAGCCAAAACACAACTAACCCCTCTCTCCATCTGAGTTCTGTTCCAAGAATTCTCCGCAAAGCCCTCTGGTAAATACGGCCTTTCTGCACATCCTGGCTTTTTAACAAGACTAATTTTCTAAGAACATTTGCCTGTATGGTTGGAATAGTAATACATTTCTAAGAATTAACCACTGTGGCCTGCAATTGCAACTGATCTTTACCATACACAAGTTACTGGGCATTTAGATGTGGTTATATCTTATATGAGGCTAATAAAAATAATCAGTGGGAAAATTAATTTGACAAACGGTTATTTGGTCCATGAAAGTATATTTTTAGAGCCAGAATAATGTCAAACATCCTATTTGACATTCTCCACTCCTGGTGGCTCAGAGGATAAAGCGTCTGCCTGCAATGCAGGTTCGATCCCTGGGTTGGGAAGATCCCCTGGAGAAGGAAATGGCAACCCACTCCAGCACTCTTGCCTGGAGAATCCCATGGACAGAGGAGCCTGAGTGGGCTACAGTCCACGGGGTCACAAAGAGTTGGACACAACTGAGTCACTTCACTTCACTTCACTTCACTTCCACTCCTACTCAGCCTCCATCACTGAATTGACTGCTCTGAGGAAAAGAACTCAATTTATATTTCCATTTAAAAGCTAAAAATACATACAAGTAAATGTAGGTTGGATTTAATTCAATTCTGAATGCAGGGCAACCAGGCATTTAATCATTGCAGTTTTGACATCCTAAGGCCTTGACTAGGTTTCTACTAGTTTTTACTAAAAGCATTAGTCATAACAAACAGATCATTTCCCAGAACATTTAATTTATTAAATGGACCCAAATAATTTTTGTTATGAGCTCACTCTTTATAAGGATTTCATATTTTTATGAAATATCCTCTAGATATCTATGTAACACTGGACGCAAGTCCCAACTTACATCTGGTTTAAGACTTTAAAGAAGTTCCATTTGGAAACTTAAGGCTGGTTAGTTTTACTTTCGGGTCATTCAGCATCTATTACCTTCAGTGTACTCTCCCTCCCTGCCCAAACATTAACATTCCCCTCTTTCACTCTTGTAATCTATAGCCACAGCTCTAGGACCCTACTGATCTCAATTCTTTCATATTTTCATCTTTACTGTATTTAGCTCTGCCCTTCTCAACTTTTTCAAGAGTTCCTGCTCTCTTGTG
The DNA here is from genome assembly GCA_006408695.1 of Aepyceros melampus. Lineage (NCBI taxonomy): Eukaryota > Metazoa > Chordata > Mammalia > Artiodactyla > Bovidae > Aepyceros > Aepyceros melampus. The sequence continues at coordinate 260,085 of SJXQ01001248.1, forward strand.
AATAATTCTCTTAAGATTTATATACACTGCCAGCCTTTTACACCGGTAAACCAAGTCCTCTATTTGTCTGAGACATCTTTACCTTCACACTAATGCTTCCTGGTCTCACATTCATATCATCCTTAGTTATTGTCCCAAATGGAAGCTAATTTGTTTAATCTCCATTCTGTGCTCCCCTCTATGTTCTGTTCATTACTTTCTTCTTCCAGTGCTCTTTGCCCCAAAGTTTCCTTTGAGTCTTATATGTCTCTGGTTCCATGACACATGCTTAACTGGTAAAATTCCCTCATTTCCTCTTCACTGAGGGTTATACTAACACTTATGATATTTCCTTATGGTCCCTGACCCATCTTACCCCAGAGGACACCACTTTTCCTTCAGTTACTTTTAATAGAGACAGCTCATCCTTCTGTATCCCACATATTTCAGACATATATGGGGTCTCCTCATTCCCACATGGTTGTTTCCAGACCACTTTCCCCCCACCATCATGAGTAAAACCCATTTCTTGGAAACTCATGGCAGTCAAGGACTCATGGCACTTGGTTTTACCACCTCCAAGTCCTTCTCTCCCTATTTGGTCATGGACCAACTTCCTAGTCATTCCCCCACGAACATGAAGACTTTGGCATTTGAATCACAGTCATTCTCTCCACCCTAAGTTCTTCCATCATCCAACAGTCTGGCCTCCTTGTGATTCAACCTCAGGGACATTTGTCTCTATTGCACTGTAGTCACTCCACTATCATGACTAGACTCTGGACATTATTATCATCCTGATCTGCTCAACTTCTGAAATCTTAACAGAAATACTTCACTTCCTAATTGCCTCCTCGGGTAGCTCTCCCTTATATATTCCCACTCCTGATCTTTGAGTTCTTTGCTATCATCTTCTATAACTTTAACATCCACCCACATTGATGACCTTTCCAACACTATGACCTCATAATTTCTTAACCTCTTCAGCGCCAACAATCTCAACACTTCTCTGAATAGTGCTTTTTATATTCTGCCTTTTACTAGTTGTGTAGGTATCGGTTTTCCCTACTACATTTTCCTCTTGAGGGCAATGATCATGTTTTGGTACTATTTTGTATGGCACCTTGCGTTGTGTATGCTCACCAGAAAGGTATTATTGTGTACTGTTTAAAAGCACAGGTTCTGATGTTAGGATTGCAAACCTTAGTTTTGTAATCTACTAGTTGTTATGACTATGAGGGGGAAGTTAACCAACCTTTCTATGTCTCAGTTTCCATAGATATGAAATATAAATACTGACACTTTGTACCTTATGGATTTTTGAAATGATTAATTACACTATGTGCAGCACATAGCTAATAGAATATTTACTGTTAACAACTGCCCTCATAAAGGGCAAGGGAAACCAGTTTTTAATAGGAATTAGGTACAATACTGGAGAAGGAAATGGCAACCCACTCCAGTGTTCTTGCCTGGAGAATCCCAGGGACGGGGGAGCCTGGTGGGCTGCCATCTCTGGGGTCGCACAGAGTCGGACATGACTGAAGTGACTTAGCAGCAGCAGCAGCAGCAGTACAATACTGAACGAAAAGACCTCCAGATCTTAGGGATAATGATATGGAGACAATAATTTTTTAAAAATTGAGAGCAAGTGAATTATTAAGCAAATGTTCATTTCCCTCTATTTGTACTTTCCACTAAGGAGATGCCAATGTACTTACTAATCACTGTCAGAGACCAATTTATTTAACCATATAGTATCACTATGTATCACTGCATGTAAAGTCATTAAAAAATCACATAATAATATATTATTAAAATTTAGATACAAATATGATATATGTCTAAAAATCTAAAATGTTAGGTAGAGTACATTGTTCCTTGTATGATGTGATAAGGGATGCTCTGAAATATGATTTCCTCCAATTTCCTGTTCCACAGTTCTGTCAAAGGTCCTGATATTATCATCAGAAATCAGGTTTGTTTGTTTGAATCATGTTGTTTCTAGAGACAACTAGTAAAGTTCTCCCTGGGATACTTTATTAAAGTAGCTCTGGCATATCTAATAATTACCTAAATGAGTAGGACATAAGACTTGTGAGTTTAGATGGAAATGGATATAATTTCTTTACATAAAGTCCTTGCTGTCTAGGGAAGGTAAGCTTGAGTGATGGAAGAGAACTAGCTAGGGTAAGAGGACTTAGGAACAAGGATTGCTGAAAATGGAGAGGTTACTTAAGAGGAACTGTTCTATTGTATGCAATGCTATTCAGGCATTTCTCCATCTAGTTTAGGAGAAAGAGGACAGGAGTTAAGCAGAGAATGTATCAATAAACAAAAAGCACATATTTAGACTTACAAAATATTCCTTGACTAAAAAATATATTCCTAGATTTTAAAATGGAGAAAGGGGAGATAAAATGTCCTTTAAGTAGCTCATAGTGAATTTACTCATTTTGGTTTTTTTCTGGAAACCAGCATTCAGAGGTGCTGTATCTTTAACTCACTTATAGAAACATAAACTTATGCAGTTGTGTATGTTTGTGTCTATATGGTGGGAGGTGGGGGCGGGGAGAGAAAAAGAGAGACAGACACTGGGAATTTTTGTGAGAATATGAGAGAAAGGTACTAAAATTCTGTTATTGTAAGCCAGGTTATAGTAAGGCTTATGATATTTTCAGAGTTTTGTGAATTCCAAGCACAACCATGGTATTTTCCAGGCTTAACATATTATATACTTGCTGGTACATCTCATGATCATGCTAGTTTTATTTAACTTGTGGTACAATGTGGCTGGGCTTCCCAGGTGGCACTTGTGGTAAAGAACCCACCTGCCACTGCAAGAGCTGCAAGAGATGGAGGTTCAATCCCTGGGTCAGGAAGATCCCCTGGAGGAGGGCATGGCAACCCACTCCAGTATTCTTGCCTGGAGAATCCCAGGGACAGAGGAGCCTGGTGGGCTCTGGTCCATAGGGTCGCAGAGTCGGACACAACTGAAGTGACTTAGCATGCATGCACAATGTAACTGTCAAATATTTTGATTATAAACCTGTCTTAAGATTTTTCTATTTTACATCTGTCTCTATATTTCTTATTCTTTACTATTTTCTGTGGCACTTCATCTTATTTTAATAGACACTTTTTCTAATTTGTCAAGATATTTTTAAATTTCACTTGTATCTTACAATTTGACACTCAACTTGAAGTCATATGTATAAGCAACAAAAATGTTTTCAATCCTTTTATCAAGGGCACCTGGGAATTCCCTGGCAGTCCAGTGGTTAGGGCTTGGCACTTTCACTGCTGAAGGCGTGGGTGGGGTCCCTGGTTGGGGAACTAAGACCCTTCAACCTGTGTGGTGCAGTCAATAAAAAGGCACCAATACAATGATATCTAAAAAAAAAAAAGGAAGAAAAAGAAAACTGTCCCTTTTACCTACTATTCCCGTAAATATATGCCTATATATATGTATTTATATTATAGCTTGCCAGTAAGGATACCAAGATTCAAAAGCCTTACTAAAGTTCTAAAACTTGATAAAGAGTGTCTCCCAGAAACTTCTCTCAAACAACACACTTACTGGTGGAACAGTGGGAGCATTTTTGTAGTAAAGTCAGAACAAGTCAAAGAGGTACATTTTATCACTACTGGAACCCTAGACAGTAGAATAAGACCACTGAAATATGAAGAGGTACAATTAGTATAAAAGACAAAACTTTGTAGAGGAAAAGGTCATTTATCCTGAAAATTCAAGAACAAATTATTAAAATAAAATAGGAGTTTGACAAAGTGGTCAGATCTAAGAGCAACATCAATAGTGATGCAAGGTCAATGTCATTAGCTTCCTTAGGTATCAGCGTTAATTATGTTCACTGGAGTATTGTCTATAAAAAAACAAAGCTGAAAACAACCTAACTGTTCATTAATAGAGGAGTGGTTGAATAAGTTATGAGTGTGCTTGCACTATGAAATTTTATGCAGTAGTTAAAAATTGACACAATCTAAATATGAATTTATTAACATGGAGAAAACTCCAGTTCCTACTGTTAAGTGACAAAAGCAAGTTTCAGAATAACTTCATTAATGTGAAAAATAAAAGATTGATTTTGTATTTTCTATTGGTATACATATGCAATAATTAATACAAAAAGCCTGAAAGGTTACCTACTGAATGAAGCAATGGTTACCTTTTGGGAGAGGCCTGAGACTGGGGGGAATGGTCAAGGGGAACTTTATATTTTGTGTTTTGTTTTTTTAAAAGAGAAAGTATTACCTGCATAGGGAAAAATAAAAACAATTTTAGAGTGAAATAGTTTGCTGAATTCACCTAAACTTCATTTGAACTTGTCCATCTTTTCATATATAAAAGGGAGTTGCTTTTTAGTTTCTTAACCTTTCATTCATTTAACAACTAGTGAAGACTATGCACTATGCTCTGTACAATGAGTGACATGTTCTCTGCCATCCTGGAACTTACAATCAAGTGGGAGAGATGCATAATAAGCAAATGAAACAGTCATTACACTTTATAAGAGATTTCAACAGAAATGAGCACCCAGTTTTGATTGTAATTAACGTGGTCGGGGAGATTTCTGTGAAGAACAGACATTTAAACTGGGATTCAGAGTACTGGATACTCGAATATCATGCATTGTAGTGATGATGGTGATGAGGAGAAAAACAAGCTCAAAGGGTCTTGCAGAAAAAGCTTTGTGAGTTGGTGAAAATATCTGAGGGTTAGTGGTTAGGCTTTAGGCAGGGTGGGTGGCAGTGTTAAGTTGGGAAGGCAGGCAGAGGCCAGATCATACAAGTCCTTTCAGGCATGGTAAAGTTTAGATTTTATTTGAAGAATAATGTTAAGTCACTGGGGGTGGGGGTTGGTTTGGAGAAGAGAAGCAATGTGATCTGACCTCTATTTTTAGAAGATCGTTCTAGCTGCCATGTCGAGAAAGTAGTGACACAGTTATATTTTTGGAGGCAGCATTATATGAAAACATGAAAGAGAAATGACTTCAGTAGAGGGGACAGCAAGTGCAAAAGCTAGCTGTTTTGGTTTAGAAACAAGAAAGACAAGAGTGGCAGAGGCATAGTAATGTGGGGGAGAGGGGTGTGGAGTCAGGCCTCATCACCCAGGGTCTTGTAGGACCTGCATGAAGCCTGAGTTTTATTCTAATTTGGACTGGATTCCATTTTCCCCAGGATCACTCTGACTGCTGGTGGAAGACAAGACTCTGTAGGGGGGCGAGAGTAGGAGGGAGAGCTGCTGGGAGGTTATTGCCATGGTCCAGGACCCCAGTGGCTCAGCTGGTAAAGAGCCCACCTGCCAAGGCAGCAGACGTAAGTGACATGGGTTCAATCCCTGAGTCGGGAAGATCCCCTGGAGGAAGGCATGGCAACCCACTCCAGTATTCTTGCCTGGAGAATCCCATGGACAGAGGAGCCTGGCGGGCTATGGTCTATAGGGACACAAAGAGTTGGATGCGACTGAAGCAACCTAGCATGCATGCAGATGAGGCATCATATTGGCTTGGGCTTGGGTTGAAGCAGCAGAGGTGGGAAAAGGGACAGATTTCAGCAATGCTTGGAGATTGAATCAACAGGACTTGATGCTTAATGAGATGTGGGAGTGTAAAGAAGAGGGTGCTTTCAAGTACTTTCAGGTCAAGGCAGGGAATGGTTTATTGGGACTGAGGGCCTGAAAGGGGCCCTGTGTGGCTGGAGCTCACTGTAGGGGGTGGTGTGCGGGGAGGTGACAGGAGATGAGGTCAGAGTGGTGGGCACGAGCCAGGTGATTCATGGCCAGGTGAGGACATGGAAAGGTGTCTGAATGTACTCTAAGCATCATGGGAAGCTACTGAAGGGTTTTCAGCAAAGTGTGGTTTGGTTTTTTCTCAAAAGCCACTTTGGCTTCAGAGAGGGTAGTGGGCTTAGACGGGGACAAGACAGGCAGGGAGATGAGTTAGCAAGTTACTGCAGAGGTCTGAGGATGAAGGCTTGGAGATGGTGCCAGGCAGATTTGAGATTCATTTGAAGTGGAACTGATTAGTTTTCTTGAATTAAACACATACCCATATATATATATATATATATATATATGAGTTTATATATAGAAGTGAAAGTCAGTCGCACAGTCATGTCTGACTTTGCAATCTCATGGACTGTAGCCTGCCCGGCTCCACTGTCCATGGAATTCTCCAGGCAAGAGTATTGGAGTGGGTTGCCATTTCCTTCTCCAGGGGATCTTCCTGACTCAGGGATCAAACCCTGGTCTCCTGCATTGCAGGCAGATTCTTTACCAACAGAGCCATTTGAGAAGTCCATATATGTGTGTGTGTGTGTGTGTATCAGAGTCTAAGCCTTATTGAAGTTTTTATCATTTTCTCATTTCATTTATATACTATATTTTTATTTACCCCCTCATTTCTAGGAAAACATTTTTCTAAAACATGTGAGTTTGGTGTTCTGATGAAATTCTCCCTTCCATGCACATAACTGCTTGGGAATTGGTGAGTTTGGGGGATTCTGAAAGACTATAGACATTACCCTGTAATCCATTTCGTTGAACATAGTCAAATAGATAAAGAACCATTTTATCCCTTTCAAATTACTGACTTTGCTGAAATAAACTACAATACATTCAAATCTAATTGCTTCTTAGGGCAATTAACCTATTAATAGCATGTTAGCTTTCAAAAAAACCTGTTTGGTCAGAAAGCCAATACTTAACGTATTCACTCAGAATTAATTAATTCATTCTGCGTTACTAACTGAGGAGTCCTGCCTTTTCTTACACATCTGGGACAACTGGATAGATAGATGTCTCCAAAATATTTGGAAAGGGTTGTTAAGAAGTTACATAATTACTTAAGGATACCATAAACATATCTTTCTATTTCCAGTCGCATCAAAATGCAAATCCAAATACACTGCAAACTGGGAAACTTAGAATTAAAGCTTTACTGGGCTATACACCATTCTTCCTCAGTGAGAGCACGTCTCAGACTGAAGTTGTCCCCATCAGAAAAAGGATTCTGCTAGTAGGGGGGCTATGAATGAATTGGGCCCAGGAGTAAAGACATTCTGTATCCATATCATGAAACCCTGAGGTAAAGGGTGTGGAAACATCTCTTGGGCTTCTTGGGGACTTTGAAGGCAGGGTATAGGGGATGGGGAAGCACTGATACATAAAATGGGGGGAGATAATGTATTTGCACAGCAGTAAAGACACAGACATAATGTATTGTTGATGAGAAAGAGACAAGCAGCCCCTGATATCTTGGACCTGGCTTGGTATTAACAATCAGGACTTGGTGTTTTCTTATTGAACATAAATAATTTCACAGAGCATCAATAGTAGAGAAGTTCATTCTCTACCCATGATGGATCAAGACAAAGACAAGACCATTCTGTAATTATGTCTGTATCCAGTCAAAATATGAACAGCATCCAAGGCACAAAAATGACCAAATATCTCCCATCCTGACAAACATGAGTGACAATTACTTCTTTACCAATTATCTGCCGGTTCAGATTAATCTTCCCTACTTAACAAATAAAATTTATTTAGGAATCCAATCAGAATTACGCCCTACTTTCTGACAGCATCCAAATCCAGAACAATGCCAGCTAGAGTGACATACTCAGCTTGGTTTTCCCAAGAATTTCCTGGCTTTAGCACTGCAAGACCCACAATCCAGGAAATTCCGTCTCAGGCAAACTAGGATGTCTGGTCAAAGGCCTGTTTCCATAAATCCTCCCCTGAGTCATCTGAAGCAAGCTCAAATCCTAGAAATCCTTTCTAAAGCCCCACCGTTTTTGATGGTATGCATTCCCCTTTTACTGCAGTAAGTAATAAATCCAACTTTTAAAACTACAGGTCTGTTCCTAGCAGCCTTTGGTTGGAGGATGTTGACATCAACAAGACATAAAGAGGCACAGCATTATGGAAAGGCTAGGGAGGCCTAGCATGGAAAATGAGACTGAAGGAATGAAGAGGTAGTGGGAACCAAGGAAGTGAAAGGGTGCTACAGCCCTGAGGGGGCTAGAGTGTGGTTTTCCGAAAAGGTGGTTTTCGGGGCTGATAAAAGATAAGGTGATGGAAGGTAAAGCCTAGAGCTTTTGTAGAAGGAGCAGGAATTGTTCCCCCATGCTCTTTGCCTGAAAACACACACACACACACACACACACACACACACACACACGAAAGAGAGCAAAAACAAACACAATTTTGGCTTATGTTATATAATAATGACTCAGTCTTTAATGGTCTAGGGGCTGATCATTGAGTTTTCGTATCCACACAATTCCTTATGTTTGTTGTTTGTCAACTGCATTACATAATAGTTTCTATCTAAGAGAAATTTCTAGGAAGGAAGAACTCCAATGACACACTAGCTGACAGGTCTTATAACTGCAAAACACTAAACTTAAAATTTGAATTTTGGGGGGTTGGGATCATTCATTGTTAAAGATCACCATTCATTAGTTAAAATGAAGACCCTAAAACAGTGCCTGACATATATTAAATGGCAATAAATATTAACTATTACAATTACTGTGATAATGCTATCTTTTCCCATGTGCTTATTTTAAAACAGGAACAATGCTGTAGTTTTTACAAATGTTTTTGACCACATAGCCTTGATTATATTGGTATTATATATTCAATGATAAATGTAATTGCTTTGCTTCTTAAACTCAGAGACATATACTCAAATGACTGTGCATCCTTTTGGAGAGATTTACTGTTTTGGCAGTCTTTTAAATTCAGTAGCTGGGCACCTACTTTTCAGTAGTTGGCCCCTCATGTTGCAAAGCAAGTTTTGAAAACATGACTGCTGTTTAGTCTGATACTGTTTATACTTTTAGAAAACCAGAGGATTTAGAAAACAGAAACAGTCTCACAGACATCAAAAACAAACTTATGGTTACCAAAGGGGAAAGGTGGGGAGGAAAGATAAACTAGGGAATTTCAAGAATAACATATACAAGTGACTATAAATAAAATTGATAACCAATGAGGACCTACTATATAGCATATATATGTGTGTGTGTATGTATATATATATATAAATGTATATATATATATATATATATATATATATATATACATGGAAACTAATACAACATTGTAAGTCAACCATACTTCAGTTAAAAAAACAAAAAAGAAAAAAATTATGCTAAATAAACCAGGGAAGTAAATAGCAGAACGTGACTGTCCATGTAAAAGAAAACCTTGAATACTTAGAGTCTCTAATTTGAAACAGAGCATATAGGTTCCTTAGAAGAGGTTTAACTCCTAATTTTCAACAGAAAGCTGCCTCATTTTATTTTTACAAGAATAAAAGTCATCTGTAAAAATATAGGAACACAGGGAATGCTTATGAGGTACTCTTAACTTCAGAAGGAAAAACAATGTGAATACTTGGGTTCTGGTGATGTCCAGCATATGTTATAAAAGGTAGCAAGTAGAGTTTTGTACATTTACAACAATTTTGTACTGCTAAAGACCATGTTACCTGGTTTTTCAATACCCAGAGAAACAAGCAGCTTGGTTTTCAAACATTAGTACCAAATTTCCATATTGTATGTACACAACTTGGATGTTTCAGTCATTCTACTACTCAACACAGATTTGATTTTTTTCTTACAATTTTGAAATCTGGTTGATTTAATTTACATTAATTTTCTCAAACACAAAATTTGGTGGTGAGAATACTAATTATCCTGAAATTGCATTCAACCAGATCTACTCTGTTTGAAATTATTTTTTTCCTTTGGCCAAGTCTTCCCTGGTGGCTCAGATGGTAGTGTCTGCCTGTAATGAGGGAGACTTGGGTTCGATCCCTGAGTCAGGAAGACTTTCTGGAGAAGGAAATGGCAACTCATTCCAGTATTCTTGCCTGGAAAATCCCATGGATGGAGGAGCCTGGCAGGCTACAGTCCATGGGGTTGCAAAGAGTCAGACACGACTGAGCGACTGAACTGAACTGGGGTTGAAAAATACCTATATCCACCTAAAGTATAGAAGACTTGTTTCAGAAGTCTACTTCTTCACTGGTTTAAAACCATTTATTTCAAAACTGGGATTTTTTACAAAATAAAATAAAAACAGTAGTTCTAAGAGGTAAATTCCTTTACAAAGTTAATATATTAGATAATTATATTTACTTGAGTCATAAGTAAACATTTTTAAGGGAAATCTTTACTTTTGGTGTGAATTACAGAGATATCCAATTGCAACCATACCATTTTAAATGTATAATGTTTCTTACAGAGTAGTTTTATACATATTAGTCCCACAAAGATTCAAATCTCACATGCATACAGCAGATAGTTGAATTTTCATTTCTGTAAACATTTTGAACACTTAAAACATGCTACTGTTTGATCATAATAATGAATCAGTTTTGCAGTTACTGCATATTTGAATACATACAACCCTGAATCAAAATGAAAAGTACAAATTAAGAATGAAATTAAAACATTTATATTTTCTTTAATGTTTACAGGTAAAGGCACATTTATTAAAAAGCAATTATCTAATTTGGACTGAGAAAACTAATAGAGCTAAGAATATCATGAAGGAAAACAGGAACTACTTCCTGCATTGCTTTTGTTCTTGAAACAAATTAATTCCAAATATTAATAGTAAAGTAACTCAGAGTAGTGCCAGGCCAAAAATTTAAAATACACTTGTTTAACAGTCTCACTGCCAGATCCTAGAGCCATTCTAGATAGAAATACCATTTTAAGATAAACAAAGACATTACCCTCTTTGGGAATCGGTTCTTACCGAAATTTGCCATCTGTATCGTCTGGTTGCCGGTCTCTGGAAGATTGTAAATCACAACACCATCAGCATTTCTTCTGCCCGCTGTTTGAATTTTTTCTGAAAATGTACAATTACCTCTTTCTATCAGCGCAATCCAGGGCTTCTTAGTATAGGTAAACTCAGTGTTGTAGTCACAAGCTTGGTAGTTATTGTTCTTAGGGATGCCTACCACCCCCATAGCATTAGCCACTGGTGAGGCTAAGCCATAAACACCACATTCGCATGTCTCTGCTGAAGTGTAGTTGCTGGTTTCATTGTAGTAAGTCACAGTCACATAGGCATTAATTGAAAAAGGTGCTGTGATTTTAAATAAAAAGGTAAAAATTACCAGCAGCTGAAAACTGGACTTAGTCTCCTGGTTCATTGTTCATTCATTTGAGCATAAAATTTAAGATGTCTGCTGATTTTTCCAACTATCAGTCACCATTTGTCCATGCAGGTCCCTGCTAAGCAGAAGTTTGAAATTTCAGTTGCAAGTAGGTAACTGATCTCACCTCTAGCAATGTAAGCTCTGAATACATCAGCTCTATTTCACTTAGCTATATTCCCTTTTGCCCGTCCCTCCTCCAACTGTACACACATATAACCCTTGATCAGGACTGCCTTAGCGATAAATAACACCATCAACTTTATTCTACGTGTTAACTTATCAGGGTTGGATGACTTCCTGCACTGACATTTTTTCCTTCTTATTGTTCCAGGTAATGAACTTTCATAAACATGGAGTGGATTGGAATGAGGAACTGGACTCTTGGTACTCCCACGTGACAAAATGAAAGTCACCTCTCTCAGATTATCTAAAACACCAAACTGGTTTTCCAAGCCCTGCTGAAATATGCTATCAACCAATTCAGTCAGAAGTAAGTTAAGATCTGTCATTTTCATTGCTATGGCATTGGTGGAATTGATTTTGCAGACTTTTTTGGTCTTATTTCTTTGTGGAATTTTTCTTAACAATCCCCCAAGGAATATCTTCTGCTACCTTGTTTATTCATTGAAAGGGAAACCTATTCCAGTCACTAGAGATCATCTGAAGTACAATGCCTTGCCAGTGGTGGGCTATTCAAATATTTCTCAACTGATTGATACCTATGATGTGATGCATTCCACTAATTTTTATGTCCCATGTCTTACACTCTAACAAAAGATTATTCAAGGTTTATCTCTTAACATTTAGAATAAAAAGAAATTATTGGAGTGTAGTTGCTTTACAATATTGTGTTAGTTTCTGTTGTAGAGCAAAATCAATCAGCTTTATGTATACATATATCCCCTCTTTTTTTGGATTTCCTTCCCATTTAGGTCAGGAAGAGTAGAGTTCCCTGCGCTAAAAGTAGGTTCTCATTAGTTATCTATTTTTTATACTGTTGTTGTTTAGTTGTTAAGTCATGTTTGACTCTTTTGTGACCCCATGGACTGTAGGCCCCCAGGTTCCTCTGTCTGTGGGATTTCCCAGGCAAGAATATTGGAGTGGATTACCATTTCCTTCTTCAGGGAATCTTCCCAATGCAACCTGCATCTCCTGCATTGGCAGACAGATTCTTTACCACTGAGCTACCAGGAAAGCCCATATTACACATAGTAGTCTATATATGTCAATCTCAGTCTCCCAGTTCATCCCACCCCTATCCTGTTCCCCCCTTGATGTCCATGTTTATTCTCTACATCTGTATCTCCATCTCTGCTTTGCAAAGAGATTCACCTATTTGTACCACTCTTCTAGATTCCACATATTTGTGCTAATATACAATAATTTTCTCTGACTTTCTTCACTCTGTATGTCTCTAGGTCCTAGAATTTTTAATTCTAGTTATTTTAAACATATAAATAGCTTTATTGACTTCATTGCTTCCTTTACCGTAAGCTGTTTTTAATCAAGAGTACACTGAACACGAGCAGCAGTTGGGCATACATTGGTGTGGGCTCGATTGGTCTGGGTAAGTTGCTGGGAAAGGTAGATTGCAATGTGTACCAAGGGCTGTGAAGGAGTCGATGAATGGGCAACAAGACAGAGATATCAGGAGTCTGATTGGGCCAAGAGTCAAAAAAACAGACAAATAGGTATCAGACTGACAGAGAAGTAGAAAGACACTAGATCAAAAGGAAGGCAGAAACAATAGTAGTCTGAAGTCCAGGGGAAATAGTCTGGAATAAGGAATACCACTAGAGTCAATGGGACAGGACAACAGAAAACAGGAAAATAGGAGACATTGTTGAAGATGACCAATGAAGCTATTTCCATCCCACTCCCCCACTTGTCCATTCCTGGGCATCTGAACCTAGATAGTATATTCAAAAGCAGAGACATTACTTTGCCGACTAAGGTCCGTCTAGTCAAGGCTATGGTTTTTCCTGTGGTCATGTATGGATGTGAGAGTTGGACTGTGAAGAAGGCTGAGCACCGAAGAATTGATGCTTTTGAACTGTGGTGTTGGAGAAGACTCTTGAGAGTCCCTTGGACTGCAAGGAGATCCAACTAGTCCATTCTGGGGGAGATCAACCCTGGGATTTCTTTGGAAGGAATGATGCTGAAGCTGAAGCTCCAGTACTTTGGCCACCTCATGCGAAGAGTTGACTCATTGGAAAAGACTCTGATGCTGGGAGGGATTGGGGGCAGGAGGAGAAGGGGACGACCGAGGATGAGATGGCTGGATGGCGTCACTGACTCCATGGGCGTGGGTCTGGGTGAACTCCGGGAGTTGGTGATGGACAGGGAGGCCTGGCGTGCTGCGATTCATGGGGTCGCAAAGAGTCGGACACGACTGAGCAACTGAACTGAACTGAACTGGGCATCTGAAGTATTAGCGTTGGGAGTGGACCCTGCAAGTGAAAACAAACAGTTAACATCAGAAGGGAGTTCAGGGAATCTGCAGTAGAAACTTATGGATAAACCCCAGCAAATGCACAATACAAATATTATGAACCTTTCTATCCTTTTACAGCTGCTGATTACTCATGGGTGTATCCCCTCCCTCACAGTACCTGGTATTAGTAACAACTTACCACAGTAACCACTCAATAATTATTCATGGAATTGAACTGAAAAGTTTAAAGGTCTTGTGCATTAGCTTATGATCTGTTTCAGAGTAAATGCAAGTAGTTTATTATTTTGCTATTAGCACTATCATATTGACGTCAAAACTCATAATAAAGACTGCTCACTAGACAAAGAAAACTATCAAACTGAAAACAGAAGTATTATTGTCAAAATGATTAGTCTGCTGATTGCTAATAGACATCTGTGATCAATTCAACAGATAATTCATTAGTAAAGTTCTAGAGATTTAACCTTCTATACCAGTTATTAAATTGATTCTAAAAGGAAAATCATTATATGATTTTAAATGACAACTTTGCATAACACTTTGTGGCAGTGCTCATGAGAAAATTTTGCTAAATGATTTTTAATTGCTCTGATGGTTGAAGTGCATGACTTTAAATGGTAGCCAGCATTGTATACCTTGTATGTAAGTGCCTTTATGTTTCCTTTTATAGCTTTCAGAGAGACACACTTTACAAAGATAATTTTAAATTGTTTTTAAAATTTTGCAGTTAAGTAAGATTAGTCCTAGAACAATAAATACCCATCAGTGTAATTTTCCAGTTGACTCAAGGTAATTTGCTGGGGGATGAGTAGTCTAGTATTTATTCAGTGTTTTTAAGATTTTCTCTGTGAACACCTACAGTAGAATCATTTGGAAATTTATCAAATGTGAAGATTCCTGGGTCCTACTACCAGTCATCCTGAAGCAAAATCAGAGGGAAATATATAGGAATCCGCATTTTAAATAGCTCTCCAGGTAATTCTCATGCACTGAATTTAAGAACTTTATTTTTAAAATTTATTTTTAATTGGAGGTAATGAAAAACATCTCTTTCTGCTTTCTTGACTATGCCAAAGCCTTTGACTGTGTGGATCACAAGAAACTGGAAAATTCTGAAAGAGATGGGCATACAAGACCACCTGACCTGCCTCTTGAGAAATCTGTATGCAGGTCAGGAAGCAACAGTTAGAACTGGACATGAACAACAGACTGGTTCCAAATAGGAAAAGGAGCACGTCAAGGCTGTATATTGTCACCCTGCTTATTTAATTTATACACAGAGTACATCATGAGAAACGCTGGGATGGAAGAAGCACAAGCTGGAATCAAGATTGCCAGGAGAAATATCAATAACCTCAGATATGCAGATGACACCACCCTTATGGCAGAAAGTGAAGACAAGCTAAAGAGCCTCTTGATGAAAGTGAAAGTGGAGAGTGAAAAAGTTGGCTTAAAGCTCAACATTTAAAAACTAAGATCATGGCATCCAATCCCATCACTTCATGGCAAATAGATGGGGAAACAGTGTCAGACTTTATTTTTAGGGGGCTCCAAAATCACTGCAGATGGTGATTGCAGCCAAGAAATTAAAAGACGCTTTCTCCTTGGAAGGAAAGTTATGACCAACCTAGACAGCATATTAAAAAGCAGAGACATTACTTTGTCAACAAAAGTCCGTCTAGTCAAGGCTATGGTTTTTCCAGTGGTCATGTATGGATGAGTTGGACTATGAGCGCCGAAGAATTGATGCTTTTGAACTGTGGTGTTGGAGAGTCCCTTGGACTGCAAGGAATTCCAACCAGTCCATCCTAAAGGAGATCAGTCCTGGGTGTTCATTGGAAGGACTGATGCTAAAGCTGAAACTCCAATACTTTGGCCACCTGATGCAAAGAGTTGACTCATTAGAAAAGACCCTGATGCTGGGAAAGACTGAGGGCAGGAGAAGGGGACGACAGAGGATGAGATGGCTGGATGGCATCATGGACTCAATGGACGTGAGTCTGAGTGAACTCTGGGAGTTGGTGATGGACAGGGAGGCCTGGTGTGCTGTGGTTCATGGGGTCGCGAAGAGTCAGACATGACTGAGCGACTGAACTGAACTGAATTGCTTTACACTATTGCATTGCTTTCTGCCATGTATCAACAGGAATCAGCTGTAAGTATATGTATGTTCTCTCCCTCTTGAATCTCCCTCTGGCCTCCCACCCCATCTCACCCCTGCAGTTGTCGCAGAGCACCGATTTGAGCTCCCTGCATCATACAGCAAATTTCTACTGGCTGTCTAATTTTACATATGGTAGTGTATAGGTTTCAATGCTACTCTCTCAATTCGTCCAACCCTCTCCTTCCCCACCTCCACAAGTCTGTTCTGTCTGCATATTCTGCTGCCCTGCAGATAGGTTCATCAGTACCATCTTTCTAGATTTCATTATATATGTTAATATACAATTTAAGAATTTTAAATCATACAAGTTGTACATGAAGAATAGTGTGGTATCTAGTTGTAGTTTTGACAGATTAGCTGCTGTCATTTAATTTCAACCTCATAGTGCTTCAACTTCCAATCTATAACGGTTTGATGTTTTAATTATTTTGTATTGCAATATAGCTGATTAACAATGTTGTGATAATTTCAGGTGGACAGCAAAGGGATACAGCCATACACATACATGTATCCATTCTCCTCCAAACTTCCCTCCCATCCAGGCTGCCACATAACATCAAGCAGAGTTCCCTATGCTATACAGTAGGACCTTGTTGGTTATCCATTTTAAATGTAGCTGTGTGTACCGGTCCATCCCAAACTCTCTGACTATTCCTTCTCCCCAAGGTTTGATGTTTATTTGTACTTTAGGTGCTTCTCTTAACATTCCTGAAGTGCTCTTACAAGACAAAAGGTTGTGCATGTGCTGACACGGCAGCAGCTAGTGTTATATCCTCAGGAAAACAGTAAGTTCTCCGGGACATTTTCTTCATTGACACAATGAAAGAGGTTAGATTAGAATTGACCTATCAGGTCTTTCCTGGATCTGACATGCTAGAACTCTGACAAAAATGAAAGTTGTTTCAAAACTATGAGGTTTTAAATTTTCCTCCTTATCAGAACAATTCAAGATGCAACTGCATCGAGTGTAGATGAAACTACAGCACTTACATAGGAGGCTAACTGCCATGTACTGGGTAAAGTTTGAGCTCTAATAAAACTAACAAGAGCTTGAAATGGGACTATATACCTATTTAGTGGATATAACTTTAGTGGTGTACAAACTTGCCTGCACATTAGAATCACCTGGGGAGCTGTTACCTATCTTGATGTCCAGGCTACACCCAGATCATAAACTTGGGGTGAGGGTGACACGTTGGCATAGTCATTTTTGAAACTCCCCAGGTGATACCTATATGAAGCCAAGTTTGAGAACCACTATTGTGTTTCAAATATTTGATACTATTGGACTTTCCCTGTTGCTTGTACCTTTATTAAGTACCTTAATGCATATCAAGAATCTTAGCAAAGGTATGTAATATTAATAAAGGCATAGAGAAGGGAATTACTTCCCTTAAGCAAGAAAAATTTCAGATTTTTCCATATGATTGAATAAGAGCTATGTCAAACCTATCATTTATAGATGAAGTACAGGGCTTACTAGATACAGGAATGGTATCTAATACAGACACTCCTTGATTATTCATAGAAAACTCCCAATTCTGGGCTGGGTGACTAACTTGATGTATGTTCAAAACAAGTAAGGTAACTTTATTATTTTATTTTTTAATTTATTTTAATTGGAGGCTAATTACTTTACAATATTGTATTGGTTTTGCCATACATCAATATGAATCTGCCACAGGTATACACGTGTTCCCCATCCTGAAGCCCTCTCCCATCTCCCTCCCCGTACCCATCCCTCTAGGTCATCCCAGTGCACCAGCCCCAAGCATCCTGTATCATGCATCGAACATGGACTGGTGATTCATTTCATATATGATATTATACATGTTTCAATGCCATTCTCCCAAATCATCCCACCCTCTCCCTCTCCGAGTCCAAAAGACTGTTCTATACATCCGTGTCTCTTTTGCTATCTCGCATACAAGGTTATCATTACCATCTTTCTAGATTCCATATATATATATGTTAGTATACTGTATTTTTTTTTCTTTCTGGCTTAGTTCACTCTGTATAATCAGCTCCAGTTTCATCCACCTCATTAGAACTGATTCAAATGTATTCATTTTAATGGCTGAGTAATACTCCATTGTGTATATAATGTATTGGAGAAGGAAATGGCAACCCAATCCAGTGGTCTTGCCTGGAGAATCCCAGGGATGGGGTAGCCTGGTGGGCTGCCATCTAAGGGGTTGCACAGAGTCAGACATGACTGAAGCAACTTAGCAGCAGCAACAGCATACTGTGTTGGTGTTTTTCTTTCTGGCTTACTTCACTCTGTATATTAGGCTCCAGTTTCATCCACCTCATTAGAACTGATTCAAATGTATTCTTTTTAATGGCTGAGTAATACTCCATTGTGTATATGTACCACTGCTTTCTTATCCATTCATCTGCTGATGGACATCTAGGTTGCTTCCATGTCCTGACTATTATAAACAGTGCTGTTATGAACATTGGGGTACACGTGTCTCTTTCAATTCTGGTTTCCTCGGTGTGTGTGCCCAGCAGTGGGATTGCTGGGTCATAAGGCAGTTCTCAGAGAAGGCAATGGCAACCCACTCCAGTACTCTTGCCTGGAAAATCGCATGGACAGAGGAGCCTGGTAGGCTGCAGTCCATGGGGTTGCTAAGAGTCGGACACGACTGAGCAACTTCACTTTCACTTTTCACTTTCCGGCATTGGAGAAGGAAACGGCAACCCACTCCAATGTTCTTGCCTGGAGAATCCCAGGGAGGGGGGAGCCTGGTGGGCTGCCGTCTATGAGATCGCACAGAGTCGGACACGACTGAAGCGACTTAGCAGCAGCAGCAGCAGCAGCCACACTGTTCTCCATAGTGGCTGAACTAGTTTGCGTTCCCACCAACAGTGTAAGAGGGCTCCCTTTTCTCCACACCCTCTCCAGCATTTATTGCCTGTTGACTTTTGGATCGCAGCCATTCTGACTGGTGTGAAATGGTACCTCATTGTGGTTTTGATTTGCATTTCTCTGATAATGAGTGATGTTGAGCATCTTTTCATGTGTTAGCCATCTGTATGTCTTCTTTGGAGAAATGTCTGTTTAGTTCTTTGGCCCATTTTTTGATTGGGTCATTTATTTTTCTGGAATTGAGCTGCAGGAGTTGTTTGTATATTTTTGAGATTAATTCTTCGTCCATTGCTTCATTTGCTATTATTCTCTCCCATTCTGAAGGCTGTCTTTTCACCTTGCTTATAGTTTCCTTTGTTATGCAAAAGCTTTTAAGTTTAATTAGGTTCCATTTATTTATTTTTGCTTTTATTTCCAATATTCTGGGAGGTGGGTCGTAGAGGAGCCTGCTATGATTTATGTCAGAGAGTGTTTTGCCTATGTTCTCCTCTAGGAGTTTTATAGTTTCTGGTCTTATGTTTAGATCTTTAATCCATTTTAAGTTTATTTTTGTGTATGGTGTTAGAAAGTGTTCTAGTTTCATTCTTTTACAAGTAGTTGACCAGTTTTCCCAGCACCACTTGTTAAAGAGATTATCTTCTCTCCATCTAACACAACTTTGTAAATCAACTTATTTCAATTTAAAAAAGCATAACTATTGTATCTTTCCTCTTTGTTCTTCCTTGCACAGCTCAGAAGACTACACAAAATTCTGCTCTGCCTTGAGAGATTCTTTCCTCTGTTGGAGCATAAGCTCTCTGAAGGGAGAGGTTGAGCTTAATTATTACTTTTAATATCTCTGGTACCTAACACAGCTTACAATATTTCAGTTCAGTCACTCAGTCATGTCCAATTCTTTGTGACCCCCACGGACTGCAGCTCGCCAGGCTTCCCTGCCCATCACCAACTCCAAGAGCTTGCTCAAACCCAAGTCCATCAAGTCGGTGATGCCATCCAACCATCTCATCCTCTATCATCCCCTTCTCCTTGTGCCTTCAATCTTTCCAGCATCAGGGACTTTTCCAATGAGTCAGCTGTTCACATCAGGTGGCCAAAGTATGGGGTTTCAGCTTCAGCATCAGTCCTTCCAATGAATATTCAGGACTGATTTCCTTCGGGTTTGATCTCCTTGCAGTCCAATACTAGGATATTTTAAAATACTAGGATATTTAATATTTTAAAAAAGAAGGAGGGAAGGAGGAAGGAAAATATTTCAATCTGAAGGAGCAGGGAAGGGAGAGAGAGAGAGAAAAGGAAATAAGTGAAGGAAAAAAGAAAAGGAGGACAATGTTAGATTAATGTAGTACACAATTCAGATTTGTTGTAGGTACTAAAGAATTTGTTCAAGTGAAGGTAGGCCTAACTCTTACCTGTCACCATATAACAGAGAGGAGTGGTGCTTCCAGGATCCAGCATCTCAGGCAGAACAAAAAGAAAAGATGTGCTGGTTGAGGTGATACAAGAGATATGGCAGAATGAAAACTGACAGCAAGAGAAAATAACCAATGATGACGAGCCAACAGATGCTCAGTTAATTCCCATTAAGTTACTATTAGTAAAGGGAACAAATGTTTCTGCTCTGGAGACATAAAGGAGAAACAGAATAAAACAACAGGCATAAAAGTTCCCCAACGATCACCCCACCTTGAAGCAAAGCCAAAACAACTTTTTTTCCCTTTTCTACAAATGTTTGAAGGAAAGTTGACTTCTTAAAAGGTTCTCCTTAGAGCACATCAAGTTGTCAAATTTAGTCTATTTTCTCCAGTCTAGCAATATATATCAAAGAAATGTTTGAAAATATCAGAACATCAAAAAAAGCAAAGCAAAATAAATGTCCATATTGTTCTGGGAATCATGTAATCAATGAAAATTTTCATTTCTGAAAAACCTCATTTCTGTTACATATTATTATATGAATCATTCTGCTTTCACATTCTGATTCAAGACCTAATTCTTCATTGGCCATTAATGAGAAGTGTTGTATATTTTTGAAGCGTGTTTAAAAGTCTTATTTTAGGACCCAGGCCACAGGGAAGGTTCTCCAACTCATTAACCTGCTCCATAAACTTGAAACCACTGTTTCCTATGGGAGAAAAACATACCTAGGAATAGCTACTCTTGAATATTTTAATTCTTTCCTTCTATTTCAAGACCCATTTACCCCCATTTAGTCTGAATGAAAATTTCTTGAGAACATTTCCTCCCTTGTGCAATAAGGGACTTAACAACTTAATTCTGGTTAAGAAATCCAATTGCTTCAATCGCACAAAGAACCAGAAGCTAAACAAAAATTCAGCACCAAAGGAAATCTGTCATGATGGTAGAAGGAACACCACGGAGGGTGCTGCCAATCAGAGGGACCAGCAGATGGAACCTTCTGACCTTGTTAACTCTGAGCTCAGTTTCCTCGAGCTTCTGCCAGAAGGAGGAAGGAAGGAAGGAGTGTGGCCTTTTGTGTGGTTCATCCACGACCCCATCTCCCAACTATTTCCTTTCCAATGAGGAAAGAGAATTGTTGGGTTTAGTTTGTATGAATTTCATTTGTTTTTCAACTTCAGCATTATGCTCTTAGGCTGGGAATTGGGAATTCTGTTTCTGCAGGCCCCAGCCTGAAAGTCATCACTTCTCCAACTTCTCCAGGTGGGAGCTGGCGTCTGGGCCACTCAGGAGGCTTCTCAGCTTCCAGGGGGGCCGTGGCCAGGGCTTCCTCCTCTGTTCAGGGCAGCCTGCTCCTAGGCCTGGAAGGGGGCAGCTTTCCGGGACCCAGGGCTGGGTCTGTGCCCACATTTTAATGACAGGCTGGAGCCAAGAGTCTTTGTGATTAGGAAAGCTATATGCTTGCTTGGGGCTTTTTAGTCATGAAAAGCCTTTGCAGGCATTGTTCCCAGGCTGTTTCCACCTTGGCCTTGGGATTCTGAGCTAAATAGTCCATACGCTGTTATCATGGTCAGCATGTTCTGCCAACCTATTGAGGCTCTCCAGTGTGGTCTGGCCTGTTGTGCAATCAGTAAAAGACATAACCTCTGTCTCGAAGACCTTGTGCCCCCAAACCTGGTAAGCATATGTAGATGTGAATGCCGACCATCAATCATTGACAAACATCTGAAATGTAGTAAAACCTTGTTAATCCACTGTTGCTGATTCCAAACAGCATGTAATTCAAAGCAACTGCTGTTCCTGTCCTTCACTGTTCTTTAATGAAAATAGTCAATAACTCGAAACTGGCAGTGAGACGTTTATTTTTCTAGGTCCCTGGCACTTCAAATTTTCAGGATGTTGCTCTAATTATATTTTCATGATTAAGTAATAGATTGTTTGTTTCATAGGTCCAGCCAATCAAGCTCTCAGTAAGAAGTTTCATTGTTGCGACTACAATGGTGTTGAGTGTACGGGTCAGAAAGCTAAGTCTAATGTTGCCCAAAGAAACTGTTAACTTCAACTAGAAATCTAAGCTTGGATTTGTGACTTCATTTTTAGAGGAATTTTTATTTGATTTTTTGAAAAATGCTATTTCTTACAGAGTGTTATGAAAATAAAAAATAGCACAAAGGTAAGCAAAAACCCTGCTCATGACTTCACAAGTAGAGAAATCACTCGTTTATTTACCTCAAGTTCACAGTTATGAAGATGTCAATCCAGAAGAGCTGGGGGGAGGGGAGAGGGGGAGAGACACTCCTATTTTCTGTTCTTTTCACTTGAAAAAAACTGATACTTTCTTCATTCTAATTTGGATTGCGAGATCCAGAGGAGAGAATTCAGTCACTGTTGCCAACATCATAATGAACTCTATTTTCCATGAAACAGAATTCAGAATAAATTAGACACAGTTTCCACTTCACTTCCTCAAATAAAGAGAAACTCATTGGAAGATGGTCTCACACAGGAAGTGAAAATCAGGCTGAACCCCAAGGACAATTTTATATGCTCAATGATACATTGGGGAGATTGAGTTAAACCAGTATTTCCCATTTTGGAGTGATTTTATCCTCCAGAGGACACTGGCAGTGTCTGGAGCCATTTTTGTCTGTCACAACTTGAAGAGGGGGTGATACTGGCCTCTAGGGAGCAGAGACAGAAATGCTGCTCAACATCCTCCAGCACACAGAACAGTCTCCATGGCAACAAAAAATGATCCAGCCCCAGGTATCAATGCTCCTGAGGCTAAAGAACTCCCAATTAAACTCATCCATCCTTATCCCCAGAGAGTCATGATCTAAGAGGCCACAGGGATGCAGAGAGAACAAGACACCACATGGGCTGCCTTTCCAATGACTTGGCGGGTGGATGGACATTCTGACAGTGTAGCATAATGCTTAAGAGCACTGGGGTGAAATATCACTAGCTATCAGAGAAAAGCAAATCAAAACCACAATGAGGTATCACCTCATACTAGTCAGAATGACCATCATTAAAAAGTCTACTTACAATAAATCCTGAAGTGAACTATACTTTAATAAAAAAATTAATTTTAAAAAATATCAGCAGAATGAAAAAAAAAACCCTACAGATACTGTAAAACAGAAAAACTACTAGAAAGAAATAAATTAATCAAGGCGCAAGAATATGTATCTCAGTTCAGTCACTCAATTGTATCCGACTAAGAGCACTGGTGTGAAATATCGCTAGCTATCAGAGAAAAGCAAATCAAAACCACAATGAGGTATCACTTCACATCAGTCAGAATAACCATTATTAAAAAGTCTACTTACTCCATGTCGATGTGTAGCAAAACGAATACAGTATTGTAAAGCAAAACAAACTAAAAAAATAAAAAATAATTAAAAAAAAAATAAAAAGTCTACTTACAATAAATCCTGAAGTGAACTATATTTTAATAAAAAATAAATTTAAAAAAATATCAGCATGAAAAAAAATCCTACAGATATTGTAAAACAAAAAAACTACTAGAAAAAATACATTAATCAAGGTGCAAGAATATGTATCTATGTACCGGCAATCTACTGGTTAAGACTCTGCACTTCCACTGCAGGGGGCAAGGTCTGATCCCTGCTCAGGGGACTAAGATCATGCATGCCACGGTAAATGGTCCAGAACAACAACAACAACAAAACACAGAGAGAGAGATCATACAGTTTGGCTTCCCTGGTGGCTCAGACAGCAAAGAATTCACCTGCAGTCCAAGAGATCTAGGTTTGATCCCTGGGTCGGGAAGATCCCCTGGAGAAAGGAATGGCAAGCCACTCCAGTATTCTTGCTTG
The DNA here is from genome assembly GCA_006408695.1 of Aepyceros melampus. NCBI lineage: Eukaryota > Metazoa > Chordata > Mammalia > Artiodactyla > Bovidae > Aepyceros > Aepyceros melampus. The sequence continues at coordinate 284,017 of SJXQ01001248.1, forward strand.
GAGAATTCCATGGACAGAGGAACCTATTGGGCTCCAGTCCATGGGGTCACAAAGAGTCAGACTCCACTGAGTGACTAACACTTTCACAAGAATATATGCTTATCCTGTATGATATAAAAATTTAAGAGAATACTAAAATGATGGAATAATGCCATTTGCAGCAACATGGATGGACTTATTGCTGCAAATGGCATTATTCCATTATTTTTTGGCTAAGTAATATTCCATTGTATTTATTTACCACATCTTCTTTATCTGTCAGTGGACATTTAGCTTGCTTCCATGTCTTGGCTATTGTAAATAGTGCTGCAATGAACACTGGGGTGCATGGACCTATAGATTATCATGCTAAGTAAAGTGAGTCAGATATAGACAAACATCATAAGTGATAGCACTTATATGTGGAATCTAAAAAATGATACAAGTGAATTTATATACAAAGCAGAAACGGACTTACAGACTACAAAAACAAATTTATGGTTACCAAAGGGGAAAGGTAGGGGAAAGGGATAAATTAGGAGTTTGGGATTAACAGAGACATACTACTATGTATAAAATAATCTACAAAGATCTACTGTATACAGCACAAGGAACTATACTCAATATTTTGTAATAACCTATAATGGAAAAGAATCTGAAGAAGAATCAATTACATATATACCTAAATCACTGCTGTACACCTGAAACTAATACAAAATTGTAAATAAGCTATGCCAATAAATATAAAAATTTTTTTAAAATATTTTAAGCACTAGTGTGAAGACAAAATGAGTGTGAAATAGTTGAATGCCCGACACACTACACTGCAAGTGCCCCTATAAATGGTCACTGTTATCATCGTGGGCTAAACCCAGGAACTTTTGATACTTGGCTTCCAAACTGAGACTCACAGTGAGAGTCCTCTATGAACAAGTCAATAAGGGCTCTCAAAAAATGGAATCATTTAAGAGTTCACTTGACTTCTAAACAAGAGCCATGCATCACGTAAATGGAAGCCCTTTTTGGTTACCATTGCTTTGTAATCATGGTATAATCAAATGGTCTCAGAAATTCCTCAGGCTGTAGATTGCTTCCCCAATGCTAAGAACCTTCTAACGACAAATGCTAAATGAATTTGTAGTAAACGTTGTAACGATATTCTATTGAACAGTTTTCCAGCCAAGTAAATCTTTTGGCTTTAGCTTTCTAGATAGCTATCATCTGGCTGTCCTTCCCAGCATTAACTAATCACCAGTGAAAAATACAAATGTCATTCACAAATCATATCAAAGACAGGAACAGCTGGAATCAAATTCAAGAGACGGCATCATTTTATCATCTTGACATTAATCATTCTACATGGATAGCCCAGGCAATCTGGAGCAAAGAGTAATTTATGTTGCAATATAAACATTAACCATTCAGGCCTGGGAGGCTCTCTTCCTTCTCCCCCCACCCCCTCCCATTCCAGAGGGCCCCTAGAGACTCAAGTTCAAGGATTACAGGAAAATGGGTGTTTTAACTTTTTTCTTTAACTGTGCTGCACAGTACATGAGATCTTAGTTCCCCATCCAGGGACCAAACCTGCACCTCCTGCTTTGGAAGCACAGAGTCCTAACCACTGGACCACCAGGGAAGTTTCTGAGAATGTTTTATGAAAATTATTTATTAAGTAGCCATGAGAGCTGGAAAAACATCCCAATATATACAAGGCTGTGTGTCTGACCATTTAGGTTAGGTAGGGTTCACCAAACTACATCCTACAAGTCAAATTTGGCCCCATGCCTAGATATCTATGACTTGTGCACTCAGAATGATTTTTATATTTTTTAATGGGTGGTAAAAATTTAAAGAGTAACATTTGGTGATATGTTATACCAAATGTTAATGAAAATTGTACAAAATTCCAACTTGAGTGTTTACAAGAAAGCTTTATTGCACACAGCCATGCCCAATACTTTGGCCACCTGATGCAAAGAGCCAACTCATTGGAAAAGACCCCGATGCTGGGTAAGATTGAAGGCAAGAGGAGAAGGGGGCGACAAAGGATGAGATGGTTGGATGGCATCACTGACTCAGCGGACCTGAGTTTGAGCAAACTCTGGGAGATGATGAAGGACAGGAAAGCCTGGGGTGCTGCAGTCCATGGGGTCACAAAGAGTCAGGCACCACTTAGCAACTGAACAGCAACGACATGCCCATTTGCTGACATAATGTCTATGACTACTCTCCTATTACCATGGCAGAGATGAGCAGTTTCAGCAGAAACCATATGGTTCACGAGTCCTAAACTATTATCTAGCCTTTTATAGAAGAATGTTTCCCACTCTGATCTAGGGACTCAACACTATTTTTTTCTATGCAATAATTACAAACTTCACTAAATATCTGTTGGGTTCACCTGCTTTACTGCTACCCCCCAATAGGAGGGCACTCCAGTAACCTGACGGGCAATTACCTCTCCCCCATTGGGAGTGGTCTTAGTGGGAAAGCAATTCCCAACTCACCTAGGCAATATGTCTGCAACTTTCACAGGAGTTTTCCTAATTGATATCTATACCTCAAGGGGACCTCCTCACAATGAATTCTTCAGGTATTCATTTGTCAAATAGCCATGGAGCACTGTGTTGACTATTCCCCAGGCACTGTGCTAGAGTCTGCCCAAGGAAAACCAAGTCTTGGCACCTGTGGAGAGTGTACATACTAGGATAGATCCTCAACAGCCAAACAAGTACATGGACAAGTAACTTCAGATAGTGGTAAGCATTACAGAGAAAATATAGGTGGACATTTTCCAAGGAGTGGGAGAGGCTGGCTAATGTCAACTAGTAGTCAGGAATGGCATCCATTAGTCATGTGCAATGTGGACTGCCCATGGACATGGAAGTGTCAAGTGGACAGTATGGAGCTCAGAGACATTAAAGCAAGAGATAGAAAACTGGAAGTCATAAGTCTATAAGGAAAATTTAAATCCTTGCTGATCATAGAGAACGAGGAAAACGTGATACCCAAGGAAACCAAAGGAAGTGATGGTTTAAAACCAAGGAAAGGATTCTGATGAGGCAAATCTCAGAGGCAGGTCTATAAGGGACAAGTCAAGCACTAGCCTGATTCAGACTTCAGAGTCCTTCAGGCCCCAGTGCAAGTGGTCCAGAGGCACAGTGGAGAAAAGAAGTCCCCTCAATGTTTAGTCAAGGAGAACATCTCATTTCCTCCTTTTCCTGGGATGGGAACACAGAAGTCCTGAATTAGTTCCAACACTGAATTAAGGGACTGCCCAGGTGGTGGCTGAGACAATAAAGAAACTTCCAGCAATGCAGGAGATCCAAATTCAAACCCTGGGTCGGGAAGATCTTCTGGAGAAGGGAATAGCAACCCACTCCAGTATTCTTGCCTGGAGAATCCCACGGACAGACGAGCCTGGTGGGCCACAGTCCATGGGTTCGCCAAGAGTCAGACACGACTAGCAATTAACACTTTCATTTTTACTTCACTGAGTCAAGGGCAGTAGCTCAAGATCCTGTTGGCTGGTTGATGGGTGGAAGAAGCAACAATGGAAGGACTTGTAATAAAGGTGGGAAGCAATAGGCCTTGCTGAAGAGTGCTACATTATTAAATCTGTCAAGTCATATCTGACTGCTAATCTGTCTACCCCACTGGAAAGAATTCAATTTTCCAGAAGCAGTAAGGCAGAAAATATAGCTGTCCACCAAAAATTCTTACATAGTCTCCTTAATACAGAGTTGTCAGTAGGAAATGGCCATGCAGCTAAGGGCTGCCTCTCTAGCCTCCCTTGAAGGGAGGAGTCATCAGGTGTCTGAGATCTGGGCAAGGGATATGAGCAGAAGTAATGTGCCCCATTCCTAGGCCTGGCTTACACATCTTCTACATGGAATTCCTCCATGGGCTCTTGCCCTTCTAGCTGGCTGGAATCATGATGACCCCCATATCTAGAGCACCCTTGGAAGTTTTAGCTTAAAAGTGCAGAATTTCCATCACACTGGGGGCCTGAATGACTGGAGGAGGGAGAGACATTCTGACAACTTTTTGCTTACCAAGTACTGTTTCATGATCAAGAAATGGATTTGTAAGTCAGACAGAGAAAGACAAATATGATTTTACTTACATGTGACTCTAAACAAATGATACAAAGGAAATTATTTACAAAATAGAAAAAAGACTCACAGACATAGAAGACAAACTTATGGTTACCAAACGGGAAAAAGGGGTGAGTGGGATCAATTTAGAGTTTGGGATTAACAGATACATAGTTCTATATATAAAGCAGATAATCAGCAAGGACCTACTGGACAACACAAGGAACTCTATTCAATATTCTGTAATAACCTACATGGGAATAGAATCTGAAGAGATATGTGTATTAATATAATTGAACCACTCTGCTGTACACCTGAAGCTAACACACCATTATAAACCAACTATACTCCAATATAAAATAAAAATTTAATCTAAAAAACTAAACGAAATTGACTTTTGTTATTTTAGAGCCATACATCTTTGTCACCTTTTGTTAACAGCAGTTAACCTACCTTAACACAAACCTGAATTCCTTATGAGGTAACATACTCTAGGGTAACCTCATGGGCCACACAAACATCTATTGGCCACCCCTAGCTGGCTGGCAAATTGCAGGTGACAACCTCAGAGAAGGGTCTTCCCATGTTTGCCATATATTATCGGTTAGAAGCAAGTCACTAGGGCAACCCACACTCAAGAGAAGGGGGTTACACGGGACATGAGTATAACATAGTGAGGATCACTGGGAGTCATATTAGAGATAGCCTGTCACACTAAGTAACAATAAAATATAAGTCCCTCTCTCCCTTTATGATATAGTGATTGCCTTAAAGTAGAGGAATCAGCAGAGAGTGACCGTGAATAAGACATTGCGGGGTGGGGAGTACTTCCACAGAACAAGGTCCTAGCAGAAGGATGACACTACCACAGGACATAGATTTTTTTTGTTCAGATCATCAACAAGCTCTCTGCTGCTGAAACTTGAGATTTGACGTGACCTTCTCAATGCTTCTCCCCTTTACTTTGCCCAAATGACCTCGTGAAACAAGCAAAATGGTGAGGCTCCAGGTGGAACCATGTCAAGGTCAACATGTGTCATTAAGTTGGGATGTCTATGTGTTTTTCACAATTAAACAATTAAATGAGGAGCAGGAGGAGAAGGGGGCAACAGAGGATGAGATGGTTGGATGGCATCACTGACTCGATGGACATGAGTGTGAGCAAACTCTGGGAGACAGTCAAGGACAGGGAAGCCTGGTGTGCTGCAGTCCATGGGGTCACAAAGAGTCAGATGCGAATGAGCAACAAAGCAACTTAATAAAAAACATTCAAATCCTAAGAATCGTCTCTTTGGAGCCAAAGGCAGGAGACCTGGAGCATCTGGCACCATTGCTTTCTTCATGACTCCAACAACTGACCTCTTTGGGTTGTTGATTTCAATTTTTGGTGTTAAAAAGGTCTAACTAGGCTAAACCATGAGTGGGAGATGAATAACTGAAATGAGTTTTCTGTAAATTATTTAGCAAAGCCCAGAAGCCATTCTCCAACATCAGTATTTTTAAGGGTCAAGTGAGACAAATGTGAACAGCGAAGTGCTACACTGACTTACAAAAGTTCCCCAGGTGAAAAGTTGCAAGGAAGTCTCATCTATAAAACAGAGAACCTAGAGACATCTGATTATAATTTAGGTGGGGCACGGAGAACTCCATCTGCCATACTCCCCTTTCCTTTCCTCCACAGGACACTGAAGATGTACCATGGAGCAGATTTGAAAACCATGGGGCTCCCCAACTGGACAGCACTGTGTCTTCATCTTTGGGAGCATTTACTCTCCAAGGTAAACCTGGCCTGCTTCTTCACCCTGGAAACCCTGGCAGGCAGACACTTGTCATGTAACACCTAGAATTTGTGTTTGGAGAAGCGTATTTTGCCAGAAGAGCTTCCCCGGTGGCTCGGTGGTAGAGAATCCATGTGCCAATGCAGGAGATCTGGTTCAATCCCTGAGTCAGGACGATCCCCTGGAGAAAGAATTGGCAACCCACTCCAGTATTCATGCCTAGGAAACTCCACGGACATAGAAGCCTGACAGGCTATATAGGGTCACAAAAGAGTCGGGCACGACTGAGCAAGTAAACAACTTTGGAAGAGGCTGAATGTTTTGGCACTAATAGGTTGCCCACTCTGAGCCCCAAAGAAAATGAGAGCAGGGACTTCCTTAACCTCAAAGAGGGCTGAACTCAGTGAAGGATAAGGTAAAGAAAGAATAATTTTAAGGGAGCCTCTGGAAAACACCATTCAAAATCACTTCTGACCCAGCTTTAGAAGTATTTGTCTCTATTTCTCAAGAGCCATTCTCAGAATCTACAAAAAGCACATCAAATTGAAAAATTCAAGAAACTATAGAAAGCTACTCTGTTTGGATTTCTATAATGTGTCAGCAAAGCCTCCATCAATCCAAATTTTTCCCTTTCTTTGAATTCACTGTAAATTTAAATTTATGTACATTTAAAAATCCATGAAGACTTCATATAATCATCATATCTTGAGCACATGCCCCAACTTTAGAAGAAACCATTTGGACAAAAATTCATGGAATCTTTATATACAGTCTTTGCTTATTTGTCATACATTTTTTTTTTGCTGCATTAATGGTAATGATTATAAATTCTTGACAATGTCAAATTAAGCATTATTCAATACAAGAACTTTTCCAAAGAAAAGAACTTTCACAGCAGAGCTGAACTCAAACATTCATCTGCTCTTTTTTTCCACTTAATGATATTGACATTTTACTATATTAGTTCATTAGAGCATGAAACTTCCTGTCTTGTTTTTGAAAAGCTATTTTAGTACTTCATATAAAAGAAACTCTATACCACTGGGACATAGCAAATGCAATGAAATCATCAACCACTCAGTGGGAAAGAAACCACTGCAAGCCACTAATCATTATTTTAAATGGAGCACATTTTAGACCTCTCACTTCGTAGAGGCAGTTTGCACTTTTTACTAAATACGTTCCTCACCATGTCTCTAAACATTAGGGTGGTGAAAAGTGGATCTTTTTTAAACTCTTGCCCAGGTCCTGCAAATTCACCATGTTACCTAAAACCTATTATTGAACTAACTGGTTTGTAAATAGTCTCTCCCAGCTCATCAACGTTTAGAATGCAAAAACCACCTCTTCTGTTGACTCCACCATCTCTGATACCCACACAGTGGTTAAGGCATTTGGGGAGCTTGATAGATATTTCAGGACTGAAACAACATCATGTCACTACATTGACAAC
>SJXQ01001248.1:291501-302681 GCA_006408695.1 Aepyceros melampus
CAATCACTACTGCTGCATTACAAACCATCCCAAACCTTGTGCCATAAAATGATCATTTCATTATGTTCACAGCTCTGTGGGTCAGGACTTTGGAAGGGGTAGAGATGGTGGCTTGTCCCTGCTCTACAATGTCTAGGGCCTCAGATGGAGGCAACTCAACAACAAGGGCTGGAATCATTTGAAGGCTCATTCATTCACATACTGGGTGGTCAATTCTGGATAGGACCAGAATACTACATATGATCTCTCTGTGGCTGCTTGTGCTTCCTCACAGCATGGTGTCTGGGTTCCAAGAGTAAAAATCCCCCAATAACCAGGCTTGAAAATCACTACAGTCACAAATTCAGTGAGGTTCAAACCATGAAGGGCCTCAGGCACATGACAGGAGCCATCTGGACATTCAAACAGCTGCCTCCTTGGCTAGCTTTCAGGCCTGAGGTTGTGCCCAGCAATGCCATCTGCTCTCAGATACAGGAGGAACATTGAGAAGAATCCATGCAGGCTTAGAAGTGGACTTGGACATTTCAGCAGAGAATTCCTAGGTCTTGTGTACAAGACGTGTGGTCCAGAGCAGGGGCGGGGGCCACATTCACTTAGCCCAACAGAACCCTGGGCTTGAGGAGTAGTATAGACAGAGGAGGACTCTTATAACATGAGGTCCAGGACTGGTGTCTAGGGAGGCACACTGAGGGGTATGAAGTGCAAGCATTATTCTAACTCAACCACTTAGAAAAGGCATCATGGACAAGAGAAGATCTGTACAGCTTTTTCAAAGATGTCATTTGTCTGAAAGTATAGCTGTTGGTGGGCTTCCCTGGTGGCTGAGTGGTAACGAATTCATCTGCCAAGGAAGGAGATGTGCAATCAACCCCTGAGTCAGGAAGATCCCCTGGAGAAAGAAATGGCAAGCCACTCCAGTATTCTTGCCTGGAGAATTCCAAGGACAGAGGAGCCCGATGGACTACAGTCCATGGAGTTGCAAAGAGTCAGATAAGACTGAGTGACTAAACAACAACAGCTGAGTGGATTTTGCTATCGTTATTAATCAGGTTAAATGGTAGACAGAAAACCAATTAGTTGACTAAATATTTTCCTTTTATACAGGTTTTGGTGCAATGTAGGAATCACAACTTCAAACACAAATGGTCGTCACCTGGGGCCTGGATTTGAACTGTAAACCTGAGCTCTCTTCTGGGCTCCCATTACCATCCAAACGTGCAACTTTATGAAGGCAAATTAACCTCTCTGAGTCTAGAAAGAGCTTATAAGCCTTGTGCCAGATGTGCAAGCCTATAAGCAAACAGACTTAAAATTCTTGAGCAGAAGGTATCATAGAAATGGGCTGAAAAACCACCAAATTGCTCATTGCTCAAAAGGAAATGAACATCATAAAAGAAAGTGAAATGAAATGAAATACAGAACAAAATAAAAGCTTAGACTTTATTAACTGCCCTTAATGTTAAGGTGTGGCGTTTGCAAATGTTTTCTGTAAAGTAACAAAGAGAAATATTTTTGGTTTTTCCAGCCATATAGTCTCTGTCACAACTACTCAGTGCTGTCACTGTAGTGCACAAATAGCCCTAGACAATATGTAAACAGATGAGCATGGCAGTGTTCCAAGAAAACTTTATTTACAGATATAAGCAGAGGGCCGGATTTTGCCTAAAGGCTGTAGGATTTTGCCAACTCCTCCTCTATGTTAACAATATATGGGGACTTTCCTGGTAGTCCAGTGGTTAAGAATCTGTCTGCCAATGCAGGGGACACAGGTTCAATCCCTGGTCTAGGAAGATCCCACATGCTGAGGGGAAACTAAGCCTGTGCACCACAACTACTGAGCCCTTAAGCTGCAACTACTGAAGCCTGCACTCTCTAGACCCCAAACACCACAACTAGAGAAAGTCTGCACAGAGCAATGAAGACCCAGAGCAGCCAAAAAATGAATAAATTTATTATTTTTTATTTTAAATAAAAATTAAAATATAAATAAATAAATAATATCTGGGGTCATTCCATTCTATTAAGCAGCATGAACACTTTCAATATTATATTAAAAATAAAACTAAGCAATATGACTCTAATCTTGACTACAACCTCCAGAATGTGCTGGAAGTAATCAGCAATGTTAATGGACACCTTTGCCTTTTTTTGTGAGATGGTCTGCTTTTAACTGAAACACAATTACCATCATCATTAGACACAGCCAAGGCCATTGGAATTCTGTGCTCATTGAGTTTATCATACAGGAGAAATATAAAAGAGCAACATAAAAGGGGACATTTTTCTAAAAATAAAAGGATCTGTTTACTTCTAAGATTACTTTTCTTTGGACTATTGCTTTTCCTAAAACCATTTCCATTTCAAAAGAAAGAACTATTGAAACTCTAAGGGCTTTAGATATGTTTTAAAACTAAAACTATGTACTCATTGATCTCAAAAAGGTTGCAATCAATAAGAGAGAACATAAGAATGAGAAATACCATGATATAAGATTGAGCAAAAAACAACCAAATGTAGAGTCTTTTCAAGGCATGAAGAGCCCTTAAAACCCATCTGGTGCAGCCCCTGCCCTTGTAGACTGCATCCCTAAAAATAGGAGTACCATGCACCAGGGACACTACTCAGGCAGGAAAATGCAATTCTTGGGAGGGAAACCAGGCATTTGCCAAGGCATACGTGCTGAGCTGCCAGAGTTAGAACGCAGGAGTCATGAGGGGCAAATGGCCCAGCCCTGGCAATGCAGAAGCTGGGTCAAGGAAAGCAAAACCACTTCTGGATCACGTCACCGATAGACTCAATACAGACACTCTCAGCCCCGGTTGGGACTGGCCCAGGAAGAAAACACAGTGGCAGCCCCAGGGGCTGGCCACGGAGGGCAGGCAGGACTGACAATGAGCGACCATGACATGTCAGTACTGGGTCAGGCAGTTTGGTTGATTCTTGAGTTCCCTTGTGTGGCTGCTTGGTACAGATCAGCAGTTCATATTGAGAAAGTTCCTGTTTCAGAGCACCTGAAACCTAAAATCTGAAATCCTCGGACTATTACCAACTATGCAGAGACTAGGAGCAATCACATCTCACACAACTTAAGGTTAAACCATGCTCTGCCAATAGCACATTCCATCCTATTCAGTCTCATTTTCATCTTGTTATTCTGACTTACTGATTTTGACCAGGTTGTTTCTCTGTGCTGGTGTATTTTCACCTTACAAAAATACAGGGAAAGCAATTTCTACCTACTTTCCAAGACTGCTGAGACAATGAATTCATGCTCCTCAGGTGCTGTGGTGGGCAGCTGTTGTTCTGCTGCTCGAACATCACCTACTTGTATGAACAGTGTGTTGATTTTCTATATTCCATGGTGCTTCAACATTTGGGGGTTGTTGATCCTGGAAGAGGGCTTCCCAGGTGGCTCAGTGGTAAAGAATCTGCCTGCCAATGCAGGAGATGGAGGTAAATCCTTACATTGGGAAGATCCCCTGGAGTAGAAATGGTAACCCACTCTAGTATTCTTGCCTGGGAAATCCCATGAACAGAGAAGACTGCAGGGCTCCAGTCCACGGGGTCACAAAGAGTTGGAGATAACTGAGCATGCACACATAGTCCTGAAAGACTCTGTACCAAAGGTAATTCCAGCAAAGCAACCAATGTACAGCCCATACCTGCCAAATGCCTCCTTGATTGAGCCACTATCCCTATCACTATCGGAGTGTTTATGCACTACCTCCAAATTCAAATGTGAAATCCTAATCCCCAACCTGTTATTAGGAGGTGTGACCCTTGGGAGGTAATAAGGTCATGAGGGTGGGGCCCTCATAGATTATATTAGTGCCCTTGCAAAGAGACCCCTAAGAGATCTCTAGTCCCTCCCACCATGTGTGTATGAAAGCCAGAAGAGGGCCCTAACCAGAATCTGACTGTACTGGTAGCTATGATTTCAGACTTACAGCTTCCAGAACAGTGAGAAATAAATTTCTGTTGTTTATAAGCCACCTGGTCTAAGGGATCCTGTTACAGCACCTAGTTGGAACCAAGACAATTCCCCCACCCTAATATCACCCCAGGGCCAGCTACTGAGCAACTAGAGGAGTATTTATATCCTGAAAGTCCCTGAAATTACTTAAACTAGCTCATCCCAAGTGTCTTTATCTTGTCTTGCCCCTTCTTGCTGTGAAAACCACAACCAAGGCTCTTGTCCATGGTTTTTCATTAGCCCTCCACCTCCTAACCAGCTCTGCTCTTTCCTAGTGTGGCCCTCTGCGTTATATCATGACTCATGTCTCTAAATATCTGTGACTGGCATTTCTGTGCATCTTATTGTACTATATGATTAAAACAAACCTCAACCACATTTTCACACACTACCCTTCTCCAGCATCTGCATCCTGCATCCCTCTGGTACAGTGTATTGGCTGTCTATTGCTGCATTAAAAGTCACCACAAACTTGGCAGCAGAAAACAAATGTTATCATAGTTTCTTTGAGTCAAGAGTTTGAGCACTGTTTAGCTGGGTCCCCTGCTTCATGCCCTGCCCCAAGTCTCCAAGTGAGTGGCTGGCCAAGGCTGGGGCATCATCTGAAGGCTTGACTGGGAAAGCATGTGCTTCCAGGGTCACATGGTTGAGGGGAGGATTCAGTTCCTAGACAGTGCTTAGACTAATGGCCTCTTTCCTTCAACCACTATTGGCTGGAGGTTGCCCTCAGTTCTTTGCCATATGGGCTCCTCCAAAATGGCAGCTTGCTTCAAAGTGTAAAAGTTCAGAAGCCAATAGAGAGAATTTGAGAACAATAAAGAAGTCACTGTCTTATGTAATATAGTCACAAAAACAACACACCATCACCTTTCCCTTATTCTATTGGTTAGAAGTGAGAGACCAGGCCCAATCGTGACTCAAGGGGACAAGAATACACAAAGGCATGAATACCAGAAGGCAAGGATGGCAAGGAGCCATCTCAGAAACTGCCTATTACAGAGATCATCTCTTTTTCTTTGGCCCACGAGTTCTGGGTAGGGCTTCCACGATTCAGGTGTGGGGCATGTGATTAGACCTTGGCCAATCAGAATACTACATGTCCTAGGCTTTGTGATTACTGATTTATTTCAGGATAGGACATCTCCCATTCAGCATCACCAAGATTCTGAAAAGGCACCACTCACTCTTCCTCATGGGCTTGAACCTAAAACAATGTAAAAGGCTAGATCTGCTGTCACCATCTTGCTATCACATGAAGTTTAAGGTTGAACCAACATAAAGGTGATGGAGCCAAGAGACAGAAGGTTAGAAAAAAGAGGAGGCAAAGAGACTATTGGAAAGCTAAATAATTTAGTATGGCTAGAAACATTCATCTCACATTGCTGAAGCCAAAGGATGTACCCACGAATGTATACCTTGCCATCCTCAGCCCTTTTTAAAAGCTGAGCTAAACACAAGAGGCCCTGGTCTTGGGTGAAAAAAGCACCAAATCTCCTGTTCAACAAATAAAAAAGGAAATGTGCATTCCTTGGCCAAAGTAGACACAGAGTAAGGTATCTTATTTTCTAAAAATAAAGCCCCATACAATCTTCTGAGGTGTTTGCCAGTTAATATTTAGGACTGAGGATTTTAAAATAATCAACATTCATGAAAATCCATCTCTCCCCCTTTTTTCTTAATGCTTTTTAGACCGAAAGTGTTTCATAGACTGAACTCTCTAATGAGGGAATATTTACATGACATACCAGAGCAGATGTGACTCTCATTTTATGAAATCCAAACCCAGATGGTCTTTTCTTTCCATTGTCTTAGGTAATTTATATGAAAGCAGAACATGAAAAAAATTCAAATGTAATTTCTTTTCCACCATTTATACTTAATGGCCCTGTAATCACTTTCATGGCCTCAGTTTCTCTGCCGAGTCTCCAGAGGATCTGTGGATTAGTTCGTGTCATAGAGGTGCTCTCTGGCAATTGGAAATGCCCAGCAAGAGTGGAAATGTCTGTTATCATAAAACATGCATTTCCAATTTAGGTTATTCCACCATGTGTCCTCCGCACAGAGTCCAAAATACTCTTCTAATTTGAATCAGCCCAGAGGGTATAAACTAAAAGAAAGACTCATGGATGGAAAAATAAAAAATAAAAAAGAATGACCCTAACTCAACTTCTTTAAATGACTTTTCTTGGGGAACATTCTATTTCATTTGGTCATCTATGGGGAAATGGAAAAAAGGGCTGAAGGATGAAAGAGAAGAGAACACAAAAGCACTCCGAGAGGTGTCCAGGAATTTCTTTTAGCTTGAGAATTCCTGGAATATGACGCTGATCGGGTTGAATTTTTCCACTTGGCTTAATGACAGTTTCTGCCACCTTCCCAGACATTACCTTGACAACCCTATGTTCTTGAGAATTCGTTAGCAGGCTCTGAACAGAGTAATCACACCCATTTAGTTATCCTCTATTTAAAATTGTATTTGTACATGTTGGCGTCCAACACTCTGAAGGGCATTTGGAACTCCATGGGTTGCATGAAATTGGACTGTGTAATGTAGTATATTTTCCAGCACCTCATAAATTGTACTGTATTCATATATTTGCAGCATAGAGATATCTCGGATTCTCTTTGAAATTAAAAATTATTTTCCTCTCATTTCTCCTTGAATCCAACTGCCCACATTCCCAAGCATGTGAGTAATTGAGTGAGCAAGGGAGGACTGAATTCCCCCTTCCAGGGGTGATCAGATACATGGGCGGCTTTGGGGGTGTAAGGAGCCAGGGCTTTGTGAGTCTGGACAGCTAAAGGTAGATGCAAAGACAGAAGTGGAAACAGCCAAAAGAACAGTGGTATCAGGACCTGGATACCTGGGGTCTAGAAATTTCCACAAGCCAAAGAGAGGATGCTTTTCTGAGCACACAGTTCTCTGTGCATTTAACTTAGAGCATTTAGTGCTTTGTATTTTCCTCTTTGTGCTTCTAGTTTACCAGATTTGTGTGCAGCAGCTAAGAAGTAACAAGAAAGTTCTAAAAATTGATACATCATTACATTCCAAGTCCCTCCCAACACTGGGAGGTTTTATGACAGATGCTGCAAAGACCTGCCTGCCTCAATCATGCTTGGAGGCTCAGGTCAGGGCCTCCATCATTTCACTTTCTTTTAAGTTAATTTTTTCAGGAAATGGCCTTAAAATATCTCACATTTCCTGTTCACCATGTCTGTCCTTCATACAGCACCTTGATTCCCCCAAGAGCATCCTGTCAGCAAGTATCAGTCAGTGGAAGCCAGTCCACCCTGCAGTCTTACAACTCCGTCCAGCTCTGAGCTCTCCCTGCCTCAGACACCCCCATCAGACTCAACTGTGAACATGAAGTTCCCAGGAACACTGATGAGAATGAAGATTATAAAGTCCAATCTGTTGAATATACCCAGCATGGGGCTGCCTTTCCCATGTGCTCACAGGGCCACGGCCTAGGTCCCAGGGGCCTTGGGTCCATGCAAAGCACATGAAGAAGCCAAGGTCGAGTGGATTTTTTTTTAAACTTTCTTTTGTCTTTTTCATTGGAAACTTGCTTTACAATTTTGTGTTGGTTCCTGCCATCCGACAATGTGAATGAGTCGTAAGTACATACATATCCCGAGTGGACTCTTGTGCTTTGTTACCCTCAATGAATTAGAAGCCAACTCTCCCTGTCATTGGTTCAGTGTCCATCCAAGAGGTCAGAAGTCTCTGCCTGACCGGGATTTAATCATGCATGACTAATACCCCGCTTTTTCTAGATAGTGAGCTGCTGTTTCCATCTAGAGGGGCTGATGTCGCCGCAGTGCCTTTGCCCGCTTACTGGCCCACTGTTAGAAACTTACCTCTCCTAATCGAAGAAGAAATGAGGACATTTGGCGGTTGAATGATTTATATCTCAGAGGCAGCCTCACATATTTTTAGAGTTATATCAGCGACTAAAACCACACAGTAAATACCTCCAGATTCAGAGAACTCTTAATTTAAAAAAACACACACGCGCGCGGCACACACACACACACACAAACCTTCAAATCCAAAGAAACCTCTTGGTCATTTCCATGAAACACAATTGATTTGAAGAACTAAATTATCCCAAAGAGAGCCTTAATGAGGACAACCGCCTCCCCACCCCAAATGGAAATGGGTCCAAATTTTCAGATCTGATGAACAGAAAGGTATACTATTGATGATTTTCTATGCAAATATCTCATCTATCTCAGCAGCCTGCCATTTCCACAGCAAATGCATTTGGGGAGTGAAACCATATTTTCCCCATTAGAAATTTTTGTTTTAAATGAAGCCTCACTCCCTAAAAGAGAAGATAAGCATCTAATTTGAGAACCCTGGGAGTTTCAAGTTAGAATTTTGATCATGCAGCTAACTGCCGTCTCTGGCTGAAAATGTCTGGCTGTCCATACACAAAAGCACATTGCTCTCAGCTTGTCATGTTTTTAACTTTAATCTCTGCTATAAAAAAAATGGCATTGTTGGCCCTTGAAAAGCTTCAACTGTCAGAAGGAAATATAATAACCTCTCCTGCATAGAGGCCAGGTGTCCTGCAGTAACAAGCCTGGTGACAGAGGGGTGAGCCATCTCTGATGGCTACGCACTGGGGATCTCGCCAGGTCTCAGTCAGATGCTGAGAACCCTGGGCTGAGGGACAGCTGGGCCAACCACACTGTCTCACACAACGGAGCTGTGCTGGGCGGGGCGAAGGGGAGGGACTGCTGGGAGACTTGGGAAATACAATAAGCTTGATCTCTCATGTGGGAAAATCCATGGTGTTTAATAGCTTCATAAAGTGGCGTGCTTTTGTCTCTGTATATAAAGTCCCCAGTAAATTCTTACATTACCACCACTATAAAGTGCAGCAACAGAAACGTTGTGATCCCCAGTGGCAAAGGTTAGGAGGAACCCCAATTCATAATGACTTCCAAGAAAATACTATTAGAGTGTAATTTAAGCAGGCTTTGCAGCCATAATTTTCAGCGCGATGTGGAACGTGCTTTCGTGACATACACACCCCCACCATAATGGAAATGCTTCCCGAGGAAAATTGACAAGAATACAAAAGATGAAAGGTCAGGAGGGAAATAAGGAGTGGAATCATGGCGACAACTGGCTGTGCCGCACAAGTTCAGGAAGAGAGACCACATGTTGTTAGATGCGATTCCATGATAATGTGGAAGGGTCCTCTCTCCCTCCTTCAAGACGCTGGTTTCTGCAGAACTGTAATTTTGGTGTGTACCTTGAGCCGTGATTTAAGGCTGAGACAGACAATTCCATTTAATCCTCAAGGCTATCGCTCACACTGCTAAGTCACTTCAGTCGTGTCCAACTCTGTGTGACCCCGTAGATAGCAGCCCACCAGGCTCCCCGCCCCTGGGATTCTCCAGGCAAGAACACTGGAGTGGGTTGCCATTTCCTTCTCCAATGCATGCAAGTGAAAAGTGAAAGTGAAGTCGCTCGGTCTTGTCCGACTCTTAGCGACCCCATGGACTGCAGCCTACTAGGCTCCTCTGCCCATGGGATTTTCCAGGCAAGAGTACTGGAGTGAGGTGCCATTGCCTTCTCCAACAGTGGACACTTATCTTGATAGGGAGCCCTGCTTGTCACTCAGAGTTAGATGAACATGGTCATCTGGGTTTTTCCCTGAGACTGTCTTCAATGCATGAGTGTGTGTTAACTTTGCTGTGTGCTAGGGACCTTCAGTGAGGAACGCAGCACAGACTAGGGATACTTGCATGAGAAACTCAGACAGAATCCTCTGCTACCCACTAATTTGGGTAGTGAGGTATTATGTTTATTTAACTACCCAGCTCAATATAGGATTAACCTAAGTGCATCAATTTTCTATGATGGACTTCCCTGGTGGGACAGCAGATAAGAATCAGCCTGCCTACGCTGGGGACAGGGTTCAATCCCTGCTCCAGGAAGAAGCCCGTGGGACACACTACTGAGCCCGAGGCACCCTAGAGCCCACGCTCTGCAACAAGAGAAGCAACTGCAATAAGAAGCTGAAGCATCACAATGAAGAGTAGCCCCTGCTTGCTGCAACTAGAGAAAGCCCGAGTGCAGCAATGAAGGCCCAGCACAGCCAAAAATAAAATTTTAAAAAAGAAATATGAAAAATAAATAGGTAAAATTAATTGCAATAACACAGTTTATTTAACCCAATATAGAAAAATATTATAACAATGCCTGTCACAGTGGCTATCATCAAAAAGACCCAAACAACAAGTGCTGGTGAAGATTTGGAGAAAAGGAAACTGCGGTTCACTGCTGGTGGAGATGTAAACTGGAGGTTTCTCAAAAAACTAAAAAAAACAGAGCTATCATATGATCCAGAAATTCCACTCCTGGGTATATATCTGAAAAGAAAAAAAAAGCCAATTCAGAAAGATACATGCACCCCAATGTTTATAGCAGAACTAATTACAATAACCAAGATATGGAAGCAACCTAAGTGTCCATCAACAGATGAATAGATGAAGTATATATATACATATATGTCTGATGGAATGCCACTCAAACATAAAAAAGACTGAAATTTTGCCATTTGTAGCAACATGGATGGACTTGAAGAGTATTACACTAAGTGACATAAGTCAGAGAAAGACAAATATTGTATGGTATCACTTACATGTAGAATCTAAAAATACAACAAACTAGTGAATAACAAAAAAGAAGCAGATTCACAGATATAGAGAACAGATTACTGGTTACCGGTGGGGACAGGGGATGGGGGAGGGGCAATATATTAAAAAGTACAAACTATTATATAAAAAAATAACAGGATATATTGTATAACCAGGGGGATACAATCCCCCGTTTATAATAACTTTAAATGGAGCATAAATTGTAAAAATCATCAATCACTATAGTATACATCTGTAACTTACACAGTATTGTACAACTATACATCAATAAAAAATTATCAAAAATATTATCACAAATTTAGTCTATCTAGAAATTATTAATGAGATGGTTTATATTCTAGGTTTTATTGCCTTTGGAATCCAGTGTGGGTTTTATCAACACAGCACATTTCGATACAGACTAGTCACATGCCCAGGGCTCAGGAGCTATAAGCACTAGTGGCTCCTGTTTTGGACAGGACAAATTAAGAAGTTTTGTCAAAATTGTAATCAGGCTCCCTAATATTCAGATCTTGTCCTTGACAACTCC
>SJXQ01001248.1:307090-337236 GCA_006408695.1 Aepyceros melampus
ATACGAGGGATCTAGGCTGTTCATTGCTTATGAGTGTGTGCTAAGTCGCTTCTGTCCTGTCTGATTCTCTGTGACCCCATGGACTATTGCCCACCAGGCTCCTCTGTCCATGGGATTCTCCAGGCAACAATACTGGAGTGGGTTGCCATGCCCCCTTCCAGGGGATCTTCCTGACCCCAGGATCCAACCCACATCTCTTACATCTCCTACATTGGCAGGCGGGTTCTTTACCACTAACACCAGAATCATCCTCAAACCACTTCCCACCTCACCCCCAACCCTGGTCCATGGAAAAATTGACATCCATGAAACTGGTCCCTGGTCCCAAAAAGGCTGGGGAGTGCTGGCCTAAACAATAAGCTGTTTGTCTGAGTTGTTGTCCAGGAACTTGGAATCAACTGTGTCCAGTTGGAGCTGAGCTGCTTAAGGCTGGATAGGACCACTGACCCTCCAACTGGGCATGTGCAAGTGTCCATGACTTGACATCAGAAGACCAAAAACAGCATGGTTAAGTCACACTAAGCACCTCCATGTTTGAACATGCAGAGGCCTGTGGCTTAGTCACACCTGCACAGAATGACACTCTCCACCTATTTCCAAATCACCTTCCCCCACCTTCCCCACCCCTTCAGACCGCCCTGCTGCTTTAGTCATTATCCCATAAATACCCTGAACCCCTTGGACTCAGGGTGAACTGGCTCTTTGCTGCAAACCTCAGCATCTCGGGGTTTTGGCTTGCTGCTCGGCAAGCCAAAATGCATGTGGTTCAGTAATAGTTTCAAGCAAGGAAAACTCAACTCTGCACATCCTGATGTGAAGGCACATTTATTTGGAAGTTGAAAATGCAACTGATCAACTGAATGGGACAGCTGTAGAAATAGGCCCAGAAAACCTGAGGCTGGGCAGTTAGGGAACAAGAGTGGCCTGGTAACTGAGAGAAGTATATTTTATACCCTGTTCGTCTGGTTTCTCATAACCCTTGTCACAGACTCATACTTTTGTCAGTGAACGTCCCTCAGCTCGGAAGCACAGACCAGGGTTCCCAGGGCTCCGCAGGCAGTGGAGTGCAGTCACTACCCTCGAGGGCATCACAAACTAACAGGGGAGCAATAATCATGTAAGAACTACCATAAAAGCAGTAGTCATGTAACAGTGCCCATAAAACGCTAATGGAAGTAACAAAAAGGGAGCAATTAGTCCCACGAGGGGGGCACAGGAAAGCTTTAGAGCAGTGTCTCTATTGACTGAGAAACATTCTATTTCCTCACCTTCTTGTGTCTCAATTCCCAAACCAGATTGCGAGCTATTCAAAGATAGGGGAGTATAATTTCTCATCACTTCACAGCAAAGAACCCCTAGCACGGTGTGGGAACTGGAGTCCGTGTCTAGGACAGTCAGCCTCAGATTAATAGCTCTCCCTCCCTGGGCAAGGGTACTTCTCAGCAACCTTCCCAATGAAGTCACAGCAATTGACTACATTTGACACAAAACAAAGGTGATTCTTCATGGCTAGCTTAGGCACATTGCAGAAAAAAATAAGTTTGCTTTGAATCACTGGCCTTTCATACACTTTTAATTCCCCCGTTAATATAACACAAGATATCAATAGCTCTCTTCAAGTTAACTCCTTTTATTGATGATACTGATCTCCTTCAGTAGCTCATCGGAATTTGGTGGAATTGTTTTATCTACGCCTGGAAACTAGAGACTTAGGGAGGGGAGGTTGTAAGATGATTTAATTTTCCACTTTCATCACTTAAATCATAATGTCTCATTTTCAATTTTTTTAAGTTTGTATGAAAAGTTCCTTTTGGAAACCAGATACTTTATGTTGGTTTAGTTGAATATTATTTCTACTGTTGCAAAAAGTGATACCCTAACAATTAAGTTGGTGGGAAGTGTGCTTCTTGACAGGGGTAGTTACAGTCAGCTCTGACCAAGTAAGAGGGGAGGGAATCACAGGGTGGGGCTTTACCTGGTACATATGTCCCCAGAAAGTTCTAATCCCTCTATTCCAGTGGGGTCCCTTGCCCGAGTAAATTTCGTTGCTTTAAGGTATGTATTGCTGTTATTTAGTCCCTCAGTCACGGCAGACTCTTTGCAACCCCATGGACTATAACCTGCCAGGCTCCTCTGTCCATGGGATTTCCCAGGAAAGAATACTGGAGTGGGTTGCCATGTCCTTCTCCAGGCGATCTTTCCAATTCAGAGATCAAACTTTTGTCTCCTGCATTGAAGGCAGATTTTTTTTTAACCACTGAGCCACTAGGGAAGCCCTTAAGGTATGTGAATATTCCTCTAAAGAAAGGTGGGAACCCTAGGTTTAGGGACAAGGGCCAGCTTGCAGCTTAGAACCAATACTTAGGTGTGCAAACCTTGATGGCAAGCTTGCAACAAGGTCCAGTTCATGACCCTACCTGCAGTTGGATCTCTGATAGATGGTGAAAAGAAAAACTCAACTCTAACAGCACTGACATACCAGCAAAATTCTTCCATTTTCAAACAGACAATCTCCATGGTGTCCATCCTTTCTGTGCTGGTAACCTTATCCTGGCTCAGTCACCATAAATCCTTTCATTTCCATTTTCTTGGTGAGGATAGAGGGAACCTCAAGCACTTCTGTAGCTTATTTACCAGCACCTTTTTGAATCAATGTGCCCTCAGGGAATAAAATACAGAATGGAATATTTGCCATGCTTGTCATCTTTCATTTTATTATGATTTCCTTTGGGCTGCTGCTGCTGCTGCTAAGTTACTTCAGTCATGTCTGACTCTGTGTGACCCCATAGACGGCAGCCCACCAGGCTCCCCCCATCCCTGGGATTCTCCAGGCAAGCACACTGGAGTGGCTTGCCATTTCCTTCTCCAATGCATGAAAGTGAAAAGTGAAAGGGAAGTCGCTCAGTCGTGTCCCACTCTTCACGACCCCATGGACTGCAGCCTACCAGGCTCCTCTGTCCATGGGATTTGCCAGGCAAGAGTACTGGAGTGGGGTGCCATCACCTTCTCCTTCCTTTGGGCACTTAATATTACTCTCTTTCCCGGTATTCATCATGGATTGAGCCTCCATAGTTAGACTCGCCTTTTTTGGTAAAGTATTTCATACCCACCTTGCTTTTCCCTCCAGTAAAATATAAAATCCAATACTCACAAACCACTTCTAATGGAAAATAGAATTAGGAGCCCAAATCTGGGAAGTCAGAGTACATAGTAAGGACTTCTGTGAATGACCCAGCAGTTAGTTTCCAGGCTCCTTTAGTAATAGAGCCAGGATGATTTTTCTATTTAAGGTCATGTCTTCACATGGTTCTTTTTATTACAATGCTAATACTAATAAATCCCCTTTAAAATTTTTGTTTGCATTTAAGTGTTTAATCCTCATATTCTGTACAATGTAACTTACACTTTTAACTCCTTTCTCAAGTTGTAATCCTGTCCTTTCTAGAATTCTCCACATGTCTTTTTGACCGCTATTTGGTAGTCACTTTGGGGCTGTATGTGTCTATTGGGAATTATAATATCTACCTCACCGAATTGTTTCGAAGGATTCAATGAGATAAGTGAAACTTTTTTGATAAATTGTCTTCTTTTGATTAGCATGCACCGATAAAATAGATTTCACAAAAGTAAAACTGGGAAGAAGACATTTCTACTTGAAGTGGAATAGTTTTTAATCTACTCACAGCTAGTCTCATATACATAATCACTTTTCTCTGTTCTTATGTATGTACCAAGCCTTAAACATGTAATGAAATATGAAACCTGGACTGTTGAAATATACTTCAATGGAATTTTTTAACAGCAACTCTGTATCCTTGTGGCAGGTAGACAAAATAAACTCTGAAGTCATTTTCAGTTTTAACCTTCTATGATCTTTCTTAAGAAGTAATATAAGTATTTCTACACTTTAGAATATTTTCATGAGGATGCCACAAGGCAAGTGAGGAGCAAAAGATAGAAGCCTAGAAATCAAGGGGACTTCTCAGAAGGAAAAGCGAAAATGCCTTGTTTATGTGCACACATAGCAATGAGACCACGTATCAAAGCTTCCTTTAGCCTGGACTCTATTTGAAAATATTTTTAACCCTTGTATTAAAAACATGGAGTCACTGTAATACACCACATTGAAGAATGAAAAAAATCATATGGTCATCTCAACTAATGCAGAAGGAGCATTTGACAATTCACACTTATGATCAAACTGCTAAAAGAAAAAAAACAACCTAGGAATAGAAGGGATAATTTCAATATAATAAAGGACATATATTCAAAACTCGCAGCCAACATTATATACAATGAAAGGTGTGAACATTATATACAATGAAAGGTGAGAAATGTTTCATCTAAAATCAGAAGAAAAGGCAAGGGTGCCCACTTTTACCACTTCTATTCTATTCTATTCATAGTAATGTAACTTCTAGCCCAAGCAATTAAACAAGAAAAAGGAATATGAGACATAAAAGATGAAAAAAAGAATATTACCTCTGTTAACAGATGGCATGATGTTATATATGTAAAGCCCTAAATATTTCCTCCCACTCCACAGATTAAGACCATAAACAAATTCAGCAAAATTGTCCAATACAAGATCAGCATGCAAATATCAGATCTTCTATAAACAATCCAAAAGGAAACTGAAAAAACAATTCCATTGATAATAGCAAAAAGAAATAATTCAGACTAAACTTAACCAAGGAGATTAAAGACTTTTAAACTGAATACTATGGAACAATGAAGAACTTAAAGAATACACAAATAAATGGAAATATATCCTGTGTTCATGGGTTGGGAAGACTTAATATTGTTAAGATGTCTCTATTACACAAAGTGATCTGCAGATTCAGTGCAGTCCCTACCAAAATCCTCATTATTTTTTGCAGCATAGCAAAATCCATTCTAAAATTAGTAAGAAATTTCAGGGGACTCCAACAGCCAAAACAATCTTCAAAATGAAGAACAAATTTGGAAGTCCCATTCCTCCTGATTTCAAAACTTACTAAAGTTACAGTCATCTAAACAGTGTGGCACCAGCATAAAGACCAACATATACACTAATGGAACAGAAGAGAGAGCGCAGAAATAAACCCTTGCATATATGGCCAAGTGAACTTGAAAAGGAGTGCCAAGATCATTCAGTGAAAAAAGGATAGACTTTTCAACAAATGGTTTTGGAAAAATTGGATATCCATATGCAAAAAAATGAAGTCGAACCCTTATATTATACAATATACAAAAATTTAACTCAGAATAGATCAAAGACTTAAACATAAGAGAAAAAAACTGTATAGCTCAGAGAAGAAAACATGGAAGGAAAACTTCATGACTTTAGGAAATGATTTTTTGGATAGGACACCAAAAAAAGAAATTTGATTAACATGAAAATTTAAAACTTCCTGATAGATAACCAACAAGGACCTACTGTAGAGCACAGGGAACTCTACTCAATATTCTGTGATAATCTATATGAGAAAGAATCTAAAAAAGAATGAATATATGTATAACTGAATCACTTTGCTGTACACCTGAAACACAACATTGTTAATCAACTATACTCCAATAAAATTAAATTGAAAAAAAATTCATAACTTTTGTGGAAAGGACACTATCAAAGTGAAAAGTCAATTCATGGCATGGGAGTAAATAGTTGAAAATCATCTATCTGATAAAGGATTAATATTCAGAATATATGAAGGACTCCTGCAACTCAACAACAAAAGATACAATTTAAAAAATGGTGAAGGACATAGACATTTCCTCAAAGAAATGAATGGCCAGTAAGTACATGCAATGATACTAAACATCACTAAGCATTAAGAAAATGCAAATCAAAACCATGATGAGTACTTCCCTGGTGGCACAGTATCAGTGCAGGGGACACAGGCTCAATCTCTGGTCCAGGAAGATTCTACATGCTTTGGTCAAATAAAGCCTGGTGCGCCACAGCTACTAAGCCTGCAAACCGCAACTGCTGAAGCCCACACGCTGTAGCTGCTGAAGCCTGTGCACCTGTGTTCTCCAAGAAGCGAAGTCACAATGAGAACCTCGCACCACAACAAAGGGAACCCCCACTCACCCCAACTACAGAAAGCCTATATGCAGCAATGAAGAAGCAGCAAAACCAAAAATGATAGTATATAAGAAGAGAAAAACATGAGATACCACTTCACACTCATTAGGATGGCTATTATCAAAAACCAGGAAGTAAGTGTTGGCAGGTATATGGAAAAACCCTTTTGGGTTTGCTGGGAATGTGAATTGGTGCAGCTGCTATGGAAAGCAGTGTGGCAGTTTCCCAAGAAAATTTAAAATAAGATTACCACATGTTCCATCAAGTCCACTTCTGGATATATATTAGAAAGGATTGAAAGCAGGGGTTTGGATATTTGTACAGCCATGTTCACAACAGCATTCTTCACAGCATATAGAAGGTGGAAGCAACTGGTGTCTATCAACCAATGTACAGATAAACAAAATGTGCTCTCTACCCTCAATGGAATATTACTCAACCTTACAGATAAAGTTCTGACACCGGCTGCAACATGGATGAACCTTGAAGGTGTTACGCTAAGTGAAGTCAGTCACTCGCCAGAGGACAAAAACTGTGTGATCCCACATGATTCCGCATGCTTTCTATTTTCTCCCTACATAAAGAAAATATGAAATTAAAGAGTTCCACAATTTGAGATGCTTTTGAAACATTAACCAATATGTGAAACTATTAAATATAGTGTTCCTATTTCACACACATCTTGACTCAATAAAGAAATATACACATTTTCAAGAGGTTTAATTCATACTGGGCAAATACTGAGAACCATTTGATCAGGGTTTCTTAAGCTGGGGTTCAGGCAGGCCTTAAAAGTCCTGCAATGTGATACATATATTAAGTGTGCAGATGCGATTGTTTTCCCTTGAGTCCATTGTTTAATTCAGATTTTCAGAGGACCAAGACAGCCTAACACTTGAGGATGCTTGAAAGCATTGTGACCTTTCAGTTCAGTTCAGTCGCTCAGTCGTGTCCAACTCTTTGCGACCCCATGAATCGCAGCACACCAGGCCTCCTTGTCCATCACCAACTCCCAGAGTTCACCCAAACTCATGTCCATCCAGTTGGTGATGTCATCCAGCCATCTCATCCTCTGTCGTCCCCTTCTCTCCTGTCCCCTTGGACTAAAAGATCATGCTGCCCTGGAGATGGGGAATTAAATGAGGGCAGAGAAGACAAATGCAGAACCGGGGCAGGATGAGCTATCATGGCATCTCCTGGTTCCCGTTTCACTCTTCAGTTCTGTTTTCAAAGTTCTGCTATACATGGCGATGCAAGCTTCACATCTAATTCATGTGCATGTAATTACAGTAATATTCACTGGGAAAAGACCCTGTTGTTTTCATTTTTGTTTCATTTGCCTGATTATAATTAGTTTTAGCTTATTATTTAGTGGGTAGGGAGGGGATTTTTGCCATTGCTGCTGGATAAAAAGGAAGCCTAAAACTTTCATCATGAAAAGTTCTTGAAATTTGTTTGGGAGTCTTTAATAATGGTTTTCCAACTATCTTCTGATAAGATATTGAGAAGGTCTTTTAATAGGACACATGGAGGGAAGGAGAGGCCAAGCTAGGTCTCCAGACTACAAACCCAGGTTCAAACAAAGCAGTTTTGCTTTCATCTAACACACACATTGGAAGGAATGATGCTGAAGCTGAAGCTCCGATACTTTGGCCACCTGCTGTGAAGAACCGACTCATTGGAAAAGACCCTGATGCAGGGGAAGATTGAGGGCAAGAGGAGAAGGGGATGACAGAGGATGAGATGGTTGCATGGCATCACCGACTCAATAGGCATGAGTTTGAGCAAGCTCCAGGATTTGGTGGTAGACAGGGAAGCCTGGTGTGCTGCAGTCCCTGGGGGTGTCGCAAAGAGTCAGACACAACTTGGTGACTGAACCACAACACACATAGACACTAGAAGATATTATGAACACTTTTTTTTTTGTCTGTGATTCATTGGGTAATTTATTTCAGAATTCTAATGTCTGATGAGAGGCTTGTCGATCAACAAAGACAGACATCTTTTGGTTCTTGTGAACCATCTATAAGTTTCCAAGCCTAAATAGTTCTCGAACATTTTGAACTGTGAATTATATAAACTCTATCAAGTTTGTATCAGTGAGTAGGGCTAGGTTATACTACAGCAACAAACAGCTCCCAAATCTTAGTGCTTTACTCAACGAAAATCTCACTCTTTCTTGTATGATATGTCCAACAACAGTTTGCACTGATTTACACTCACTGCAGTCGCTTAGGTAGCCAGTTTGATGGAAATTCTATCTGGATATTCTTCCATAATAAAGCTAGGCAAAGGGTAAATAAGTTACATACTGACTCTTCAAGCATCTCCTCCCATTTTTTTTTAAACCAATCCAAGTCATTTGGTCATGCCTACCTTCATAACAATCAGAAGAGTGATATCATATGGCATGTCAGGAAAGAGAAGAAAATTAGGGTATGTGTGACAGCACTAAAAAATCTCTATATTGCCTATGTTACTTAAGCTATGATCAAGTGAGACATGTTTTAAAAAACGATTAATAGTTTCAAGTTCTGTTTGAGATCGTCTAATCTAAGAGAGGCTTTCCTGGTGGCTCAGCGATAAAGAACCCACATGCCAATGCAGGAGACAAGGTTCAGTCCCTGGGTTGGGAAGATCCCCTGGAGAAGGAAATGGCAACTCACTCCAGTATTCGTGCCTAGAGAATTCCATGGACAGAGGAGCCTGGTGGGTTACAGTCCATGGGATTGCAAGAGTCGGACATGACTTAGCCACTGAACAATAGCAACTATCTTAGAGGAGGAAAGTGTGTATCAGGAATTTTCCCATGAATCATTATTATTATTATTGGAATAAGGTTAACAAGTCAAACTATTATTTATGATGCATTCAGTGACTGCATTTTGGCATAAAGAGGGGTTTCCCTGGTGGCTCAGACAGTAAAGAATCTGCCTGCAATGCAGGAGACCTGGGTTCAACCCCTGGGTTGGAAAGATCCCCTGGAGAAGGGAATGGCTACCCACTCCAGTATTCATGCCTACAGAATTCCATACACAGAGGAACCTGGTAGGATACAGTCCACGGAGTTACAAAGAGTAGGACACAACTGAGCAATTAACACTTTCTTTTGGACTTCCCTGGTGGCTCAGTGGTAAAAGTGTCTGCCTAAAATGGGGGAGGACCCAGGTTCTATCCCTGGATTGGGAAGATCCCCTGGAGAAGGAAATGGCAACCCACTCCAGTATTCTTGCCTGGAAAATCCCATGGATGGAGGAGCCTGGAAAATCCCATGGATGGAGGAGCCTGGTAGGCTACAGTCCATGGAATCGCAAAGAGTCAGACACGACTGAGTGACTTTGCTTTCGCTTTTCTTTATTCTGTACCAGCGGCAACTGTGGTACCAGTTGGTATAACCCTAATTTAGGGAGACAAATTCAGTCAGCCATATACCTAGTCATAAGACTGCTATGACTGGCTGAAATTGTCTCTCTAAATTGTATAAAGCAGTTGAGCCACAGTAAATAGACTCATCCTTCCATTCCGGATGTCTCTGACTGGGTCTGAAGAGAAGGTAAATCAATGAGAGGAAAGAATTTGGAGCTCTGGAAGGGAGGGACCAGGGAAGAACCACCCCACCTTTCCTGTAATTAACAAGAGTTGGGGATAGGGCATGGGGAAAGGCTAAGATCACTGGAATCAAGGTGTTCCAGCCACCATGTTCATGTTTCCCGAGACTCAATTCTCCTTCTCTCCTTTTCTCACACAGGACAGATAAGGACAAACTCTCATGATCCAAGCATGGAACATGAGGGGATTAATATCACAATGGTGTGAGCCACACCCTCAAGGAAAGAGCAAATTGTCCTTTGGGGAATATTATCACAGAGCCAGGGTAGGAGTCAAGTACACAGAAGGCTTCTTCCCCATGCCCACCTCCCTTTTAAGTGCTTTGTGTAACCACAGTGTAATTTGGTGGAAACATACTATTTTGGTTGGCCTTTGGAGTACTGAAATAGGTCGAATTTACATTCCTCAGGTTACTACAAAAATATGATGCACAATATCCAACATTCATTTATCTATTCATTCAACAAATATCCACTGAGTGGGCACTCAAATTTAAACACGGTGGATTGAATGCACCTATTAGCTCCTTTCTCCAATTCTCAGAGACAGCTCCCTACCTGTGCCCCTTCCCCCAAAATTATATATAACATTTCTACAACTTGAAAATGGTCGGTTCAGCTCTCGATTAACACACACCTGCACCTCTTCCCCTTCCTCCAATCCTTTCCTTGAGTCTCATGACAGTTAAATACATTCAAAACAGGCAAAAACCCGGGACAATGAAGGAAAAGAGTTAATAGGAACAAAATTCCAGCAGCTGGTCAACAGATGGTGATGCTAGTTGATTTATTAGGCCCAAGAAAATGGGAAACTAACTCAGCAATGGGGAAAGCCAAGGGAAAACCAGTATTACTCCAATGTCCAAAGGCTTAGGAACTGACTGGCCCAGACCACATTCTACCAAAAATGTACAAATGTAGAACTAATGGTAGAAGGGTTCCTGGACTGTTTATTTAAGAAACAGTTAAACTCTAAGATCCTCTCAACAACTAAGGATCTAATGTCCACTAAACCCAGAATCAAAATGAGTGCTTATTCTTAGAAAAGAGACAAACAGGGAGTCTCCAGCCTGGAAAAGTGCTTCTCAACTTGGGGCGATTTGGCCTCACAAGGGACATTCAGCAATGTGTAGAGACATCTTTGTCCTAACCGGGGGAGTGGGTGCTACTGGCATCTAATGGGTAGGAACCAAGGATGCTGTCCAACATCCTACACCACACAGAGCAGCCCCATCATAAAGGATCATCTGGCCCCAAATGTCAATAGTGCCAGGGCTGAGAAACTCGAGGTTAGAGAAAGGATTCCACACTAGAGAGAATGGAATGAACATACATATGCTCAATACTGAGATACCGATGCTATAACTTCTGCCAGCTTCCCACATTCAGCTCCCACAATGCTGCTCAGTGTGCTTCTCTCGCTTAGGGCTGTAGGAGTCCTCTCAGAGAAATCTTATAAATTTCAGAAAAAAATGTCTGAAGAGACTGACATCAAAAGGTTTCAACAGGCTAGTTGCCTTAGAACTGAGCCTATAGTAAAGAGCTTCCTTGCCAGTCTTGGCGCCCACTCTTATATATCAGCAGGGAAGGATTGCCAAACATTTGGGAGAAGTGGCATATAATACGAAAGGAAGAAATTTGGAGCTATGCAAGGGAAAAGAAAATTCAAGGAAATTATCATGCTTGGAAAAGGACGGAAAACATCACATGCGTGAAAGAAGGATAGATGTTATGAAAAAGGAACCCTCAGAATAAAAGTAATGACTGTTAGAAATTTAGAGTATAATAGCAGAAATCAAATACTTTAAGTACTGGAAGGGAAGTGGAGAAAATGTGCCACAAAGTCACCTTAAAAGACAAAGGAAAATAGAAGAAGAAAAAATGAGGGAGAGGTGACATAAAATGTCCAGAAACACAAAATTGGAAAAAAAAAAAAAAATCAGGGTTACAAAGTAGAGAACAATGAAAACAGGGAGTTGGAAATTATCAAGTTTGAGAAAAATTTCCAGAAACAAGAGGCTTCATTTTGCAATTTGCAAAGGTTCCCTGCAATGCATCCAGGGAAATGCTTGACAACAGACTCACACCAGGTCGTCTCATCATGAAATTTAAGACCACTAAGCACCAAGAGAAGATGGTCAAAGTGCCCACCGAGAGGAAGGAAAAAGCATTCATTTTGATGCAAAAGATCACGAATCAGAGTGGTACTGAAATTCTCAAGAGTGACATCAGATTGAAGCTAAAAGAAACTAAAGCGATGCTTTCCAGTTGCTGAGGGAAAATGACATTTGGCATGAGAATTCCATAGCCAGATAAAGCTATCAGTAGAGTGTCAAGACCTTTCCAGCCATGCACTGTCTCAAATGTTAAAGCCCATGCACTCATTCTTGGC
Organism: Aepyceros melampus; assembly: GCA_006408695.1. Classification (NCBI taxonomy): domain Eukaryota; kingdom Metazoa; phylum Chordata; class Mammalia; order Artiodactyla; family Bovidae; genus Aepyceros; species Aepyceros melampus. The sequence goes on from SJXQ01001248.1 coordinate 319,158, forward strand.
AATCAATCAAGGGATACACACCACCACAGAAAGGAGTGTATGAATGCAGGGAGACATAAAACCGAGGTGAGACTTCAGAAGGCATTTGATATATGCCCAGAAAACTAACCCAACTAGAAAAACTAAAAGACTGTTTCTACCTGTTTCTACTATTTCTACTAAAAGACTACTTCTAAGTGTTCTAACAACAGTTGGGACGCTCCATTGTCAACAGCATTACCTCATGCCAACTCTGAATCTTGACCTACTCAAAATTATAGAATGACTTGGCCACCTCATGCGAAGAGTTGACTCATTGGAAAAGACCCTGATGCTGGGAGGGATTGGGGGCAGGAGGAGAAGGGGAAGACCGAGGATGAGAGGGCTAGATGGCATCACTGACTCAATGGAAGTGAGTCTGAGTGAACTCTGGGAGATGGTGATGGACAGGGAGGCCTGGCGTGCTGCAATTCATGGGGTTGCAAAGAGTTGGACACGACTGAGCGACTGAACTGACTGAGGATGGGAGGAGAGGAGGTGTGCATGTGCAGGGGGGAGTGGGGGGCCAATGAGGTGGTGACCAAAAAAGAGAGAATGCGCTCAATCTTCAACCTCCAAAATGGGACGTCAATGGATAATGCAGAAACAATTAAGAAGCAGAGATATAAGTGTGTGACCTACAGGCATCAAGATAAGCTTCTAGTCAGCTGAGGTTAGTGCCAGTGGGAAGCAGGGAGTCAGAAGTTACTAGAGGGGGCAAACCTAGTGAACTATGGAACTTCTGCAACTCTGTGCCTGCATCACTTGCAGAGTAACAATGACTAGACTGTACAAGAAAGGCTCCTGAATGTGTATTTTGTGCCAGCCCCTGCTCCAAGCTGTTTAGGGACTCCAATGGTTAATAAAACATAGTCTTCAAATGTTAATATGTCTCACTATGATCATGAATTTTTTTCTTTTCCCTTATATTTCTTCTGATTTCCTTTATGTATCTTTGTTTCTTTGTTGTTAGGTGTCTAATGATTTATAATGCCTAGCTTCTTTGTGAATTGTACCTTTTATCATTAAAAATATTCATCTTTGTTTCATTGAAAAATAATAAATTTAATTAAAAAAAGTTTCCAAACTCAAGGAGTTGACATCACAGAGGGTAAACATATTGCAAGTAAACAGCCCCAAGTCCAAGTGTCAATACATAAAGCTGATTCACTCACTGTGCACAGAAATTAAAACACTGTAAGCAATTATATCCAATCAAAATTAAACCACCCCAAAAAAGAAATGCTAATAATTGCAAGTATGCATTAGTTTGAGCTCTCATATATCACTATTGTATCACTGATACATTAGTGAAGTAAAAACATATGCCAACACACACACATGAAAGAAAAAAGAACCATAAAGAACTACTTCCTCCTGAAGATGGAAGGTTGAAAGAACTATCTGTGATGATTTTGTGGAGGAGCTGGAAGAGGAAGGGCAATTTTCACCAGCTGCAATGAAGATACAGTGAAGAATAAGTGGGGAGTGGCAAGGACACATGCAGAACACTGGGGACTGGTAATGAGATGGATGTGTTTGCCCCTCGATACTACATGGACCCACCCACGTCAAAGTTCTCACGACCAATTTGGATTGTCATCTAAATGCCTTCAGTATAGCAACTGGAACCAAGTTTGTGGTTTTTGGACTGAGCTCATGATTGTCAAACCAACACCAGGAAACCAAGAAATAAATCAATAAACTTCCCAGTGGAAATCTTGGCCTCTGCTGATCAAAGGTGAATTTCAGGCAGATCAGGCTCCTGGCAGCTGAGTTACATACACACAGAAGATTCCGAGCCTGACACCCTGCCAGTCACAGAAGCAATATCAACATTGTATTTCCCAAAACATACTCAGGACTTTTTCTCCCGAAGTGAGTTTGTTTTAATAAGTTGTTTTCCCCCAAAGTTGTATTTTATCCAACTTACTGTTGTCACTTTCATGTGACAGAGACAATGGATCCCAGGGAAGAAACTTTGCCAGAATTCCAAAAGCTGGTTACTGCTCTCATTCTCCAGGCTGATGCTGAAATCAGAATGCAAAGTTAATAGAACCCCAACAAAAACAAAAAGCCCCGCTTTCTGTATTTGGTCAAAATGTGTCTGATTATTATGAAAGTAAACCCAACACTAAGAAGGGCATCTTCCAGATGGACACATAGGAGAGATCCCAATTGAACCCTGGACACACACCAGAATGATAACACGTGACGCCATTCGGGTATTTCCACACTCATGTATGTTTCTAAAACAGAACTGCAATCATTTAATGTATTCTATATAGAAACCTATGTTTTTCACATGGTTAACATTTTCCCCCTTCACCTCATCCCTGGTTTCCCAGAAGGTTATTTGAAAGGCAGGATTTTCTTTACTCCTACTCTCCCGCACCCCCACTGCCCCCCCAACCAGATGGAAAGATGGTGTGATGGCAAAGGTTCTCAGCTGGAAATCAAGCAACTTGGCTTTGACCTTTGAGTTCACTCGCTTTTATGTGAAATGAATGACTGGAAGGAAGTTATTTCTGAGATCAGCTTTGGGAAGGGGAGAGCCCAGGCTTGGCATCAGAGCTGTGGATCATCAGCTCACCACTGACCAATGAAGGGACTCTGTGATGATCAATTAGCTTCACTGAGTACCACTGTCCTGCTCTGTGTGAAGGCACTGGAAGTAACTCCCTTCAACCGGCTGTTGTGGGGGCACATCCTTGTCTGGAAACCGAGGTTGAAGACGAGGGATTCTGTAAGCCTGTCGTCCATGACGGATATGTGAAATGGCTCCAAATAGTAAGGATGTGACCCTTACTGCCCACCACCTGCATACCAATGAGGGGAGCCCCGGCACAGAGAGAAGGAGAGGGTCAGGAGTCAGTTCTCCTGCCCTTTGGAAGACCTACCCAAGTGCTCATTGCCTCCTGCCAGGGTAGAAGCCAGCCTCAAGGACTCTGATCTTTCCTGTGTCCCAGCATTTGGGCCCAGGAGATTGGCACCTGACTCCACCCTTGAAGAGCAAGTTTGAGGAGGAGGGGAGAAGTCACAGGGCAAGATTGGTCCAGATCCCATGTCCAGAGCTGGGCAGTACTGTGTCTTTTTATTTTTATTTTTTAATGAAACAAAGATGAATATTTTTAATGACAAAAAGTACAATTCACAAGGATGCTAGACATCGGAAACCATTAGACACCTAACAACAAAGAAACAAAACTACATAAAGCAAAAATCAGAAGAAATAAAAGGGAAAAAAAAAAAAAACCATATAATCATAGTGAGACATATAATATTTTTCTGAGAATATTTTATCAAGTGCAGAAAAAATAATAGGACCATCTTGAATGATGTCATTATTTTAACATAATAGATTTATTTTATTTAACATAATAGATTTATATTAGTTTATATTAACCTTATATCTTACACAAATATATTTAAAATTTTGTATTTCATATGCTGTTATTAGATTTCCATGGGACATTTAGAAAAATTGTCAAAAAGATAAATATTACTAAGTTTCAAAAAGTAGAATTTGTTGTGTGATTCAATTATATATAACACATATATTATTTTTGAAATTATTTTCTATTATGTTATTATAAGATATTGACTATAGTTCCCCAGTAAACCTTTGTTGCTTGTTTCATATCTATTCTTTTTAAATTAGAAATCTAGCATTCTATTCACCCTAAGTCAAACAACTCGAAGCCATAAATTTTTTATTTAGGCAAAAATTAATAAGTTTTCTAAAATATATATTACACATATTACTCATACATATGTATACAAAAGCTTGTCTACTATGCTCAATAAAGGCTTGAGAAAGAACAACTAAAAAAGAGATGGAGAAATTGGAAAACAGAAACTAAATGAAATGCGAGCACTGAATATGAAATAGAAAAAATGAAACAAACTAGATAACAGTAAAAGATCCTCATATAATCAGTTGCTTTTAAACATGGCTGTTCACTAGAAGGGCTGTTGTCTTCTTAAGGCCAAGAGGGTAATGCTGAAGGGAGCTAGGACAGAGGGACCTGCCCCAGGACATGCCTGCCACAGTGCAGTCAGGAAACCATGAAGTGTCTGAGGTCCTACAGGAGCAGAAGCCCCACACCCCTACAACAGCACCACACACGAGAAAGAGCACACTTTGGGGTGGCTGCCCAAACAGGACTCCAACACCACGTGGCGAGAGCATCAGACCAGCAGAAGGCTTTGCTTTCTCACCTCCCTCCCTCTTCCTGCTGGTTGCCCGTGGAGAGAAGAGCAACGCCAAGATGGATGTGAGGGGCAGGGACCTTGTGCCATTCCTTTGCGAAGGTCTCCCAGCGGACCAAGTGCAAGGGGAAAGTCGAGCACCTTTGAATTGCTTTTGCCATCAAAATATCCATTTAGATTTGGCCCAGACCTCTTAAAAGCTATAAATGAGATGGTCCTAATGCCCAGAAGGTATCAAAAAACCTAATCTGAGATATAATATGATGTGATAGAGGTGGGAAAGATGGATGAATCCCAGTAGACTTTAGGAGGAATAAGGAAGGAAAATCGAATCGTTCCTTTAATAACCGTACGCTATTTGACTCACTGATGCTCACTTGAGTCTTGTTGAAAAGCAGATTCTGACTCAAGAGGTCTGGGACCAGGGTTCTCCACTGCTAAGAACCTCCCAGGTGACGCTGGTAATGCCACGCTTTAAATAGCACCAGTCTAGACCAACCATCTGCAAATTCCAGCCGACTGCCTATTTTTGTAAATAAAACTTTATTAGAACATAGCCTTGCTCACTCTCATGCACTGTAAATGACTACTCACACTTCAATACAGAACTAAACAGTCACAATGGAGATTATGGCCCACAGAGCTAAAAATATTTACCATCTCGCCCTTTAGAGAAAAGGTTGACAGACTCAGTTATATTATCACGTTACTCTGTGGAGCATCTGAAGTGGTAATGGCATGGAAGTGTTTTCAAATCCATAAAGAGCCCCACACATATTATACAGTTAAATTCTTCCATCCCAAACATGCTTTTAAAAGCATTTGACAAAAGAAAAGGTGATAAGGCCAGAGAAGGAACAGAACAACAACAAAGTGGTTAGATATAGATCAATCATCTGCTCAAACAGCCCCTTCACCTCTACTAGAGAAGAGATTTTTTTTTTTTTTTTTTGCCATAAATGATAAAGTTCCTCTACTTTCTTAGTGGCCCAACCAAGATGGTGACCCAACGGGGAAGTCCTCTGCCGGTTTTCTTATAAACACCCTCTTTCCCTAGTTTCCAGTCTAACTGGGCCATGTGGGGAAAGGCTCCTTTGTTGCGGTGTGGAGATTTGGGTGGTGTTGGGCTGCACTCTGCAGGCCAGCAAGCACTGTATTTGCCCAGCCTCAAGACCAATCACAGAGCCCAGAGTCAGCGACCGGGACATCAATGGTTTAATGGATGCTGGGGCGGGGGCGGAATCTCACACCTGAAGAAAGGTCCTGGAGCAGCACCCCACCGTGTCCCACAGAGGCCAGACATGGTAGCACTATTCACTACCCCAGGGAGGAGGAGGCTACTATTTGTAGGAGGAAATGATGTCAGAAAGGCTGATCCATTACCAGGGAAACCAGCCGCTGAGGCACGCCCCTCGCGGCCACTCAGGTTAAGAAGCATCCTGAGGGCAGGTGCTTTCCTTTCATAAACCACCAGGTGGAGCCGTCTGGCCTAAGGGGCAGGTTTTGTTCAGCCGCTCAGTCCTGTCCCACTCTTAGTGACCTCAGGAATACCTCAAGCACGCCAGGCTCCTCTGTCCTTCACCATCTCCCAGAGCTTGCTCAAATTCATGTCCATTGAATCGGTAGTGCTATCCATCCTCATCCTCTTCTCTTTCTGCCTTCCATCTTTCCCAGCATCAGGGTCTTTTCCAATGAGTTGGCTCTTTGCATCAGGTGGCCAAAGTATTGGAGCTTCAACTTCAGCATCAGTCCTTCCAGTGAATATTCCAGGTTGATTTCCTTTAGGATTGACTGGTTTGATCTCCTTGTAGTCCAAAGGACTCTCCAGGGTCTTCTTGAGCACAATTCAAAAGCATCCATTCTTGGCACATAACCTTGTGAGTAGGTGTAGAGGAAGCAGGAGCTGGTTGAGCAGGGGATGTACCAAGAGTAGGAAAACAGCCATCTTGAGTGGCCAGGCCATACAGATGGGTCTTGTTTTTTCCACTGAACTCAGTGTAACATACACCAGGTATCTGTGGCCATCAGCTCCCACACTCAAGGTCACTCTGAGACCTCATGTTCTACAGGAAACAAACCCTTTATTTCCTGATTTCAGGTGCAACTCTCTACTCACAAACACCAGAATCATAACCTGGAAGTCCCCCAGTGTCCTGTCCACATGATTTCTCCGCCTTACAGTCTCCCTTCTTCCCCCAAAGATCAGAGCAGAGACCCCAAAGAAGCCCCTGGCTTGGCTTCTTGGGCCCTCTTAAGTGATTCCAAAACCATATCTTCTGAAGGTCACACACTTTTCACATCACCACGCGCCACTAAACAGCTAACACCTCTCTGACCCAACACTGCCTTCAGGTCACCATTCTTTCAACAAGTATCTCTGGAGTGCTGCTGTCCTAGGCACTAGGATTTCTGCTGTGAACAGGACCAAATGCCCAGCCCCGTCTTCACTGACCTGCTGTCTCTAGCTCTACTTAATAGTTTCAGAGCCACCTGGGGCTTTCAACGACTGCCTCCATAAGATCTTGGGATGGGAACATCTTTTATTTACTCCAACTCTACATCAGTTGATCCTTAAACTCACATATGATTTGAGGAGACATATGACTTTGAAACATATAACAAAATTAAAAGACACTTCCGCCTTGGAAGAAAAGCTATGACAAACCTAGGCAACATATTAAAAAGCAGACACATCATTTGGCCGACAAAGGTCTGTATCCATTCAGTTCAGTTCATTTCAGCCATTCACTAGTATCTGACTCTTTGTGCCCCCATGGACTGCAGCGTGCCAACCCTCCCTGTCCATCACCAACTCCTGGAGTTTACTCAAACTCATGTCCATTGAGTCGGTGATGCCATCCAACCATCTCATCCTCTGTTGTCCCTTTTACCTCCCGCCTTCAATCTTTCCCAGCATCAGAGTCTTTTCCAATGAGTCAGTTTGTCGCATCAGGTGGACAAAGTATTGGAGTTTCAGCATCAACACCAGTCCTTCCAATGAACACCCAGGACTGATCTCCTTTAGGATGGACTGGATGGATCTCTTTGCACTCCAAGGGACTCTTAAGAGTCTTCTCCAACACCACAGTTCAAAAGCATCAATTCTTCGGCCTTCAGCTTTTTTATAGTCCAGCTTTCACATCCATATGTGACCACTGGAAAAACCATAGCCTTGACTAGACAGACCTTTGTTGGCAAAGTAATGTCTCTGCTTTTTAATGTGCTATCATGCTTGGTCATAACTTTTCTTCCAAGGAGCAAGAATCTTTTAATTTCATGGCTGCGGTCACTATTTGCAGTGACTTTGGAGCCCCCAAAGATAAAATCTGTCACTGTTTCCCCATCTATTTGCCATGAAATGATGGGACCAGATGCCATGATCTTAGTTTTCTCAATGTTGAGTTTTAACCCAATTTTTCACTGTCTTCTTTCACTTTCATCAAGAGGCTCTTTAGTTCCTCTTCACTTTCTGCCATAAAAGTGATGTCATCTGCATATCTGATGTTATTGATATTTCTCCTGGCAATCTTGATTCCAGCTTGTGCTTCTTCCAGCCCAGCATTTCTCATGATGTACTCTGCATACAAGTTAAATAAGCAGGGTGACAATATACAGCCTTGATGTATTCCTTTCCCTATTTGGAACCAGTCTGTTGTCCATGTTCAGTTCTAACTGTTGCTTCCTGACCTGCATACAGATTTCTCAAGAGGCAGGTCAGGTGGTCTGGTATTCCCATCTCTTTCAGAATTTTCCACAGTTTGCTGTGGTCCACACAGTCAAAGGCTTTGGCATTGTCAATAAAGCAGAAATAAATGTTTTTCTAGAGCTTGTCACTTTTTCGATGATCCAGCAGATGTTGGCAATTTGATCTCTGGTTCCTCTGCCTTTTCTAAATCCAGCTTTAACATCTGGAAGTCCACAGTTCACATACTGTTAAAGCCTGGCTTGCAGAATTTTGAGCATTACTTTACTAGCCTGTGAGATGAGTGCAATTGTGCAGTAGTTTGAGCATTCCTTGGCATTGCCTTTCTTTGGGATTGGAATGAAAACTGACCTTTTCCAGTCCTGTGGCCACTGCTGAGTTTTCCAAATTTGCTGGCATGTTGAGTGTAGCACTTTCATGCATCATCTTTCAGGATTTGAACACCTCAATTAGAATTCCATCATTTCCATTAGCTTTGTTCGTAGTGATGCTTCCTAAGGCCCACTTAACTTCACATTCCAGGTTGTCTGGCTCTAGGTTGGTGATCACACCATCATGATTATCTGGGTCGTGAAGGTCTTTTTTGTATAGTTCTTCTGTGTATTCTTGCCACTTCTTCTTAATATCTTCTGCTTCTGTTAGGTCCATACCATTTCTGTCCTTTACTGTGCCCATCTTTGCATGAAATGTTCCTTGGTATCTCTAATTTTCTTGAAGAGATCTCTAGTCTTTCCCCTTCTATTGTTTTCCTCTATTTCTTTGCACTGATCACTGAGGAAGGCTTTCTTATCTCTCCTTGCTATTCTTTGGAACTCTGCATCCCTCCTTGCTATTCTTTGGATCAAATGGGTATATCTTTCCTTTTCTCCTTTGTCTTTCACTTTCCTTCTATTCATAGCTATTTGTAAGGCCTCCTCAGACAACCATTTTGCTTTTTTACATTTCTTTTCCTTGGGGATGGTCTTGATCCCTGCCTCCTGTACAGTGTCATGAACCTCCATCCATAGTTTTTCAAAGCTATGTTTTTTCTAGTAGTTATATACGAATGTGAGAGTTGGACTATGTTCTGAGGATGAGCACTGAAGAATGGATGCTTTTGAACTGTGGTGCTGGAGAAGACTTTTGAGAGTCTCTTGGACTGCAAGGAGATCAAACCAGTCAATCCTAAAGGAAATCAACCCTGAATATTCACTGGAAGGACTAATGCTGAAGCTGAAGCTCCAGTACTTTGGCCACCTCATGTGAAAGGCTGACTCATTGGAAAAAACCCTGATGCTAGGAAAGGCTGAGGGCAGGAGGAGAAGGGGTCGACAGAGGATGAGATGGTTGGATGGCATCACTGGCTCAATGGACAGAAGTTTGAGCAAGCTCCAGGAGATGTGAAGGACAGGGTATCCTAGCATGCTGCAGTCCATGGATCACAAGGAGTGAGATGTTAATAAGGGACTGAACAAGAGCAATGCTTTGAGAGTCTGCAACAGAATGTGTCAAATTAGGGGTGAATTACGATGCTAACCAAGGTAATTTAGGTCTAACCAAGAGCTAGGAATTCCCATATAAATTCTAGCGAAGCCAAGTATTTGTCAGCAATTGCTTTGGAATGGCAATTCTCCCCAAATAGAAGAGGTCCCTCCCAGTGAAATGTGACGAGTCCTCTGAGCAGTTGACACCCCTCATCATTATATCCAACAGTCATGTCCTTCCCAATCATTGTAAAATCCCCCAGTAGCTTAAACAGGTGAATTTCAAAGACCTTGTGAAGGTGTCAACCACATTCTCCACTGATTTTAGAGGCTTGAGTTTGATCAAAACCAAATGGGTATGATTTCAATGGGAGTTTTCCAAAAGATATCCCAATGTCCATATACCTGGATATGGGATATGGACTAGATGGTATATGTATGCATATATATATATCCCTCCCCCCCCACACATCCCATATGTACCACCTGACTGTGCAGATAAGAAGGTGGTCCTTTCTAGTCTCAGAACATTCTAGCATCAATAAGTAACAGGTTGGAAGGTGGCCCTTCCTCCAGGACTTCATCCTGCTCCTTCCCATGTCCTGATGCTAATGGTATTACCCTGCACACCTTCTGGCCATTCTCTTAAACATCCTCATTTTCAGGTCTTCAGCCCTCTCTTCTATTTTACCAGGTTTCAGGGTTCTCTGAATGTGTTCATAATCCTGTTTTATAGTGGCTGGAAATCAGAGACAGAGCTCCAGTGACTTGCTCTAAGTCAGACATCAAAGCAGATCCTCAATTAGAACGTAGGTCTCCAGGGTGTTTTGTTCAACTCTTCCCTTTATTAAATGTTACACATAATAAATTTCCAAGGCAGCGCCATTCCTGGAATGTACAGTGTACATTATCCAGGACCCAGCAGAGTTAAGTTTGCCACAGACGCCTCAAGACTCATTTCTGTGTTTGTTTCTCTGTTGGTGGGTTTTTAGAAGAAACATTAAGCTTTCACCCATGAGACGAGAGTACTATTTCCCCAAAATCATCTTTGATGGCACCCCACTCCAGTACTCTTGCCTGGAAAATCCCATGGATGGAGGAGCCTGGTGGGCTGCAGTCCATGGGGTCGCAAAGAGTCGGACACGACTGAGTGACTTCACTTTCACTTTTCACTTTCATGCACTGGAGAAGGAAATGGCAACCCACTCCAGTGTTCTTGCCTGGAGAATCCCAGGGACGGGGGAGCCTGGTGGGCTGCTGTCTATGGGGTCACACAGAGTCGGACACGACTGAAGCGACTTAGCAGCAGCAGCAGCTCCTTTTCACAGTTTACCATCTTAGAGAGGATTCTTTTCTGAAGGGTTGGTTAATTATCCAAATACAGACTCCATTTTTCTAAGTCAGTAAACAGGTTACTTTTGCCCCAAAGCCTATGGGTCTCCATGGGTCATTTTGTGCGTGCATGCTCAGTCATGTCTGACTCTTTTTCAACCCCATGGGCTATAGCTGCCAGGTTCCTCTGTCCATGGGGTTTCCCTGGCAAGAATACTCGAGTGGTTGCCATTTTCTTCTCAAGGGGACTTCCCTACCCAGGGATCAAACTCAGGTCTCCTGCACCTCCTGCATTGCAGGTCATTCTTTACCACTCAGTCACCAGGAAAGACAAACAAGCCATTTTAGTTAATAATAAAAACAAATGAAATTGATTTAGTATGTACCCTCTGACAAGCTGTGTGCTAGGTACACGAATTTATGTTCACTTCACAACCACCATTCAAAGGTACTATTGTTATCATCATCCACATTTTACAAGTAAGAAGCTGAGGTATTGAGTGGGTAAGTAATTATCCAAGGTGATGGGGTCAGAATTTGAACCCATGAATCAACCAAGGCAGCCTGGCTCAAAACTGTGGTACTCAGCCAGCTCTGTATCTTATTGGGTTGGCCAAGAAGTTCAAAATGTTGTTGACCATATTGGGAACTAGGACTTGGCCCAATAATGAAAATTTCTAACTTCAACAGATGAATCAGCCATGCCCACCTCTTCCAGTTGCTTGGAATTAAGTATTTAGTGACTTGATTATTTTCTCAAGAGTGCAAGAGCTGACATTCTCTTCCTGGTTTGTTGTCTTAATGTTGACTAAACACAAGTGGCAGCGGCTTATACCAAAGCCAAGCCCTCTTAGCTCGCTTGAAGAGTGGAAGCTATTAAGAAGCTGAAATGTAAGACCTGATTTTGTTCAAGTAAATTAAATCACTGTGCTGAACTTAATTCTAATTGTTGAAACAGCTGCCATTAACCAGCCGATTCTGCCACACCTAGGTTTCCCTATATAAAGCCCGTATCATCTTCTCTCCCATCTTATCTGGGACTGATTTGAAAAAGTCATTGGTTTTTAAGAAATTGTTTTTTCAGTGTGAGTGTCAGACATTCCAACCAAGTCATCAGAACCTGTGTTTACATGACAGGAGCATGTGGTGGTGGTTTAGCCGCTAAGTCGTGTCTGACTCTTGCGACCCCATGGACTGTAACCCACCAGGCTCCTCTGTCCATGGGATTTCCCAGGCAAGAATACTAGAGTTGGTTGCCATTTCCTTCTCCAGGGGATCTTCCCAACCCAGTAATCAAGCCTGGGTCTCCTGCATTGCAGGCAGATTGTTTACCAATAGGAGTATAATAATGCCTTAAACAGACACTTCACCTGGGGGGTGGAGCCCTATGTCGTAGCCTTGGAATCTAGTCTATTCACAGTCTGCCTCTGTGTTTTACCTCTGAATGTTCTCTCACCTAAACCTTCCATCACAATTAGCCTGGATCACAGTCCTGTCTTTGTCCCTTTGCACATGTGACTTTCTCCATCCAAATAATCCTTCCTGCTTCCTTGCCATCCTTCCAGGCACAATGCCAGTTTGAAATCTTCATGAAGTCATGCTTGACAATTCCAGGCCCCACTCAATTTCTTTTTAGTTTCAACTGCTGTGACTCATCACCCATACCTGTTAAAAGACACATCTATACCCTGTATGCATTTAAATTACTGTCCAAATGAGGATGTTTTTGAAAAGAGAATGCTATTAATAATTCCACTGGGACAACAGGCATAAACTGGGACACTATGGGACATATAGTCCTTCCTCCTAAGTGGCAAATGATGCTGAGCTGATGTTCTCCAAGTGTACTTAAAATACAAAGAGACCGTGGAGAATAACTGAAAAGTGCTAACTGCATTGACAAATGCTTAAACATATAAAATTAATTACAGCATTCCTGTAATTAGCTTTGTCCATTGCCAGTCACTCTTTCAATAAATATTTACTGATCTGCCTGGCTCAATAATGTACCAAGCTCTCTTCTAGGTCATAAAAAGGTAGACAGAGCCACGTATATAACCCTGTAAATATACATTCAGTAAAAAAAAAGTATAGAAATATTGAATATCAATGAATCTAATGAATAAATGGATAAAATAAATGAAACAGAAACAGTGATGAATGCTATAAAAAAATTAAACCTAGTGACTGACAAGAGATTAATCTCCAAAATATACAAATAGCTTATATAGCTGAATATAAAAAAAATCCAATCAAAAAATGGGCAGAATATCTAAAAAGACATTTCTCCAAAGAAAACAAACAGATGGCTAAAAGGCACGTGAAAAGATGTTCAGCATTGCTAATTATTCAGTTCAGTTCAGTCGCTCAGTCATGTCCAACTATTTGTGATCCCATGAACCACAGCACGCCAAGCCTCCCTATCCATCACCAACTCTCAGAGTTCACTCAAACTCATGTCCATCGAGTCAGTGATGCCCTCCAGCCATCTCATCCTCTGTTATCCCCTTCTCCTCCTGCCCTCAATCTTTCCCAGCATCAGGGTCTTTTCCAATGAGTCAGCTCTTCACATCAGATGGCCAGAGTATTGGAGTTTCAGCTTCAACATCAGTCTTTCCAATGAACACCCAGAACTGATCTCCTTTAGGATGGACTGGTTGGATCTCCTTGCACTCCAAGGGACTCTCAAGAGTCTTCTCCAACACCACAGTTCAAAACCATCAATTCTTCGACCCTCATCTTTCTTTATAGTCCACTCTCACATCCATACACGACCACTGGAAAAACCATAGCCTTGACTAGACAGACCTTTGTTGGCAAAGTAATGTCTCTGCTTTTCAATATGCTATCTAGGTTGGTCATAACTTTCCTTCCAAGGAGTTAGTGTCTTTTAATTTCATGGCTGCAATCACCATCTGCAGTGATTTTGGAGCCCAGAAAAATAAAGTCAGCCACTGTTTCCCCATCTATTTCCCATGAAGTAATGGGACCGGATGCCATGATCTTAGTTTTCTGAATGTTGAACTTTAACTCTCTTCTTTCACTTTCATCAAGAGGCTCTTTAGTTCTTCTTCACTTCCTGCCATAAGGGTGGTATCATCTGCGTATATGAGGTTATTGATATTTCTCTAGCAATCTTGATTCCAGTTTGTGCTTCCTCCAGCCCAGCATTTCTCATGATGACTCTGCGTATAAGTTAAAGAAGCAGGGTGACAATATACAGCCTTGACGTACGCCTTTTCCTATTTAGAACCAGTCTGTTATTCTATGTCCAGTTCTAACTGTTCTTCCTGACCTGCATACAGATTTCTCAAGAGGCAGGTCAAGTGGTCTGGTATTCCCATCTCTTTCAGAATTTTCCACAGTTTATTGTGATCCACACAGTCAAAGGCTTTGGCATAGTTAATAAAGCAGAAATAGATGTTTTTCTGGAACTCTCTTGCTTTTTCGATGATCCAGCAGATGTTGGCAGTTTGATCTCTGATTCCTCTGCCTTTTCTAAAACCAGCTTGAACATATGGAAGTTCGCAGTTCACGTATTGCTGAAGCCTGGCTTGGAGAATTTTGAGCATTACTTTACTAGCCTGTGAGATGAGTGCAATTGTGTGGTAGTTTGAGCATTCTTTGGCATTGCCTTTCTTTGGGATTGGAATGAAAACTGACCTTTTCCAGTCCTGTGGCCTCTGCTGAGTTTTCCAAATTTGCTGGCATATTGAGTGCAGCACTTTCACAGCATCATCTTTCAGGATTTGAAATAGCTCAACAGGTATTCCATCACCTCCACTAGCTTTATTAGAGAAATACAAATCAAAACTACAGTGAGACATCACCTCACACTAGTCAGAATAGCCAATATCAAAAAGTCTACAAATAACAAATGATGGAAAGGGTGTAGAGAAAAGGGAATCCTCCTACATGGTTGGTGGGAATGTAACTTGGTGCAGTCACTGTGGAGAACAGTATGGAGATTTCTTTAAAAACTGAAAATAGAGCTAGCATATTATACAGCCATCCCAGTCCTGGGCATATATCCAGAGAAAATGATAATTCAAAAAGATACATGCACCCCAATGTTCATAGCAGCACTATTCAAAACAGTCAAGACATGGAAGCAACCTAAACATCAATCAAGAGGTGAATGGAATATTACTCAGCCATAAAAAAGAATGAAATAATGCCATCTGAAGCAACATGGATGGCCCTAGAGATTATCATACTAAGTAAAATAAGTCAGAAAAAGACAATACCCTATGATATCACTTATATATGGAATCTAAAAAAATTATACAAAGGAACTTATTTACAAAACAGAAATAGACTTACAGGTATAGAAAACAAACATTGTTACTAAGGTGGTGGGATAAATTAGAACTTTGGGATTAACAGATCCACACAACTATATATAAAATAGACAAACAACAAGGACTTATTGTATAATACAGGGAACTATAGTCAATATCTTGTAATAACCTATAATGGAAGAGAATGTAAAACAAAAAAACATATATATATATATATATATATACATGACTGTGTGTGAATCACTTTGCTGTACACATGAAACTAATCCCACTGTGTAAATCAACTGTATTTCACTAAAAATTTAAAAAAATTAAGCATAGTGGGCTTCCCTGGTGACTCAGTGGTAAAGAATTGCCTGCTAATGGAGGAGACATGGGTTCAATCCCTGGTCTGGGAAGATCCCACAAGCACTGAAGCAACTAAGCCCATGCACCACAACTACTGAGCCTGTGCTCTAGAGCCCAGGAGCCTCAACCACTGAGCCCATGTGCTGCAACTACAGAAGCCCAAGCAGCCTAGAGCCCATGCTCTGCAACAAGAGAAGCCACTAGAAGGAGAAGCCTGCACGCTGCAACTACCGAGTGGCCCCCCACTTCCCATAACTAGAGAAAAGCCCACACAACAACGAAGATCCAGCACAGCCAAAAAGTAAATAAAAATCTTTTAAAAATTAAGCATAATAAGAGGCATTTGTGTAATTGTACAAGGGGTTGCTAATTGGTCAGGTAAAACTGGTGGTAAATTCAAGGAGGTCATATTTGAGCAGAGACCTTGTGGAGAGTATCCTCAACAGGGCAGAATGGCATGGACAAGGGCCCTGGGGTGGGACCAGCAGGCAGGCCAGTGTAGCTAGAGGCAATGGTAGGATCTCAGCAATGCTGTCAGGGGAAGAAGCAACATGAGCAACAGACTGGCTCCAAATTGGGAAAGGAGTACATCAAGGTTGTATATTATCACCTTGCTTATTTAACTTATATGCAGAGTACATCATGCGAAATGCCAGACTGGATAAAGTACAAGCTGGAATTAAGATTTCCAGGAGAAATATCAATAACTTCAGATACACAGATGACACCACCCTTATGACAGAAAGTGAAGAGAAACTAAAGAGCCTCTTGATGAAGGTGAAAGAGTGAATATGCTAGCATAAAACTCAATGTTCAAAAAACTAAGATCATTGCATCTGGTCCCATCACCTCATGGCAAATAGATGGGGAAACAATGGAAACAGTGACAGACTTTAATTCCTTGGGCTCTAAAACCACTGCAGATGATGACTGCAGCCATGAAAGTAAAAGATACTTGTTCCTTGAAAGAAAAGCTATGACCAACCTAGACAGCATATTAAAAAGCAGAAACATTATTTTGCCAACAAAGGTCTGTCTAGTCAAAGCTATGGTTTTTCCAGTAGTCATGTATGGATGTGAGAGTTGGACTATAAACAAAGCTGAGGGTCGAAGAATTGATGGTTTTGAACTGTGGTGTTGGAGAAGACTCTTGAGAGTCCCTTGGACTGCAAGGAGATCAAATTCGTCCATCCTAAAGGAAATCAGTCCTGAATGTTCATTGGAAGGACTGATCCTGAATCTGAAGCTCCAATACTTCAGCCACCTGATGTAAAGAACTGACTCATTTGAAAAGACCTTGATGTTGGAAAGATTGAAGCAGGGAAGAGAAGGGGGTGGCAGAGGATGAGATGGTCGGATGGCATCACTGATCAATGGACATGAGTTTGAGCAAGCTCCGGGTGTTGCTGATGGACAGGGAAGCCTGGTGTGCTGCAGTCCATAGGGTTGCAAAGAGTCAGACACAACTGAGCAACTGAAATATACTAAGAAATTACTTGCTGTTTATTGAAATTCAAGTTTAACTGGGTGTCCTGTTTTTTTGTTATTGTTTGGGTTTGGTTTTTTTTTTTTTTTTTTTTTTTTGTGTTTTCTGATTGTTCCTTGGCCAAATCTGGCAACTCCATTTCCTATATATTCAGAGCAATGTCAATATGAGTCTCTGAGTTCTTTTTCCTTCTGGTAGCTTCTTCCTACTTTTCCCTTCCCTTCCTTTGACTTCTCAACTCCTCCTCCTAAGATGGGTGCTAACTCTCTCCCTGAAGCACTGTAGACCATGTTCCTGAGTTACTGTGACACATTTTTAATTGCTCTTTCCACCAAAGGTGCATCAAGTTGAGGATTGGCTGTCAGGTTAGCATAAGAAACCATATTCTGAAAAGTCCTACATTAAGAAAATGAAATGAACTGAAACTGAAAGTAAACATGCTATTTTCATCCTTTTTCTAAGTTCTGCTTTGGAAAAATATGAATAATTAAATGATTGCCTCCCTTATACAGAGAATTTCCCTTGGACATTCAAAATATGATTTAATCTACTAATTCAGGGATATATATATATATATTAATATAGACACAGAATGTTGGGTAAATAAGCATAGAAGATGGGAAAAAAGATATCTGGGAAAAAGTAAAATCTTTTGCAGCAAAAAAAGAAGGCTTGAACAGTAAATGCTTCAAAGAAAGCTCAGTACTTGAAAGGGATCATTTGTAAGTAGTATAAAATGAATTTCAAAGAATCTGCAAGCTTTTTTCCAAAGTAATTAAATAGATCATTGTGTTCAATAAATGTTTATTGAACTGAATTAAAGACTTAGTCTCCATCCTCAAGGAGCTCTCAAATATTGAAGAAAAAACTCCAAGTGGAAAAATTAAATTATAAGTCATATGTGACCCAGTAATCAGATAATGAAGCCCTTATAAATGAACAATAGAAGCTAGGATATAAGCACTTATATGGATACTTTGTTTATAGTATCTAGAATTCCAGTGGCATCTACTGTTTGCTGGTCTCTGTGCTTTGCCCAAGAGGGATACACTCTGATTCATAAACTTATCAACACCCCTATGATTCACACAAAGGAAAGATACATATGAGAAATGACATCATGATGCTAATGGTTCAGAAAACAGACTTGTGAAGGCAGGGACCAGATCTGTCGTACTTCCCTCTTTCCCCTAGTACCCAGAACGGTGCTTAGACA
>SJXQ01001248.1:337380-347804 GCA_006408695.1 Aepyceros melampus
ACAAGGACAGGTACTTGAATGAATGACTATGTAAGCACCATCATTACATCATGTAACCTTGCCTTCCTTTACACAAGAAAGTGAATGATGACAAAACACTTCTCGTGTAATAAACAGAGTATGTGATAGCATTGAAGTACACATGGCTGATTCTCCCCACCCATTCATTACCACCAACCCCACTCCATCCTCCAGACTACTATGTTTGAAATTCTCCCATTCATGATGCCTTCTTTTCAAGGAGAGGTTATGTCTATGAGATTTATTGAGTATCTTTCTTCTCTGGGCCATGCACTACAGTGGGCACTAGAGTACAATGTTGCTGTTTTTAAGAAAGAGAGCCAGAGGTAAGACATTAGTTGCAACTCATACAACTAAAGAAATTCAGTACCCTTATAGCAAATTAAGGTGCCCTAGAAGTCCATAGAAGGAAGATTCCATAGAGGGGGTGACGACTGAGCTGAATCTTGAAGATCCTATACAAGATCACTATAAGAATCACATTAGCAAACTGCTTTAACAGCTCAAATCTCAGTGGCTTAACACAAGAGAAGTGTTTGTGCAGACACAAAGCCCAAGGTAGATGCCCTCCATCACATGGTTGTCCCATGCATTTCTCTTTCAACCAGGCTCCTTCTATCTGGGGGTTCCACCAACCCCTAGAGCCTCAGAGATCACACTGCTGAATTCTAACTGGCCAATCCATCAAGGGAAGATGAAGGGAAGGATACTGCAGGCCATTCAGAAGGCCGGCCTGGACAGGACAAACATCACCCCAGCTCCCAATCCATCACGTCAACATCATCTCACGGGTCACTCAATGCAAAGAGGAAATGGAAACAATTTTGTGAACCTTGCATTGATGCCACCACAAAGCACCAGAAATGGAAGAGTAAGCCAGGCAGAGGAAATGAGCTACACATGATACAATGAATTTGGGTGGTGGGGAACCACGATAGAAGTTTAAAGAGGCAAATTTCAAGAGACCAAGGACTTTGATGGAAGGTGACAAAGAGTTCTGTTGGTATAATAACAGGAGGGAAAGTAATACCTAAAAATAAAGGCAGAGAGGAAGAAGTGTGTAATGATCAGAGATGGGAAGGACCCATGGATATATTCCATAAAGAATAATAGAGAAGGTTACTCTTGCCTTCCAGAGTACAGTTATGCATATACTTATTAAATCTTCACAAGATTATAAGAACACAGTCCTGATTTACACAGATCTAAGACTTCTTTATATTTCTGACTTTCTCCTTTCTGCAAGTTAGAACAACAAGAAGCTTTGAAAATGGCTAATAAATATACAGGAATGCAGTCCTTCTGGAAAAGCCACAGGGAAGGGACTGTGCAGACCTAATATTTATGTAAATGCTAACCACATAATGGGCAACTCAGGAAATAATGATGTGACCGCTGGGACCAATCTCTTGAACTGCAAAAGCGTTTGATTCACGGGGAAGGCTGGTGATTATTGCCTCTTGCAGCCTTGCTGCTCTATCAACAGAGGTTTCACATTTAGATCAGTTTCGGTGGAAACTGAAACTGGTAAACCTAAATATTAACGAACTTAGTGATGTTTGGAAGAAACATGCAATTTAAAAATGGATGGATAGCATGAAGAATTGTTACTCACACCGAGCTCTAAAAGTCCCAATATAATAAAAATATGTTTCTGAGACATGAAAGAAGTTGACTTTTGAGATGTCAGATTGCCATGTTTCCTTTTGCTATGGTGCCCTTTCTGTTGCATCAAAGAGTTGAAGAAATGGATGTGAAAATGTAAAATTCCTCTCCTGACTGGATAGTTCTTTGAAAAATGAAAAATTTTTGTGGGACAAGAAAATGAATGCTTTAATATGTTACATGAGGCTGGAGGGGAAGCCAGTAGAGGGTTCATTTCTTTCCCTCTTTTTATTTTCTGATCATTTTCCTCCTCTCTTTCACATTTGTATTTATTTATAGTGTTTATTCTTCAGCGTATAGAGTGGTTTTGCCTCTGTTCTAATTATGCTCCTTGATTTCAATATTTAAATAATGCCCCATGTTTTCCCCCATTCTGTCCAGAACTAAGAATATATTTGTATCATTAGCTCATATTCTTCAATTTTATTACCACTGTCAACTCTGCAAATAGCTTGTAGATGGTAAGTTCCATTTAAAATTTAAATTCTCATAAGAACCGCTTGCATATTCCAAACCCATTCCTAATTCATAATTTTCTGTTTCCTCAAAGGAGGTACTTGTATTATTTTACAGTGTTATTGTTTAGTCACTAATGTTGTGTTCGACTTTTTGCAATACCATAGGCTGTATCCTACCAGGCTCCTCTGTCCATGGGATTCTACAGACTAGAATACTGGAGTGGGATGCAATTTTCTTCTCCAGAGGGTCTTCCTGACCCAGGGATCGAACCCGCATCTCCTGCGTTGGCAGGCGTGTTCTTTACCACTGAGCCACCAGGGAAGCCCATTATTTCAGAGTAGAGATTGATAGACAGATGAGTTCTCAGGAGTGCTGGCTCCCAGTTTTGGTTTTTTCCTCTCCCTAGACAGCTTGATCCCTGCAACTGAATCTAACCAGAAACAGCAAATAGCAAAGTACACCTTGGTGTATTAGCCTAACAATTAGTCAGTCAGTCAGTCCCGTTTGGTTTGCAAACAGCAATGTTTGTTTCTGCAAATAATTGTGATCTAAGAGAAAAACCTAAAGCATTTTTTAATGGCACATTTATGACCACTCCACTGCTCTCATTACAAATGCAAAGAGTCATCAAAATGTAGAAGACTTTTGTTAGATTATTCAGTTCTCAGGACAACAATGAGAACTTCATAGCTGGTGAAAATTAACAACTTGATTCCTTACCAGGAAACACGTCAGTTCCTCTCTATAATTCCTCTTAAACATTGTAACTAGTCAAAATCGATTTACACTTGAAAAGGTCACACATATTCCCCTGGGAAACACTCTCCTGCTCAACTACACTCTGAGGCAGACATTAGGAAGAACAGTGCCTAGCTGACAGCATATCCAACTTCCCTTTCTCGACCCAGGAACTCTGAGGCAGAGCAACAATGCGAGCTGTCTTTTTTAGTCATTTAAAGCAAAGACAGTTGAATTTGGTTTCGTTTAGAGTTAATTGTACATTTTGAGTGATTCAGTTTTGGCAAAATCCAAAGCATATTTTGCAAATCGCTTTTCCCATTAAATGTTAAAATCTTTATTTTTAAAAGGAAATGTAATCCATATGCTTGGAATTTGTTTACATTAAAATTATAAAATATATATATATATATATACATTTTTATTCATGTTCCAGAAGCTTTCTGTACCGTTTTGTACCACTTTCAAAAATCAAGAAGTTGTGTATTGCCAAAAACTAATGAGAGCAAATCCATAAATGTTAGAAATATTGATTTTATGATTCCTTATGATCTGACCTTAGAAAAACATGTCTTTGGTTTTCAATCACACATTGTTGAGAAAAACTTCCTTGGAGAAATTTGTATACTAAAGAGACATTTTAGGGGTTAGGGGACTGACTTCCTGTTGCATAGGAAGGTTTATTTTGCCTACACTTATCAAGCTTCTTGACCAAATAAATTTTGAAAATGATTTAATTTAGCTTTTAAAATTCCCCCAGAGCACAGATTGATAATTTATTAAATGCTTGCTTATTAAAAACCATATCCAAAATTGTCAAGTTCAACTCTTGGGGTTCACTTAACATAAGGAGTTTTCACACAATCCAAAATCTCTCACCTGAAACTAAGGAAGGCTGAGAGGAGATAAAGAGCCTAGATGTTTCTTCAAAATAAGGATGAACATGAAAGTGAATTTATCTTTGCCCAGCTGCATGAAACTCTCATTAGCTTAGAACAGGGATCAGCCAATTGTTTCTGAAAAGGGCCTGAAGGTCAATATTTTAGGCTTTGCAAATCACGTAGTTTTCTGTTCACAATTACTCAAATTCTCCCACAGAAGTGCAATCACAGTCACAGGAAATAGATAAATAAATGGATGTGATTGTGTACTAATAAAACTTTATTAACAAAAAACAGATGGCAGGAAGAATATTGCCCAAGGGCTATAGTCTGCTAAGGGCCCTAACTTATAGCTTCTTAACAAAACATACAACTCTATTTAGTATATACCTAAGATCACATGGGGCTTCCACATTTGAAAAAGTTGATTTAGGACACTGAAAGACAAAAGTCAACTTTTCACCTCTTCTGCTTTCATTCTTGAGACTCTCATTTTAAGACCCAAAGAATCAACTTGTGAAGAAAACAAAGCCTTGTCCCCTGCACTCATCAACACTGATCAGATGCCTAAAGTTACCAGTGCCAATCTAACTCTCCTGGAGTTGGTGTATTTGTAGCCTATTGTGCACTTGTGGACCTTGTATTATGGACAGCAAATTCTTAATGAATATGAACAACATTGAAATGTTTGAGAAGAATAAGCTCTTCACTAGCATGATCCCGGTCTGGTTATCATGTCTTCAGTGTGCTTTTAATTAATTTGCTTAATTAATACATTATGTTGACCTGTGGCCAAAGGTTGCAAACCTATGCCTTCTGCATGCTTTCTGAGAGCAGAGGCTGTGGAGCTTGGCCATGCTGAAACAAATACCTAACCTGCCACTTCTGAGCTGTGTGACCTAAGAACTATGTCAGTGTCAATGTTGATGCTTCTCTTCCCTCTTATGGTAATAAACTCTCAGTGTCCATGGAGGCATATAGTTTTGAAGAAACAATGGAATAAAAAACACATTTTTCGGCTTTTCCCACGGAGAGTTGTAGCTACATAACCAAGACCTGGACAACGAGAACAAAAGTGATATGATTTATTAATTCCGTTTTCAGTTTAATGTGTTTATACATGGAGTTTTTAATCCAGCCTAAAATTCAATAGGCTTCTGTGTATTGATGTCTTTCATGATTTCTCAAGGTTTTTGATCCTTCATCATTTCAAAATTGCTTCTCTCCCTATCTCTCTCTCTCCCCTCTGTTTCTGAGATGCCAATTAAAAAATACATTACATTTTACCACTACCTTCTGTCTCTCCTTTTCTGAGTTTCACTTTTTGGCTTTCTGTGCTTCATTTTGGACTGTTTCTTGTAGCTTATTCTCAATCTGCCGTTAATGTTACTTTCAATAGTTATCTTTCTCAGATCTAGAATTTCTATTTGGCTCTTTTACAAAATTGTTATATCACTTTTTATATTTTCCAGTCCCTGCCAATTAAATTTTTTCAATGTTCTCCAACAAACTGAAGATTTAGGTGACGTTTTCTTAGTTTTATGGATCTCTGCTAGGGACCTGGGATTAGTGTTTTAGATCTGAGATTTTGCTGAGGGAAAATCACATTTTTGCAAAACTGTGTTTCAGATGAGGGAAGGGTGAGTTTCCTTCCAGTTTATTTTTACTTCTAGGAGACAATCTTCTGAGGCCCAGGTTGAAGAGGATTCAGACTTTTGTCCCAGTCCCTTGGGGTCATCTAAAGGACAAGTAAGCATCCCAGAGGGCAAAGGCTTTGCTCCTTTTCTCCGAGTTCACAGCCTCCCTGGGATGTCAGACCAATAACTGCTTAGTATCATATTAGCTTCTGAATGGTTCCAAGATTTTAAGAATAATCCATACATTTTGTTTGGGGCTTCCCTGGTGGCTCAGAGGTAAAGAATCCGCCTGCCAGTGCAGGAGACATGGGTTTGATCCCTGAGTCAGGAAGATCCCCTGAGGAATGAAATGGCAACCCACTCCAGTATTCTTGCCTGGGGAATTCCATGGACAGAGAAGCCTAGTGGGCTGCAGTCCATGGGGTCGCAAAGATTCAGGCACAACTGAGAGACTAATCACCACCATATACAGCTTGTTTAGTTGTGAGATTGATCCACATGACCTAGTTCAAATTACCAGGGGTGGCAATCCTAAGATTTCTATTCACATTCTTAAGGGGAGGGGAAGCATCCTTTTATTCCCTCTTGAGAACCATCTTTACTTCAGTTGAAGCTCAGATCATATTCATGAGGCCACCACTTGGGGAAAAGGCAGAGAAACCAGATGAAAAGATCCCAGAAATCTGGAGGCCTTGTTGGAGTCACCAAACACACAAGTCTGGGCTGCTTATTCTGGACAAGTAGCAATCCACCATTGTTCCACATCTCTATTACACACAGGCTAATTCATGTCCCTACTAAAAGAAAAGTTCCTTAACCTCTGTGGTAGATGTTTCCAGTGATGGTCCCAGTTCTTCCCCTGACTTCGAGATAGCAAAATACAAGCAGGTTTAAAAAGTGCTTATGCATTTATTATTGCCCTGTTACTCGCTCATGCACCTCTGCCCCCACCATGGGAATAAGCCTGAGTTAGCATGCACCAGGGACATGAGAGACATGGAGGAGACTCGCCACGTAGCGGAGTCAACCCGACTGAGGCCATCCTAGATCTACTGCCAGGGGGCCTATGGCCAACTGTGGGTGAGGGAGCGAGCCCAGCCAGGCTCCGCAGAACCACCAGCTGCCCCAGAGCCTCAAGAGCCTTAATGGTTGTTATAAGCCACTGAGTTCGGGGGAACGTTGTTACACAGTATTACATGTGACAAGAGCTAATCATTATGTGGAGATAATTATAATATTGTACTTACGTATAAATATTAGACTTAAATGAGTTATTTCAGGTATCCTATCTTAGAGACTCCCCTGGTGGTCCAGTGGTTAGGAACCCACCTTCCACTGCAGTGGGTACAGATTCAATCCCTGGTGTGGGAACTAAGGTCCCACATGCTGTGGGGCAACTAAACCCACTCACCACAACTACTGAGCCCACATGTCACAACTAGAGAGAAACCCACATGCCACAACAAAGACTCCACCTGCCACAACTAAGACCCAATACAGTCAAAACTAAAATTGAAAAAAGTAGGCCACCTTAGAGGAGTCTCTGGAACCTAGTAAGCACTCAGAAAGTACTATCCACTCATATGATTCTCAGCCTCTCAGTTGTGTCTGACTTTTGTGACCTCATGGACTGTAGCCCACCAGCCTCTTCTCTGCATGGGATTTCCCAGACAAGAACACTGGAGTGAGCTGCCATTTCCTTCTCCAGGGATCTTCCCGACCCAGGGATCACCCCCATGTCTCCTGCATTAGCGGCAGATTCTTTGCCACTGAGCCACCGGAAAGCCCCACTGATATCATTACTATAACTATTACTGAGACCCACAATTCCTCTCAAGCCAGGAAATTCAGTGATTATCACCTGCAACTGACTCCAGTGTCTAAAACACCAACATTTTCTAAGGCATGATTATTTTCTTTGTCTTTCTCCCATCACCCCTTCTTATAAAATCTCACTTTTCACATTTAGTAACTCAAAGATCATTCTGATGACTTCTGAAGATTGCATAAATGAAGTATGTGAGCACTTGGCTGAGTTCTTTGTTGCTTATTTCTGACCTAGCATAGGACAAAAAGTGTCTGTGTGGCTGATTGCTGATCCAGGAGTCATGAGGCAGGGGTGTTCGCCCTGCTTTCTCCACTGACTAGTTGCAGGACTCAGATAAATCACCTCAGATCTCCAGGTGAAGTTTCTTCCCACAAGGACTGAGATATCTGATGGCAGACTGAATCTTACTTACTGCATCTTTGCAGTTGATACATTCCAGACACTTGGTGAATGTTTGTTGATTTTATTGAATGGAATTGAACCAAACTGACTGAATTGAGCTAGGGAAATTGGCTAAAACTCAGAAAGTTCCTTTTAAGCTTAGTCTTTCTATCACTTTACCACATTTTTTCCCTTTCAGTTCTCCTCTTTTAAACGATGCCTCTTCATTACAAGTGAATGAAATAGAATCAAGCTGGTTTCTAGCATAAATCACTTTCATCCTTCCTGACCAATGGATGTCGCTAGGAAAAGATGCTAATATTAGCCACTTTCTATGTATCCATAGGGGCTTCCCTGGTGGCTCAGTGGTAAAGAACCCACCTGCCAATGCAGGCAATGTGGGTTTGATCCCTGCATCAAGAAGATCCCCTGGAGAAGGAAATGGCAACCCACTCCAGTATTCTTGCCTGGAGAATCCTGTGGACAGAGGAGCTTGGCGGGCTATAGTCCATGGGGTCACAAAGAGTTGGACACAATTTAGCGACTACACAACAACAACAACAATGATTTATAGACTTTGTTTTCCAGAGCTAATTCTCTCCCCTCATCTCAACTTTATACCAGTGACCGTGCTATGGGAACAAGATGGGCAGGAGCCCAGTATCAAGAAAAAGGATTTACTTTTTCTATTACTGTTTTAATGCAATAATAAGTTGCCATAGTTATAGAGAAATCATGAAATGTGAAAGCAAGAGGGCTGCCAGTTACCCACCTTGGAACTTCATAGCACAGGGAGCAAGCCTGCAATTTGAATCTTCAACTGGCCTCCTTCAAAATCTTTCTCATCATATGTTCACTTGAGCTTTCCAGTATGTTTCCTATTCATTGTTTTTTCAGAATTAAAAATAGAAAATAGTTCACTGAGACCGTGCTATGGGAACAAGATGGGCAGGAGCCCAGTATCAAGAAAAAGGATTTACTTTTTCTATTACTGTTTTAATGCAATAATAAGTTGCCATAGTTATAGAGAAATCATGAAATGTGAAAGCAAGAGGGCTGCCAGTTACCCACCTTGGAACTTCATAGCACAGGGAGCAAGCCTGCAATTTGAATCTTCAACTGGCCTCCTTCAAAATCTTTCTCATCATATGTTCACTTGAGCTTTCCAGTATGTTTCCTATTCATTGTTTTTTCAGAATTAAAAATAGAAAATAGTTCACTGGAAATGTGTCTGTATGTAAGTTACTTTGGCAAATAAAATGGAATCTTCTCTTCCTACAAAAAGTGAGATATACTATCTTAAGGTTGTCAGGAAAGTGGGCACGAAGTTAATGGGGTGACTTAATGGTATAATCACTAGTAAGATGGCAGCTTTGTTTTGTGTGGGAAGGAATTCCATACAGCTCTGCTTCTGTTTGTATTTCCTGATACCAACCACTGGAAAGTGCCAGGTCTGAAATGTCATAATATCAAGTCTGATTTGGGGGGAGAGTTTTCAACACTAACCTGATGTGGCTTTGAAATTAATATAAGTGAGACTTCCCCGGTGGTCCAGTGCCTAATGCAGGGGGCCCAGGTTGCATCGCTGGTTAGGGAACTAGATCCTACATGCCACAGCTAAGACCTGGCACAGCCAGATAAATATTTGAAATTAATTCAAGCCAGATGCATCAGTCAAGAAATGAGGTTGTGATTCCAGTGCTATAGCACCATGCCACTTACAGGAAGAGAACCAAGAAGGTGTTCCATCCACCAGAGGGAAAGTGGGAGGGAAAATAATGGACAGCTATGGTAGATAATATGCTATATCTTATTCCTGGGCATGGAGGACGACATTTCCCATCCTCCTTTTCAGTTAAATGGAGTTCATGACTAAGTTCTGGCCAACAGAATGTGGTAGGAAGTGATGGAGGCCATTTTCTTCCTAGTCCTTGAAAATACCTCACAAAACCTTTTAGCCTTCTCTTTCTTGCTAGGAATATAAAATTTCTTGGAAGTGTACCAATTCATCTATGTTACATAATAAAACACCTCAAAAGGTAGTGGCTTAAAAGCAAATCTTTTTGTAAGAGATGCAGGTTTGATCCCTGGGTCGGGAAGATCCCCTGGAAGAGGGCATGGCAATCCACTCCAGTATTTTTGCCTGAAGAAGTCCACGGACAGAGGGGCCTGGCAAGCTACAGTCCATAGGATTGCAAAGAGTCAGATATGACTGAAGTGACTTAACATGCATGCATAGTGACAAATGGTAATTAGACTTACTGTGATCATTTTGCAACATATACAAATATCAAATCAATATGTTGTGCAACTGAAAATACTGTAATGTTGCTGTCAATTGTGCTTCAATTAAAAATCATAACAATAAATTTTTTTTTAAAAAAGCAAATCTTTTGTTAGCTCATGACTCTATAGTTCCGTATTTTGAGAAGGGCTCAAGCTGGGCCACTGCCCTGTAGACCATCACTCACGTGGCTGGTGTGTTGGTGGGCTGGTCAAAGAGGCCTTAGGTGGAGTGACTCATCTCTGCTTCATGTGGTCTCTAATCAATATGAGGAGGATGACATTTCTCTCAAGTGGGGGAAATATGTCCATTATTAATACATTTGGAATATAATCTTAGGGCTTCCTTGGTGGTTCAGTTGTTAAGAATCCGCCTGCCAATTCAGGAGATACAAATTCAATTCTGAGTTCAGGAAGATTCCACGTGCTGCAGAGCAACTAAGCCTGTGCAACACAACTCTTGAGCCTGTGCTCTAAAGCCCATGTGCTGCAAATACTGAGCCCACATGCTGCAACTACTGAAGACTCACT
>SJXQ01001249.1:0-63648 GCA_006408695.1 Aepyceros melampus
TTAATTTTTCTACCTGAAGATACTGTTCATGATGCCTATCACATTAAAAAAGAAATTTCTATTTTGCAGTTAGCATTATGAATGTAGGATTCAAAGGCAAGCCTTGGATTGTCAATGAATTTGATTCATTGAATTCTTCCATTTAAAGGGGGTGTTTTAAGCCATGGTATTGGATGAATCTACACTTAGGGAATTTTATCTTCCTCTCTTAAGTGAGGACCAGTCTCAACCAGGTCCCATGGGTATTCAGATTCCAAAACTGGATTCATATCCTGCAATAAAAAATAATATGCATCCTAAACTTATGAATTCAAGGGAAAATATTGGGAGAAGTTAAAAGTTTTAAGACAGTGTTCCTAGAATTAAAGTTAGAAATGGTTTAAAAGTTTTGGGAATGTCCTTATGTTTACAGAATCGTATAATTTTAGCATTATATGATAGTTAAACTTTTAGATTATTATCCTTTTGAAGAAGAATAAATTTGAAGAATAACCATCAAAATCCCTGGTAAGTTATTAAAAAATGAGTATTTACAAACTTCTTTTGATTGGGGAAGCATTTTTGATTGCATTTACTTTTATTATTTGGGTCATAAAGAGTTAGCATGAATTTTTCTCATGATAATTCTATAGATATTTGAAGATAGTGATATTATTAGTATCTCTTTCTCCCACAAAGATTTTTAGCCCTGGGCACTTTTTTAAGCCTTTTTATCTAGTCTTGATCATTTTAGCCTCTTCATATTCACTTCATCTTCTTGCTAAATGAGCTACCATTTTCATAGGTAGCCCTCAAAAAAATATGGATTTCAAGATATGTTATAATGTTAAGATATTTCTAATGGTTAACAGATGAGACATTTGCTTGAAATAGACATTTGGAGGAACTGGCTTCCTTGGTGGCTTGGAGGGTAAAGCATCTGCCTGCAATGCAGGAGACCCGGGTCCAATCCCTGTGTTGGGAAGATCTCCTGGAGGAGGAAGTGGCAACCCACTCCAGTACTCTTGCCTGGAAAATCCCATGGATGGAGGAGCCTCATAGGCTACAGTCCATGGGGTCGCAAAGAGTTGGACAGGACTGAGCGACGACACGTGTGATGGCAAAGGGAAATTGAAATTTACAGATATAAGTCAATTGTTTCTAGGCTTTCTTAGAACAATAGGTACATGGGACAATTCATTTTCCCTATTATAGGGAATAATTGTGCTGCTAAAATTTTGTCCTCAGCTCATAGGATTTGTCATAATTTTAACTCTCCTGGACACATTTCTTTTTCTTCATTTCCCTATGGGAAGGAACAATTCTTTCTAAAATGAAGAACTACATTTTACAGGTAGGCAGAAACACTAATTAAAACAAGTGCTTATAAATGGGCCTTTTCTTTATCTCTCTTGCCTTTTCTTTCTTATTGTGGGCAATTCAGCTGGGCTATACAGGATTGAGCGCTGTCCTGTTTTTCTGTTTTGACTTTGAATGCATGAGAGAGGCAGACCTCTGTGTCTCATCCATACATCTGGTGGGTAACAGACTAGGTGACGACTCTTCCAAATTTCCTTTGTTTGCTCTCCTTTTGCAGGCATATCTGAATATACAGATTCCAATACAGATATTTAAAATAGGAAGGAGGTTGGAGGTCTGCCTTAAGTTCACATCTAAGTCGGGTTCTTTTACTCCTCTGTTTGCCAGAGCCCTACAGAAAGAAGTTCAGGTATTCACTCGGTGATTTATAAACAAGTGGTTTGCTTCCTATTAGTTAATTTTCTCTCAATATCCAAGGCATTGGTCAAAACTGCCAAAGGCAGACTGGTGAGCAGTACTCCAGTTTCCCCAACAAGCATGAAACGTTGGTTTCCATCTCCCACACATGAACCTCATTGATGAAGCTCCCTGATTTACACAAATTCACATTGATTTCCTTTCTCTGTTTTCTTCATCATTTATAGCCCATAACCATAGACTTAAGTGCTAAATTATTTTCTTCCTCAAATATGATAATGATTGTTTTATGTTCACTAATTAAATTATAACATCCCTGAAGGTAGAACTAGTTATTATATTTGATTTTTTTATTTCTATTTTTTATTTTTTTATTATATTTGAATTTTTTTTTTGTAATCCTATGTGTGTGAACATAAAGCTGATAATCTACTATAAAGTCTACAAAGACTTCTGGACATTATTTTAAAGATCACCACTTAATATTAAGCTCACAATATTAAAAATTCAGTTTTTCTTCTTTTAATTGTAAATTCTATCTACACATGTAAAATCATATCCTGTTAGATGGAAGATATCAATAAAATGCCAGGTGTGGGGAGTTTTGCCAGTGAACTGCATCAAAGTTAAGATGGGCTTGAAAGTGAAAGTCATTCACTTGTGTCCAACTCTTTGCTGCCCCATTGACTCTACAGTCCGCAAAGTTCTCCAGGCTAGAATACTGAAGTGGGTAGCCTTTCCCTTCTTCAGGAGATCTTCCCAACCCTGGGGTTGAACCCATGTCTCCCGCATTGCAGGTGGATTCTTTACCAGCTGAGCCACCTGAAAGCCCAAGAATACTGGAGTGCAGAGCTTATCCCTTCTCCAGCGGATCTTCCCAACCCAGGAATCGAACTGGCTTCTTCTGCATTGCAGGCGGATTCTTTACCAGTTGAGCTACCAGGGAAGCCCAAGATGGGCTTAGCCCATTTAATTTGAAAAATTAGTCTGCTTCCAAAAATATAAAGAAGATTATTATTTTCTTATTTTAATGCAAGCACAGCCATTTCCTCCAGCTCTGGCACCTCGCCTGTCCCTTGTGTTTCCTAATCCTTTGCTGACCTATTCTCCTCCCATATCTCCTGTGCTTACCATCCCTGAGTTACATGACATGGAGATGCAAGCAAAATATTCCTAATTCACAAAGGACAATCCATCAACACCTCTTTTATATTGCACAGAAATGAATCCGCTTTAGCTCGGAAAGTAGATATATCAATTTAAGTGGAAGATTTTTGACAGTTTAATTCAAATTAAGTCCACTTTGTTCAATTAGAGGGGATCTGAGAGGGGATGTAGGAGTATGGAGTGGGGAGTGGGAGGTAAACATGTCCTATTAGAAGAAATCAAATGTACTTTTTCACATTAAACTTATCGGTGGAGATTTTCAGTTAAAAAAAAAAGACATCACAACAAGCTGCTAATTTATGTTCCCTCAACAAATGGTGAATTACTCACTTCATTTTATATTGCTCTTTCTTTGCTTTTGGCTGGATCCTGACAGTCCTGAGAGATTACTGGGAGAGGGAGAGAGGCACGACTCTTTTCCTACTATGGAGTTGGCCATGATTCATTTAATGAAGCTTTCGCTAAAAGGTTTGATCAATGCATAATGGCGTTGACATTTTTCCGGACCTATAGTTCTGGATTTGAAATGAGAAAGCCTGTGTAGCACAGTATTTTTGAGCATTTAAGATTTTTGGTCTTGAGAGTTCAACTGTCTTAACGTGGTCCTCAAATAGTGTTTGTCATAGCCGAACTTTTAAGATGAATCTGACACACTAATCTCTGCAAAAAAAAAAAAAAATCCACAAACTCTAAACCAGCAATCAGAAATAATAATGCTTATAAAACTTTGGAAAATAAAATAAATGAGGCAAGCAGACTGAAGTAAGGCAATTGGGAGGGATAGAGGCTAGGTAAATATGGAGAGCCTGTGTTTCATCTAAAAGGAGAAATAAAAACAGTATTTACTTTTTGCTTATTGTTGTCATGGAGAAAGTGTAGCCATAGTTTTATTGGATGTTCCAGTTTTTCAAGAGAATATGAAAAAAAAAAATCCCAGATTATAATGTGAACTCTGAAACTTTAAATGTCAGCTCAGGCTGAATAAAACGTATCTGGGACTGAATTTTACTTATGCATCTCCATTAGATGCTACTGTTTTAGACCAAGATAGGGAGCTAGAATATATATACTCTGCTGACACTGCTTCTGTCTCCTATGCCATGGAAAAGCTGCCCATTGATCATAGACTTCTTCCCCTACAGAGTCTAGAAATGAACTTAGAATTCTTCTCAACAGGCACTATGAGCAGCTCCTCCCAACCACTCATAGCGGATATATAAGAAGAAATCTCAGGCAACAGAGACTTAGTTGTGTTTTCAAAGAATTCCCCGCGTGTGATACGTTTTAACACTTGAATAAAAAGTTGGGTCAGAGACTAAATTACAGCAATTAAACCTCATTATTTGATTGTCTTGTTCAACTTACAAATCGTGTTCAAATATTTTCCAATTTGAGTCACTAACATTCTTCTAAGGTAAGACAGAAATTGTGTCTATAGCAAAATGAAAGAAAATGGTCAGAGAAGTTAAGTGAGTTGCCAGAGATCACACATCTAATACTTAGAGGCATATGGAATAGTAGCTCAGGTAGCTGGGAATCTTTATAATTATTTTAATACCAAAGAAGAATTAAGAAGAATTAAGCTCACAGTACAGAAGTAAAAAGAAGCAATGAAAGGGTCTCCTGCCAGGAGAGGTGGTGGTTAGTTAACTGGCATCAACCTTAATTACCAAGTACAACTGGGGAAATAAATGCCTCTGCTCTCCCAGTAAACCTGTGCTATTTGAGTTGAGTGATCATACTTTATGGTGGCCTTTCTCACTCTCTCTGTTGTCATTAACAAGAAGTGCAGGGAAGAGAAGGAAACATTCAAATTAGAAAGATACACAGAGACAGGCAGATCAGAGATTCAAAGAGATCTTCTGTTTTCAGCTGGTCAGCTATAGAGAAGCAATAGAAAAGGCAGGATTTCCATTGTTCCTTCTAATCATTATTTCCCACATGAGTAATTGCATTGCCTGTCTACCATGGTGACCATATCATTGTAAAATACTTAGCCTGGTTCTTCTCCATATGTGAGTGAATCATTTGATGGAGGTCTAACTGCCACTGGTCCTTTCAGCAGAAAACGGTGACTAGGGTGATGCTTTATCCCTTATCCCCATCCCCCAAACGCAAGGCTACTGTGATGATGGTGGTGGTGGTGGTGATTGGCTATATTTGTAATTCTTTCTTCTTGTGTATTTTTATTGAACTACAACATGTTTCATATATTGTTTTACATTGGATTGTCACAAAAACCTTTGCAGGTAAATAGAGCAGGTAGTAGGAGAGGTAGAAAGATCAATGTTTGCAATCTTCACCAATTAAATGTCAAAATCAAATAAAAGCAAAGCAAAAGCTAACATTTGCAATGTGGGAACTCAGGGAGGAAATCTCACACACACAAAAAATACTGGTAGACACAATAGAATTGTATAACAATTTAATAGCTGTTAGAACCGTAAATACCCACACTCATTCCAATTCAGTAATTCTTGAATTTTAGAGTTAATTCTTTTAGATTAATAATCCTTATGGTTACCAGAGGTGATTAGATTAAGACAAATCTATTGCCTATGCTGACTTTTAGGGATTGTGGTGTTATTTGTGCACAGAGCAAGGCATGAAAAAAATGTTCAAAATACTTTTTTCTCAACCCCAATTTTATGACATTTCAAGAATGTGTTTATGTGTATGGTGAGGTTTTTAAGCTGTGCTCAGTTCTGAATTTTACCACATTCAGAAAAATGGAATTGTTTGGCCCTGTTTCTGATTACTATTCATACAGATGATTATGGTTACCAGAGGTGATTAGATTAAGACAAATCTATTGCCTATGCTGACTTTTAGGGATTGTGGTGTTATTTGTGCACAGAGCAAGGCATGAAAAACATGTTCAAAATACTTTTTTCTCAACCCCAATTTTATGACATTTCAAGAATGTGTTTATGTGTATGGTGAGGTTTTTAAGCTGTGCTCAGTTCTGAATTTTACCACATTCAGAAAAATGGAATTGTTTGGCCCTGTTTCTGATTACTATTCATACAGATGATTTTGCTGAGAAAATATTCTTGATTGCCATCAACAATCCCATTTTTCCCCAAGATCTCTACTCTTTTTGGTGTTACTCATTCAAAATCCCAACCACCATTTTATTAAAAACCTTTCTATTAAATACCTTGAACTTAAATCCAATATTTATTTAATAAACTTATATGTAGAGCGCTTGTCATATTGGCCCACATCACAAATATTTACTGATTTTTTTTAATTTGAAAATTATGTAACTTTTTTTTTATCTAAAGCGAAAAAGGAAAGTGTTAGTCACTCAGTCATGTCAGACTCTGCAATGCCGTGGACTTAGCCCATCAGGCTCCTCTGTCCATGGAATTCTCCAGCAAGAATACTGGAGTGGGTAGCCATTACCTTCTTCCACACCCAGGGATTGAACCCAGTTCTCCTGCATTGCAGGCAGATTCTTTACTGTCTGAGCCACCAGGGAAGCCCTTTTTATCTAAAGTTAGCATCAAACTCTTCAAAAATCTTTCAGCTATTTATCCATCCTACCAGTTATGCATCCATTCATCTATTCAATCATGCTGTCAGTCAAACATATTTCTAAGTGCTAAATATGAGTCAGAACCTTGTGAATAAGACACAGTCCCTGCCTTGTGGGTGATTATTGTCAAGTACATAGATCTCAACTGAAATGGTCTGTGAGGATTTTCAAAAATTATACATCTGGATCTGATCCCAGAAATTGTTATTCAGATTGTTTAACGTAGGACTCAGTTATTTGAAATTTAAAACAAACAAATCAGATGATTTTGGTGTATGAAATTAAAAGGCGCTTACTCCTTGGAAGAAAAGTTATGACCAACCTAGATAGTATATTCAAAAGCAGAGACATTACTTTGCCGACTAAGGTCCGTCTAGTCAAGGCTATGGTTTTTCCTGTGGTCATGTATGGATGTGAGAGTTGGACTGTGAAGAAGGCTGAGCGCAGAAGAATTGATGCTTTTGAAGTGGTGGAGAATGGCTTCAAGAATTTTCAAGGATCATAAACTAGGGGGAAAAAGTGAAAAACAGCTGATATTAGCACATTATTCTTCTATCTACACTGATATTTTCACACTACTTCCTCTATCAGAACACTTTCTCTTCTTGCCAGAAAATCAAACTAAAACTTGATCATCTATGTAAAACTACAGATTTTTACAGTATACAAAAATAGAAAAATGCTAGATGACATCATAGA
The DNA here is from genome assembly GCA_006408695.1 of Aepyceros melampus. Taxonomy (NCBI): domain Eukaryota; kingdom Metazoa; phylum Chordata; class Mammalia; order Artiodactyla; family Bovidae; genus Aepyceros; species Aepyceros melampus. The sequence continues at coordinate 7,124 of SJXQ01001249.1, forward strand.
AAACAATAAGCAAATATTGAGATCACTGGTAATGCTATAGAACAAATAAGCTTTTTTCAATAAATAAACTGAATGCAAAAATATGGAGGGAAATCCTATATTCTGAAAGAGACTTAAGAGACCTCTCTAGCAATTACAAAATATGAACTTTATATGGATACTAATTTAAAAAACAAACTATTAAAAATACAAAGCCATCAGGGAACTTTGGCTATTGCCTTATCTGACGCTATTAAAGAGCTTTTACTAACTTCTTTAAGTCTAAAGTGGTATTTTTAAAAGTTTTAATTTCACTAGAGATGCCTATTAAAATATTCATGAAAGAAATTATATCATGCCAGGAATTTACTTTAAAATAATCTGAGTGGAGAATCATTGTAGATACATATAAAACAGAATTGGCCATGGTTTGATAACTGTGGAAGTTAGAGAATATAGGCTTCTATTTTTGTTATATATTTGACACTTATCATAATAAAATCCTGAGAAACAATGCTGCTACATATGCTGCCTTAAAAGAGGGTAAAAGCTACTTGAATCTCAGGCCACGGGCAGTGCCCAGCCCTAGAGGAGCAGAGCAGAGCCTGAAATTTCATCTTTTGAGTGGTACCATTTGCAAGCAAGGCCAAGTATGAATCTAGGCTCCTCTTCCTCTCTTCTCCACTTTCATCCTGAAATTGCTCAAGCCAGAAGTTTGCATTTCATTCATGACATTCAGTGTCACCTCCCTCAGTTCCCACTCCTATCTCTTCATCACTTCCTGAGACCTTTCACCTTAATCTCCAAATATCGTCTGATGCTTTGAGAGTTGTGAGACTTCCTCCCCCCCCATCTCTATTGTTACTTCTCTTTCCAGAAATACTGTGCATCCTAACTGGTTTATCTTTCTCTAATGTTGAACTTTTGAACATGCAAGTTTGGTTATATCACATCTCTACTTCAAACCTTATAAAGACTCTTACTGTTTATACAAACAAATCTTAAAATTTTATTAAAATATATGGGGTACTACAAAAGGTCCCTGACCAACTCTTTTATCTTCAGTCTTGCTCAATGTATTCCAAACTTTCCATCGGTGGTAAAAGAGAGGCATTTTAACCTTCTGTCCTCACGGTCCACAATCATCTATCCAGTCACTCAGTCATATCTGACTCTTTGCGACCCCATGGACTATAGCCTACCAGGCTCCTCAGTCCATGGAATTTTCCAGGCAAGAGTACTCAGTCGGTTGCTATTTCCTTCTCCAGGGGATCTTCCCAATTCAGGGATAAAACCCAGTTCTCCCTCATTCCAGGCAGACGCTTTAACCTCTGAGCCACCAGGGAAGCCCCATCCAAAGTGGTAGGTTGTCCAAATTCTACACTGCTGACAACATCCATGTTATTTTGTATGTAAATCTGCAACACCCTTCCATTGTGTGTGACATGTACTTCCCTGCTTTCTATGGATTTGTCTATATAACTGCCTTCAACCAATAAAATGGGGTAAAAATGAGAGTACCATTTTAAGGCTCAATTCCAGATGTGTATTCTTTCTTGTGCTCTTGTGCACACGATGAGGAGAACACACCCGGGGTGATCTGCTCTTCCCAGGAGGAGGGTTAAAGCTCAGTGGGTACAGAATCTCCTTGCATACAGTCTTTATCAGCAAACTCTTGGACAGCCCTCAGATGTAAGTGATAAACTGACGTCTTAGTGATATTTGCTGTTTTTATTATGTAGCTGTTTGTTAATAGCATTGTCATGCCTGTAATTGACTTATCCACCTTGCAAAGTAGGATTTACTAATTCCTACCATGGCTTATAACCTCAGTGAAGTGAAGCGAAAGTTGCTCAGTCTTGTCTGACTCTTTGCAACCCCATGGACTATACAGTCCATGGGATTCTCCAGGCCAGAATATTGGAGTGGGTCACAGTTCTCTTATCCAGGGGATCTTCCCAACCCAGGGATCGAACCTAGGTCTCCTGCATTGTAGGCAGATNGACTCAATGGACGTGAGTCTGAGTGAACTCCGGGAGTTGGTGATGGACAGGGAGGCCTGGCGTGCTGCGATTCATGGGGTCGCAAAGAGTCGGACATGACTGCGCGACTGAACTGAACTGAACTGATTTAAAAACCAAAATAAGAAATATTGGCTTATTAATCTCATATCAGGAATTTATATTATAATTCCCATGTTTTCCATTATGATAGGTAAAATATGGAATGGCTTCAAGAATTTTCAAGGATCATAAACTAGGGGGAAAAAGTGAAAAACAGCTGATATTAGCACATTATTCTTCTATCTACACTGATATTTTCACACTACTTCCTCTATCAGAACACTTTCTCTTCTTGCCAGAAAATCAAACTAAAACTTGATCAGTCTATGTAAAACTACAGATTTTTACAGTATACAAAAATAGAAAAATGCTAGATGACATCATAGAAAACAATAAGCAAATATTGAGATCACTGGTAATGCTATAGAACAAATAAGCTTTTTTCAATAAAAAACTGAATGCAAAAATATGGAGGGAAATCCTATATTCTGAAAGAGACTTAAGAGACCTCTCTAGCAATTACAAAATATGAACTTTATATGGATACTAATTTAAAAAACAAACTATTAAAAATACAAAGCCATCAGGGAACTTTGGCTATTGCCTTATCTGATGCTATTAAAGAGCTTTTACTAACTTCTTTAAGTCTAAAGTGGTATTTTTAAAAGTTTTAATTTCACTAGAGATGCCTATTAAAATATTCATGAAAGAAATTATATCATGCCAGGAATTTACTTTAAAATAATCTGAGTGGAGAATCGTTGTAGATACATATAAAACAGAATTGGCCATGGTTTGATAACTGTGGAAGTTAGAGAATATAGGCTTCTATTTTTGTTATATATTTGACACTTATCATAATAAAATCCTGAGAAACAATGCTGCTACATATGCTGCCTTAAAAGAGGGTAAAAGCTACTTGAATCTCAGGCCACGGGCAGTGCCCAGCCCTAGAGGAGCAGAGCAGAGCCTGAAATTTCATCTTTTGAGTGGTACCATTTGCAAGCAAGGCCAAGTATGAATCTAGGCTCCTCTTCCTCTCTTCTCCACTTTCATCCTGAAATTGCTCAAGCCAGAAGTTTGCATTTCATTCATGACATTCAGTGTCACCTCCCTCAGTTCCCACTCCTATCTCTTCATCACTTCCTGAGACCTTTCACCTTAATCTCCAAATATCGTCTGATGCTTTGAGAGTTGTGAGACTTCCTCCCCCCCCATCTCTATTGTTACTTCTCTTTCCAGAAATACTGTGCATCCTAACTGGTTTATCTTTCTCTAATGTTGAACTTTTGAACATGCAAGTTTGGTTATATCACATCTCTACTTCAAACCTTATAAAGACTCATTACTGTTTATACAAACAAATCTTAAAATTTTATTAAAATATATGGGGTACTACAAAAGGTCCCTGACCAACTCTTTTATCTTCAGTCTTGCTCAATGTATTCCAAACTTTCCATCGGTGGTAAAAGAAGGCATTTTAACCTTCTGTCCTCACGGTCCACAATCATCTATCCAGTCACTCAGTCATATCTGACTCTTTGCGACCCCATGGACTATAGCCTACCAGGCTCCTCAGTCCATGGAATTTTCCAGGCAAGAGTACTCAGTCGGTTGCTATTTCCTTCTCCAGGGGATCTTCCCAATTCAGGGATAAAACCCAGTTCTCCCTCATTCCAGGCAGACGCTTTAACCTCTGAGCCACCAGGGAAGCCCCATCCAAAGTGGTAGGTTGTCCAAATTCTACACTGCTGACAACATCCATGTTATTTTGTATGTAAATCTGCAACACCCTTCCATTGTGTGTGACATGTACTTCCCTGCTTTCTATGGATTTGTCTATATAACTGCCTTCAACCAATAAAATGGGGTAAAAATGAGAGTACCATTTTAAGGCTCAATTCCAGATGTGTATTCTTTCTTGTGCTCTTGTGCACACGATGAGGAGAACACACCCGGGGTGATCTGCTCTTCCCAGGAGGAGGGTTAAAGCTCAGCGGGTACAGAATCTCCTTGCATACAGTCTTTATCAGCAAACTCTTGGACAGCCCTCAGATGTAAGTGATAAACTGACGTCTTAGTGATATTTGCTGTTTTTATTATGTAGCTGTTTGTTAATAGCATTGTCATGCCTGTAATTGACTTATCCACCTTGCAAAGTAGGATTTACTAATTCCTACCATGGCTTATAACCTCAGTGAAGTGAAGCGAAAGTTGCTCAGTCTTGTCTGACTCTTTGCAACCCCATGGACTATACAGTCCATGGGATTCTCCAGGCCAGAATATTGGAGTGGGTCACAGTTCCCTTATCCAGGGGATCTTCCCAACCCAGGGATCGAACCTAGGTCTCCTGCATTGTAGGCAGATTCTTTACCAGCTGAGCCATGAGGGAAGCCCTATGGTGAAAAAGCATAACTGTGTTATCCAGCTCTGGATCTATGGCTGGGAAGTTGCTTGATCTAGGATAGTCACATCACTTTATCTCAGAGACTCAGTTCCTTAATTGAAAGAGAATTGAAAAATCCCCCTCTCTCTCCTTCAAGTGAGAATAAAGTAAGGATATGAAAAAGGGCTTTACAAAATATGAAGCACCTGTGCTCTGTGGGTCCAAAGACTTTCTCCTTCCTCCACCTTACAGGAGCTTGGTCACCAGCCCAACCCTCTGAACATTTGCTCATTTTCCAAAGATGGACAACCTGTCTGGATGTGGATCAGATCTTAGAAACTCTGAATCACTGTGTCTACTACAGAGTCTTGCAGACCTGAGTGGTGTAAAATTTCATAATTGCAAGAGTGACTCAGTCATTTTCAAATATCTGGTTTCAGCAGGCAGAGAATCTGTGATCTGAGCAAGCTTTACCCATCGTGTCATCACCACCATCAGGCTGAACCCTCAGGCAGTCCCTCTCAAGTTCCCAAGTGTTGTAGAAATCTGGAGAAAATAAGCTAATAGATGGAGTCTTTGCCTTTATAATTTTGCTTTGCTAAATTAATTTTCCTAGGTACATAGAAGGGAAGAGGGGGGTAACCTCAGCTCTATGGAACTATGATTTAAAAGGGAGTTAGTACACCTTCTTCATTTTCTAAATTACACCTTGTTGTGTATGTGTTTATATTTGTGAATGTGTGTGCACATGGAAGAGAGATGGATGTTTGTGTGAGGATGGGGGGAATAAAAGAAATAAAATGGAAAACCTGCTTTTATTTTCTTCTTTTTGCTAATACCAGGAATTTTAGTCTGAGAAGTAACTCAAAAGTATTTTAAATTTATTGCATGTTCCCTAGTTACTCACATATCTCAGAGAGAATGAGCAAGATATTCTGCTTAACTTTCAAACCATTATTTTTTTCCTCCCTATCTCCATCAAGGCTATGGCTTTTCCATTGGTCATGTATAGATGTGAGAGTTGGGCTGTGAAGAAAGCTAAGCACCTAAGAATTGATGCTTTTGAACTGTGGTGTTGGAGAAGACTCTTGAGAGTCCCTTGGACTGCAAGGAGATCCAGCCAGTCCATCCAAAAGAGATCAGTCCTGGGTGTTCACTGGAAGGACTGATGTTGAGCTGAAACTCCAGTACTTTGGCCGCCTCATGTGAAGAGTTGACTCATTGGAAAAGACTCTGATGCTGGGAGGGATTGGGGGCAGGAGGAAAAGGGGACGACAGAGGATGAGATGGTTGGATGGCATCACTGACTCAATGGACATGGGTTTGGGTAGACTCCGGGAGTTGGTGATGGATAGGGAGGCCTGGCATGCTGCGATTCATGGGGTCACAAAGAGTAGGACACAACTGAGCGACTGAACTGAACTGAAGTGATCTCCATCATTATCTCTACTATATGTATACATAGCCACACAACTTTTTTTGATTACTTATCCTTCAAGTTTTAATTTGGACACTGGTAGTAAATGGTTAAGAGTTCAAGCTTTAGAGATAGACCTCCTGACCTCAAATACCCAAGTGGCGCTCCTGGTAAGGAACCCGTCTGCTGATGGAGAAAACATAAGAGGTTCAGATTCGATCCCTGGCTTGGGAAGATCCCCTGGAGGAGGGCATGGCCACCCACTCCAGTATTCTTGCCTGGAGAATCCCATGGACAGAGGAACCTGGTGGGCTATGATCCACGGGGTCACAATGAGTCAGACACAATGGAGGCAACTTAGCATGCCTACACTTACCTCTAGGTCAATTTTGCAGGTTATCACATGCAATTTTGCAGGTTATCACATGCAAAATAAGGTAATCATAATAGAATCTGCCTTATAAGTTATGAGAATGAAATGACTCAATATATAAATATAATAAATGATTGGCAAATAGAACTACCTAAGTGTTCACAGTTGTTCTTAGGCATCATTTCCCTGGAAATATTCCCAGTCTCTATTACGATCTTTAGAAGGGATAACTTTCATTCTTCCATAGCACAATTTTCTTATTTGCTATTAGACTGAAATCAGTAGGGGAGGAGGAACCTAAAATATGCTAATACTTTACACCAAAATCAGCATAGTACTTGTCACTTAATAGAAACTGACCATTTGTGAATAGGTGACTATGTAAGTGGGATTATAAGATTAGGAAAGGTCTAGAAGGTCACCTCCTCCAACATTGTTCTTTACATTATCCCTTCATACCTTATCTTAAGTCACTTCAGTTGTGTCCAACTCTGTGTGACCCCATAGGCAGAAGCCCACCAGGCTCCCCCGTCCATGGGATTCTCCAGGCAAGAACATTGGAGTGGGTCCTTTCTGCCACTGCTGCTGCTGCTAAGTCACTTCAGTCTCTATCAAATATATCCCTGAACAGCTCTAATTCTGTTACTGAGTCCAAGCTCAATCTTTTGCCACACTACCAGCCAATAATTGGGAGACAAGGTGTTGAGGCAAAAAATAACAACTTTATTTGGAAAGCTGGGTATCCGAGGAGATGGAGGACTGGAGTCCTAGACTACTGTCTCATCGAGGTCTGGATGCTAGTTTCTTTTATAGAAAAGAGAGAGGTAATCACATTCTACATGACTTCAGCTCAGAAAATATCACATATTTCCTCCTTGGGTGTCTCAATATTTATTTCAGTAGTGAACACAGCAGTACAACCAATTCTTTCAAAAGTATGTTCTAGGGATTGGTATCTCCACAGATGTTAGGAGATACAGCCAAAAACATAGAAGTTATGGTAAGTTTGGGAAATACTGTGATAAATATTAAATGGTATGCTTTCCATAAGATTTCTTAGCATTGTTAATATTCTAATGTGTTTTGTGTATGTCTAAAGCTCTTGCAATATGCTGCTGCTGCTGCTGCTAAGCCACTTCAGTCGTGTCCGACTCTGTGGGACCCCATACACGGCAGCCCAGCAGGCTCCTCCGTCCCCAGGATGCTCCAGGCAAGACCACTGGAGTGGGTTGCCATTTCTTTCTCCAATGCATGCATGTATGCTCAGTCGCTTCAGTCATGTCTGACTCTGTGCGACTCCATGGACAGCAGCCCTCCAGGCTCCTCTGTCCACAGGATTCTCCAGGCAAGAACACTGGAGTGGGTTGCCATTTCATTCTCCTTGCAATATGCAGCCTGTCTTAAAATTATTTGAACAAATAAATGATTAGTTTCCCTAGGTTATCTTATATGACTTCCTTTCCATGGAAAACACATTTAGGGATANTGAAAGGGGAAATTAACAGTAACACAATAAAAGTGAGAAACTTTAATACATCACTCACACTTATGGATGATCAAGCAAATAGAAAATTAGCAAGGAAACACAAACTTTAAAAGATATGATAGACCATTTAGACCTAATTGATATCTATAGGACATTTCACCCCAAAACAATGAATTTCACCTTTTTCTCAAGTGCACATGGAATATTCTCCAGGATAGATCATATCCTGAGACATAAATCTAGCCTTGGAAAATTAAAAAAATAAAATAAAATCATTTCAAGATTTTTTTCTGATCATAATGTGTTAAGATTAGATGTCAACTACAAGAGAAAAAGAAAAAAACTATTACAAATACAAACATATGAGGACTAATACAACATACTTCTAAATAACCAAGAAATCACAAAAGAAATAAAAATATGCACAGAAACAAATGAAAATGAAAACACAACCCAAAACCTATGGGACTCAGTAAAAACAGTGCTAAGGGGAAGGTTCAGAACAATACAAGCTTACCTGAAGAAACAAGAGAAAAATCAAATAAATAACCTAAGTATACACCTGAAGCAACTAGAAAAAGAAGAAACCCAGGGTTAGTAGAAGTAAAGAAATTATAACAATTGTGGGAGAAATAAGTGAAAAACAAACAAAGGAGATACAGCAAAAATCAACAAAACTAAAAGCTGGTTCTTTGAGAAGATAAATGAAATTGACAGATCATTAGCCAGATTCATCAAGAAAAAAATGAGAAGAATCAAATCAAGAAATGAAAATGGAGAAATCCCAACAAACAACACAGAAATACAAAGGATCATAAAAGATTACTATCAGCAACTATATGCCAATAAAATGGACAACTTGGAAGAAATGGACAAATTTTTAGAAAAAAATCACCTTCCAAAATTGAACCAAGAAGAAACAGAAAATCTTAACAGACTCAATCCAAGCATGGAAATCAGAACTGTAATCAAAAATCTCCCAACAAACAAAACAGATTAATTCACAGGTGATGTTCTTTGAGAAGATAAATGAAATTGACAGATCATTAGCCAGATTCATCAAGAAAAAAATGAGAAGAATCAAATCAAGAAATGAAAATGGAGAAATCCCAACAAACAACACAGAAATACAAAGGATCATAAAAGATTACTATCAGCAACTATATGCCAATAAAATGGACAACTTGGAAGAAATGGACAAATTTTTAGAAAAAAATCACCTTCCAAAATTGAACCAAGAAGAAACAGAAAATCTTAACAGACTCAATCCAAGCATGGAAATCAGAACTGTAATCAAAAATCTCCCAACAAACAAAACAGATTAATTCACAGGTGAATTCTACCAAAAATTTAGAGAAAGGCTAACACCTATCCTACTCAAACTCTTCCAGAAAAGTGCAGACGAAGGTAAACTCCCAAACTCATTCTATGAGGCCACCATCACCCTAATACCAAAACCAGACAAAGATGCCACACAAAAAAAGAAAACTACAGGCCAATATCACTGATGAACATACATGCAAAAATCCTCAACAAAATTCTAGTATACAGAATCCAACAACATATTAAAAAGATCATATATCATGATCAAGTGGGCTTTATCTCAGGGATGCAAAGATTCTTCAATATTCACAAATCAAAATCAATGTGATACACCACATTAACAAATTCAAAGATAAAATCTATATGATTATCTCAATAGATGCAGAGAAAGCATTTGACAAAATTCAACATCCATTTATGATAAAAAAAAAAAAAGAAAGAGAGAGAGAGAGAGAGAGAACCGCCAGAAAGCAGGCATAGAAGAAACATACCTCAACATTTAAAAAGCCATAGATGATAAAACCACAGCAAACATTATCCTCAATGGTGAAAAACTGAAAGCATTTCCCCTAAACTCAGGGACAAGACAAGGGTGCCTACTCTCACCACTACTATTCAACATAGTTTTGTAAGTCATAGGGACATCAATCAGAGGAGAGAAAGAAATAAAAGGAATCCAGATTGGAAAAGAAATAAAGCTCTTATTGCTTGCAGATGGCATGATCCTCTACATAGAAAACCTTAAAGTCTTCACCGGAATATTACTAGAGCTACCAGTGAATATAGTAAAGTTGCAAGATGTAAATCACAGAAATCCCATGTGTTCCTATACATTAACAATGAGAAAACAGAAAGATAAATTAAGGAAACAATTCCATTCATCACTGCAACAAAAAGAATGAAATACTTAGGAATGAATCTACCTAAAGGGACAAAAGACCTAATGGATCTGAAGAATCAATATAGTGAAAATGAGTATACTATCCAAAGCAATCTATAGATTCAATGCAATCCCCATCAAGCAACCAACAGTATTTTTCACAGAACTAGAACAAATAATTTCACAATTTGTATGAAAATACAAAAAAAAAAAAAAAAAAACTCTCAAATAGCCAAAGCAATCTTTAGAAAGAAGAAATGAACTGGAGAAATCAGCCTTCCTGACTTCAGACTATACTACAAAGCTACAGTCATCAAGACAGTATGGTACTGGCACAAAGACAGAAATATAGATCAATGCAACAAAATAGAAAGCCCAGATATAAATCCACACACCTATGGACACCTTATCTTTGACAAGGGAGACAAGAATATACAATGGAGAAAAAAACAATCTCTTTAACAAGTGGTGCTTGGAAAACTGGTCAACAACCTGTAAAAGAATGAAACTAAAACACTTTCTAGTACCATGCACAGAAATAAACTCAAAATGGATTAAAGATCTAAAAGTAAGGCCAGAAACTATAAAACTCCTAGAGGAAAACATAGGCAAAACACTTCCTGCCATAAATCATAGCAAGATCCTCTATAAACCACCTTCCAGCATAATGGAAATAAAAGCAAAAATAAACAATGGGACCTAATTAAGTTTAAAAGCTTTTGCACAATGAAGAAAACTATAAGCAAGGTGAAAAGACAGTCTTCAGAGTAGGGGAAAATTAAGCAATTGTCAAAGAATTAATCTCAAATGTGTCCCCCATCCTGAAAGTGTCAGCTCAATAATGCAGCTCAATATCAGAAAAATAAATGATCCAATCAAAAAATGGGCAGATAATGCAGCTCAATATCAGAAAAAAAATGATCCAATCAAAAAATGGGCAAAAGAAGTAAACAGAAATTTTTCCAAAGAAGACATACAGATGGCTAACAAACACATGAAAGATCCTCAACATCACTCATTATCAGAGAAACGCAAATCAAAACCACCAATGAGGTACCATCTCACACCAGTCAGAATGGCAGCTATCAGAAAGTCTACAAACAATAAATGCTGGAGAAGGTGTGGAGAAAAGGGAACCCTCTTGCACTGTTGATGGGAATGCAAACTAGTACAGCCACTATGGAGAACAGTGTGGAGATTCCTTTTAAAAAATGGGGAAAAAAATGCCATCTGACCCAGCAATCCCACTGCAGGGCATACACACCAAGTTAACTAGAATTGAAAGAGACACATGTACCCCAATGTTCACTGCAGCACTGTTTACAATAGCTAGGACATGGAAGCAACCTAGATGTCCATTGGCAGATAAATGGATAAGAAAGCCATGGAACATATGCACAATGGAATATTACTCAGCTATTAAAAAGAACACGTTTGAATCAGTTCTAATGAGGTGGATGAAACTGGAGCCTATTAAACAGAGTGAAGTAAGTCAGAAAGAAAAACACCAATACAGTATATTAATACATATATATGGAATTTAGAAAGATGGTAACAATGACCCTATATGCGAGACAGCAAAAGAGACATAAATATAAAGAAGAGACTTTCAGGCTCTGTGGGGAAAGTCAAGGGTGGGCTGATTTGAGAGAGTAGTATTGAAACATGTATGTTACCAGATGTGAAATAGATCACTAGTTCAAGTTTGATGCATGAAACAGGACACTCAAAGCCAGTGCGCTAGCACAACCCTGGGTGATGGGATGAGGAGGGTGGTGGGAGGAGGGGTTCAGGATGGGGGACACATGTACACCCATGGTTGATCCATGTCAATGTATGGCAAAAACCACTACAATATTTGAATCAGTTCTAATGAGGTGGATGAAACTGGAGCCTATTAAACAGAGTGAAGTAAGTCAGAAAGAAAAACACCAATACAGTATATTAATACATATATATGGAATTTAGAAAGATGGTAACAATGACCCTATATGCGAGACAGCAAAAGAGACATAAATATAAAGAAGAGACTTTCAGGCTCTGTGGGGAAAGTCAAGGGTGGGCTGATTTGAGAGAGTAGTATTGAAACATGTATGTTACCAGATGTGAAATAGATCACTAGTTCAAGTTTGATGCATGAAACAGGACACTCAAAGCCAGTGCGCTAGCACAACCCTGGGTGATGGGATGAGGAGGGTGGTGGGAGGAGGGGTTCAGGATGGGGGACACATGTACACCCATGGTTGATCCATGTCAATGTATGGCAAAAATCACTACAATATTAAAAAGTAATTAGCCTCCAATTGAAATAAATATTTTTTTAAGTTAAAAAAAAAAAAAAGGAGGAGAAGGGGGCAAAAAAGGATGAGATGGTTGGATGGCATCATTGACTCAATGGAGCTGAGTTTGGAAAAACTCCAGGGGATAGTGAAGGAAAGGGGTGCCTGGTGTGCTGCAGTCCATGGGGTCACAAAGAGTCAGATATGACCGAGTTAGTGAAAAACAAAACTAAAGTAAAGGCTCAGAGTCAGGAATGGGTGAGTTTAGGCTTCCCTCTGCAGGTTGTAGGGAAACCCATACTTGGTTCACTCTTCTTCCTACTTGCCTTAGAGAGGAGAAATTAGCATAGCTTATTTAGTGCTCAAGGTCTAAATATTTATTGCTGTGATTGATTAACAATAAAAAATATTTATTATTTCTTTGTCCTCTCTGGCAAAGAGCTCCTAAATCTTTTGGAATTTCTCAGTGATGTGGATGTGAGTGTCTTTGGTTGTGTTGATGAGGCAAATTTTGGACCAGAATTGGGGGTGGGACTGACTGTCAGGAGAACTTCACCTGGTGATTAGAAGGTGAGAACTTTGAGTCAGCCTCCTGACCTTTGGAGGGTTGGAGAAAGGAGCTGGAGGGTGATCAATGGCCAATGGCCAGTGTTTTAATCAAGTGTGCCAGTGTAATGAAGCCTTTTCTTAAGAGCTGGTTTTAGGCAGCCTCGGTTTCTCAAGATGCTGTGGAACTGACTCTAACATCAGGCTTCCCTGGCAGGTCTCAGATTTCAGGACCAATTCCAAAGAACAGGACTCCTTTTTAATTTTTGTTTTGTAAATTGCAGCCCTGGGATGCCTACAAGGATCTTCTGCTGAAGGGACATCATCTGGGAGATTAGTAACAGCCCGACATCTGGACCAAGTGCATTCCTGCCCCTCAACAAGCCCTAAAATTCCTCCCTTCCAGCCTCACCACTCCAGCTCCTTTTGGCCACTCCTTGTCCTTCATCCACCTCCTCTTGCTCCCTGGTTTGTTCCTCATCTGTTCTTTCTGCCTCCCTTTCACAGGTAACCACTCCTGTATATAAGCCTTCAGGGACATGCTAATAGGCCCCTGTAGTTGTTTATATGCTTTCTGTGCCTTACCCCAAAATGTCCCCTCCATGACTACAGCTCAGGCAGACTGGATGAAAAAGAGAAGAAGCTAAGAGATGGATGGTGGATTCTTTGAACTTCCCTAATGAATACACTTGAGTCATTTTAACCATAAATATCATGATAGTGTGAGGGAACAAAATAACTCCTGTGAAACTGTTCCAACATTGAGTTTACATGAGGCTAGCTCTTCAGTAAGGCTTCCAGTGTGGCTTATAGGTAAAGAATCCACGTGCAATACAGGAGATGAAAGAGAGTCAGGTTCAATCTCTGGGTCAGGAAGATACCCTGGAGCAGGGCATGGTGACTCACTCCAGTACTCTTGCCTGGATAAACCCATGGACAGAGAGCCTGGTGGGCTACAGTCCATGGGGTCACAAAGAGCTGGACACAACTGAAGTGACTGAGCATGCACAGAGCTCTTAAATAGCCCCTGCAAATGGTGTTCAGTGTTTCATTCCTTCTTAACCTGGCTATTTTCCACCAAGATATTTAAATGTATTTAAATGTTTTTACACTAAGAATATTAGGAAAGGATATTAATAATCTGGGCACACTCAGATTTCTGCATAGAGTTGATGCCCTTGAATACAAGTATTATCCTAGCTTTCACTGTTGAGCGACAAACAAAATTATTTCCAACTACATTTTACACTTTAAAAAATCATTCACCATAGAAGCTCTCACTGAGCTCAAATGTTATCAAATGCTGTGGGAGTTTGCTAAGTCTTAAAAAATAAATAAATAAAAAAGATTTAATGAAAGGGATTTATGAGTTTAAAACCAAAGAACTAATAAGAAGCCTATTTTCCACTAAATTTAAATCTAACAATAACACTGTAACAAGTAGATATTAAAGCTGTGGGGTTTTGAAAAGTCGTTAAATAAAATAGCTTTTCTGATTTATCTAGCAATTCTTGCTTCACAGTAAATCAAAAAAGTGAAGACTTGATTATAAATTGGAAGAAAGAAAAGTAAATGCAACATAAAAAATGTCATCTGGAAGCGATTCCTATTATAGGCCCATCATGGTGAACCCAGAGAAGGCGATGGTACCCCAGTCCAGGACTCTTGCCTGGAAAATCCCATGGACGGAGGAGCCTGGTGGGCTGCAGTCCATGAGGTCGCTAAGAGTGGGGCACGACTGAGCGACTTCACTTTCACTTTTCATTTTCATGCATTGGAGAAGGAAATGGCAACCCACTCCAGTGTTCTTTCCTGGAGAATCCCAGGGATGGGGGGGCCTGGTGGGCTGCCGTCTATGGGGTCACACAGAGTTGGACACGAATGAAGTGACTTAGCAGCAGTAGAAGTAGCACGGTGAACCAGATTATCAGATGTTGAGATTTTTTTTTTCCTGGGAATAACACCAGGCTGCATTTGGGTACCAATTATTACATGGTGCTTTGCAGAATGAGGCACATTTGATCCATAGATAGACTTTACCAAGGGGCCAATTACAAACCTACAGAAGTGCTCAAAAGCCCCTATCAAGCTTGACTACATGCTGCAAATAACTGAGGAATTGTCAAGGTATCTATGCCTGAGATAGAGTCTGATGTAGCTGGTTTGGGCTGAGAATTTCAAAGACAATACCAGAGATCTCTTGCTACTTAACACACATTTTATTATGACACTACAATGATTTGAACAATGTTTAATCATGTGCAAGCTGAGATTAAAAGTATATGGAACAGAATAGAAACTTTCCAAATCCACAGAGAAACAGACTAGATTTATGACAAAAAGATGCCAAAGGCTTGGAGGAAAGGATGGTCTTTTCAGTGATGGTTCTGGGCCCAACTGAATATCCAAATGGGGAAAAATAAATCTGGATTCCCTACCTGGCAATATATGCAAACATCAGTCCCAAATGAACTACAGATCTGAATGTAAAACAATACTGCTTCCAAAAGAAAACAACATAAAAACATCTTCGGAAATGTGTGGTAAGATTTCTTAAATAGCATATGAAAAGTAATAATCATAAAAGGAAAATGTGAGCAGGAAATAAAAGAAGGATATACTTTCAACCCATATACTCAACCAATGGCCTGCTCACCATCTAATGAATAAACAAACCTCACAGATCAATAAGAAAAAGGCAACACAGTAAAAAACAATAACTAGCGGTAGCTAGAAATATAGAACCAGTGGGGAATTTTCTAGAATTGGAGATACACAAAACGGTCATATCATGTACAAGACTCTCTGGCCCTGACTATCCCCTCCAGCCCCCTCCTCCACCCCAGGCCAGGGCCTCTCCTAGAGGTGTAAGGAAATGATATTTTGTGCTAAGGAAAAAAAAAATGAGTTATTTGGTCTTTCTTTGTAGAAACAATAACCCCATTTGGTAATGTGGTTCATGCCACACAACTTTTGGTCCCAATAAGAATTTCAAATTTGCCAGCTATCTCCCTAGCCTTGAAAATATCTCAAATTTTACTTATAATAAAAGAAGCCAAACAAAAATAATTATTTGCCCAAGCAATAGTGCTACAATGGTATTGACTAGAGTTCCACAGAGTAATCGATATTAATTGGAAATCCATGTGATTACTGAGTTGAAGGACACTTGCTTTGTAACAATTACTTCAAAGCTCTGGTCAGCATCATTGGGACCTATATACAGTTTGTGCTTCCTGACAGACCCACAAAAATAATGGCTGCCACCACTAGTAACTAAATTAAAATTATTCTCCAAATGGAAATCCCAGGATAGAAAAGTATTATAATGAACAAACATAAACAATGTATCATTTATGTTCTTTGTTAGCACCAGAACTTAATACAGGATCATGTGTGTCTGATATAAAGACTGCTTCAGTGGAAAGTGAAAGTGAAAGTTGCTCAGTCACATCCAACTCTCTCTGATCTCATGGGCTGTAGCCCACCAGGCTCCTCTGTTCATGGAATTCTCCAGGCCGGAATACGGAAATGGGTACCTGTTCTCTTCTCCAGGGGATCTTCCCAACCCAGGGATCTAACCTAGGTCTCCCAGATTACAGGCAGATTCTTCACCATGTGAGTCACCAGGAAAGCCCACTTCAGCGGAAAGATATATATTTTCACTGAATAAAATAAAGCCATGAGTGTATGTAGATAGATTATTTATGACATTTGTATATATTTTCAGAATTTATCTGCACTTTACATAAAGATGGAGTATGTATATGCATGCCAAGTTGCTTCAGTTGGGTCCAGCTTTTTGTAACGCTATGGACCATAGTCTACCAGGCTCTCTGTATGTGGGAGTCTACAGACAAGAATACTGGAGTGAATTGCCATTTCCTTGTCCAGGGTATCTTCCCCACCCAAGGAGTGAACCCAGGTCTCACGTGTCTCCTGTGTGGGCAGATGGGTTCTTTACCACCAGAGCTACCTGGGAAGTGCAAAAGAGGGAGTATGTGACTTCCAATTGTCCCACCATTACCAAATGTCAAGTTATGGGCTCCCAGCAGAGTTTTCATCCTGTCTTCCTTATATCATTTTCCACCTTGGCTCCTTCACTCCATTACATAGTTGCCTGCTACAGAGAACTCTCAAATATTCTACGAATGTTTTATCTTTAAATAACTGACATCCATGCTTGATTTCAATGTCGGCCTTAAACACAGCCTTAGATTAGAAGATTATTTTAACTGGGGGTTTCCCAGGTGGCTCAGTGGTAAAAGTATACTCCTGCCAATACAGGAGATTCATGTTTGATCTCTGGGTTGTGAAGGTCCTCTGAAGAAAGAAATGGCAACCCACTCCAGTATACTTGCTGGGAAATCCCAGGTACAGAATTACAGTCCATGAAGTTGCAAGAGTTGGACATGACTTAGTGTCTAAACCACCACAATTTTAACTGGAAAACAATGTTAATGTACAAACTTTTAAAACTATAAATATAACCATATATTTCTATACTGTGAAATAGCAGTGGCTCAGAGGTTAAAGCGTCTGCCTCCAATGTGGGAGATCCAGGTTCGATCCCTGGGTCGGGAAGATCCCCTGGAGAAGGAAATGGCAACCCACTCCAGTATTCTTGCTTGGAGAATCTCATGGACTGAGGAGCCTGGTGGGCTGCAGTCCATGGGGTCACAAAGAGTTGGACTCGACTGAGTGACTTTACTTACTGTAGAATTGCAAATTTTATTTCCTAAGACTGATGAAATAATCTGCAATGGTACAGTGGTCATTTTAATCTCTCAGTGAAAATGATACTGTTAGTTACAGGATGGTAAACTCAGTTAAGAAACTGTCCTTAGGGTTCTGATGTTGGGAGTTACCCTGAAATCAAACATCAATGTCAATGGGGGAAAAAAGGAAGTGTCTATGTACATGTACTTAGAAATTTCATGTATCCTATAAATACACATCACACGGAAACATACACATAGAACTGTGCACACAGGTAAGTTTTCATTGTAATTCTAACAAACTATAATCAAAAACATCAATAACTGTAAGAAATTGTTATCTGTAATTGTAGGAAATTATTATCTGACAATGTTATGTATCCATTATATCTTAATAAAGCCGGGAAGGGGAAGAAATTGGCATCCAAACCATCTAGCAGTTCAATTGCACCTTATGAAATACTTGGTCATGTCTGAAGCCAACAAAATTTTAGGTATAGGTACTCATATGGAGTTAATTTAGAGTATATTTCTAGCCAGTTTCTGGGTTCTCAAAACCACAACTTCCAATACAGACGGCTTCCCAAGCAGTCTTGTCAATTCTGTCTTATAATTTGGAGGGAGTCATTGTTCTCAGAATACATTTTCACATATAATCTTAGTTCTCCAGGATATCCAGCCACAACATGATCTGATAGACACACAAAGGCAGGGCAAAGTGATGTGAGTCATCCCAGGCCTCCCAGAAATGAAGTGGGACCTTCTGACATCAAAGCCTGGTGTTTGTTTCCCGAAATCACAGCTGAGCTAAACACCTGCACAGAATGCAGTCCACCCTCTGCTGTGCATACAGCTGGTGTACCCCATGTCCTTCATGAAGAATTCTTCAGATCACACAATAAAATACTGATGGAATACAGACATTCAGGAAACCTAGATATTTAGAAACTAAGCCAAGCCCTGCTTTACAACTAACGGATGCCCACTTGGGCGGGGGGGAGGAAGTATAAAGTAGCACTCAATAATATAAAAATTTATAAAACAGAAATAGAGTCACAGACACAGAAAACTAATGCATGGTTACCAAAGGAGAAAACTGGGAGTGGGGGTTTGTAAATTAGGATATGGGATATACACACTCCTATATATAAAACAGATAACCAACAAGGACCTACTGTATAGCACAGGGAATGATACTCTATCTCTTGTAACAATATCTTCCATCTATAATGAAAGATAATATAAAAAAGATATATATTATATATGTATTTATATATGTGACTGTGTAATAGAATCATTTTGCTGTACATATAACTATTACAACAGTGTAAATCACTATCAGTTCAGTTCAGTTCAGTTGCTTAGTCTTGTGTGACTCTTAGTGACCCCATGGACTGCAGCACTCTCAGGTTCCCTGTCTATCACCAACTCCCGGAGTTTACTCAAACTCATGTCCATAGAGTCGGTAATACCATCCAACCATCTCATCCTTTGTCATCCATTTCTCTTCCTGCCTTCAATCTTTCCTAGCATCAAAGTCTTTTGCAATGAGTCAATTCTTCACATCAGGTGGCCAAAATATTGGAGTTTCAGCTTCAGCGTCAGTCCTTCCAATGGACATCTAGGACTGATTTCCTTTAGGATAGATTGGTTCGATTTCCCTGCAGTCCAAGGGACTCTCAAGAGTCTTCTCCAACACCACAATTCAAAAGCATCAATTCTTCAGCACTCAGCTTTCTTTATAGTCCAATTCTCACATCCATACATGACAACTGGAAAAACCATAGCTTTGATTAGATGGACCTTTGTTGGCAAAGCAATGTCTCTGCTTTTTAATATGCTGTCTAGGTTGGTCATAGCTTTTCTTCCAAGGAGCAAGCGTCTTTTAATTTCATAGCTTCAGTCACCATCCATAGTGATTTTGGAGCCCAAGAATATGAAGTCTCTCACTGTTTCCATTGTTCCCTCATCTATTTGCCATGAAGTGATGGGACTGGATGCCATGATTTTAGTTTTCTGATGTTGAGTTTTTAGCCACCTTTTTCACTCTCCTCTTTCACTTTCATCAAGAGGCTCTTTAGTTCTTCTTTGCTTTCTGCCATAAGTTTGGTGTCATCTGCATATCTGAGGTTATTGGTATTTCTCCCAGTAATCTTGATTCCAGCTTGTGCTTCATCCACCCCAGCATTTCTCATGATGCACTCTGCATATAAGTTAAATAAGCAGAGTGACAATATACAGCCTTGACGTACTCCTTTCCCAATTTGGAACAAGTCTGTTATTCCATGTCTAGTTCTAACTGCTGCTTCTTGACCTGCATACAGGTTTCTCAGGAGGCAGGTTAGGTGGTCTGGTAATTTCAATAAATTTATAATTATATAAAAATGTGTGTCACTCACCATCCCATTACCAATTATCACTTATGAAACTTTTCCAGTTTATTCTTTAATGGTGTTGTACTACCTGATGTATAACATGTCAATCTGCTTTAGGTGACCATGTCCTGTGGACTGAAAGGGAGACAGTAAGAACAGGGTATAGAATTTGTCCTGCTTTATCCTTTGGTTTGTTGGTTGATTGGTGATGCTGCTGTTGATTCTGAGAAGCTACATAAGATTGTCTAGGCTTCTGCAAGAAGACCACTGAAACATCCCAAGTCCTAAGAGCAGAGTAGCTCATGATGGTCAGATAAGGAGCTTCACATGGAGGCTGGGGAACACACTACAAGAAACACAGGGACCACGGTGTGCTGCTGCTGCTGCTAAGTCACGTCAGTCGTGTCCGACTCTGTGTGACCCCATAGACAGCAGCCTACCAGGCTCCAGTCCCTGGGATTCTCCAGGCAAGCATACCGGAGTGGGTTGCCATTTCCTTCTCCAGTGCAGGAAAGTGAAAAGTGAAAGTGAATTCGCTCAGTCGTGTCCGACTCTTTGTGACCCCATGGACTGTAGCCCACCAGGCTCCTCCATCCATGGGATTTCACAGGCAAGAGTACTGGAGTGGGTTGCCATTGCCTTCTCCGCCACGGTGCCCTAGAAGCAACCAGACATGGAACAACTAACTGGTTCAAAATTGAAAAAGCAGTATGTCAAGCATGTATATTTTCACCCTGCTCATTTAACTTCTGTGCAGAGTACATAAGTGAAATGTCAGGCTGAATGAAACACAAGGGGAATCAAGATTGCCAGGAGAAATATCAACAATCTCAGATATGCAGACAATACTACCCTAACAGCAGAAAGCAAAGAGGAACTAAAGAGCCTCCTGATGGGGCTGAAAGAGAAGAGTGAAAAAGCTCAGTGAAAAACTCAGCATTCAAAAAACTAACATCACAATATCTGGTTGCATCGCTTTGTGGAAAATAGTTGGAGAAACAGTAAAAGAGTAAGAGACTTTATTTTCTCGGGTTCCAAAATCAATATGGATGGTGACTGCAACCATGAAATTAAAAGGTACTTGCTCCTTGGAAGAAAAGCTATGACAAACCTAGACAGTGTATTAAAAAGCAGAGGCACCATTTTTCCAACAAAGGTCCATATAGTCAAAGCTATGTTTTTTCCAGTAGTCATGCATGGATGTGAGAGTTGGACCATAAAGAGGACTGAGCATGAAGAATTGATGCTTTCAAACTGTGGTGCTGGAGGAGTCTTGAGAGTCCCTTGGACTGCAAGGAGATTAAACCAGTCAATCCTAAAGGAAATCAACCCTGAATATTCATTGGAAGGACTGATGTTGAAGCTGAAGCTCTAATACTATAGCCACCTGATGCAAAGACCCAACTTATTGGGAAGACCCTAGTGTTGGGAAAGACTGAAGGCAAAAGGAGAAGGGAGTAGCAGAGGATGAGATGGTTAGATAGCATCACTGACTCAATGGACATGAATCTCAGAAAACTCTGGGAGATAAGATAGTGGAGGACAGAGAAGCCTATAGTCCATGGCGCTGCAAGGAGTCAGACACAACTTAGTAAATGAATAACAACAACTCTGCTCTGAAGGGTCATCACGCTGGGATCTGTACCTCTCCCAGGTCTTACACTGCTGCTGCTGCTAAGTCGCTTCAGTCGTGTCCGACTCTGTGCGACCCCATAGACGGCAGCCCACCAGGCTCTGCCATCCCTGGGATTCTCCAGGCAAGAACCCTGGAGTGGGTTGCCATTTCCTTCTCCAGTGCATGAAAGTGAAAGCTGAAAGGGAAGTCGCTCAGTTGTGTCTGACTCTTCGCGACCCCATGGACTGCAGCCCACCAGGCTCCTCCTGCCCGTGGGGTTTTCCAGGCAGGAGTACCGCCTTCTCCACAGGTTGTACTCTAATTTGTGCTAAAGTTTAGCACACACCTTGCACTTCCTAGATGAAAACATCAGCTGAGATGTTTCATCTGTGATTCGTCCTGATTCACTGAAGCATCTGATGAGTAAACGGGCATATACACAAATGGCTTCCTGATTCCACAAGTTGTTGAAATTGTCATTTACCTAAATTTTGGACCATCTGACCCATTCCTGGAAAGTAGCAGAGGTGGACAATATGATATTAGTAAGCTCACGTACCAAGCGTCTGGCACCTAGTGTCTTGTTTAATCTCTGCAGTCTTTCAGGTAGGAAGTAGTTTGCTAACTGTTATAAAATTTATTGATCATGTAATTATAGTTACATCTTAGCTATTAGGGGAGAGGGCAATGGCAACCTACTCCAGTACTCTTGCCTGGAAAATCCCCTGGACAGAGGAGCCTGGTAGTCTGCAGTCCATGGCGTTGCAGAGGGTCAGACACAACTGGGTGACTTCACTTTCACTTTTCACTTTCATGTATTGAAGAAGGAAATGGCAACCCACTCCAGTGTTGTTGCCTGGAGAATCCCAGGGATGGCAGAGCCTGGTAGGCTGCCATCTGTGGGGTCACACAGAGTCAGACAAGACTGAAGTGACTTAGCAGCAGCAGTAGCAGCATAGCTATTAGGATATTTATTCAGATGAAAATATAGGATAAGCTAGCACCTTTGCTGTATAAAACTCCTTTCTGAGTTTTATCAAAGTATCCAAAAATATTTTGCCATTTGCAGTGTTTTGACCTGTGATTTGGTTCAGTGACTACAGAAAGTCACAGTCTATAATATTGAGTATGTGAAGAAAGCCAACCAAGGAAAGATACTCTGTCCCAAATTCTACAAACAAGGAAACCAGCCAAGTGACAAGTGATGCCAGGGCTATAGAAAAACAGATGAGAACATTTCAGAAATACAGAGCTACCTTCTAACTCTATGGCCTGATGTCATGAAAAGGAGTAAATAGATTTGTGGGTAGAGTATGAACAAGAAATGTATTATCAGGGAGAGCTTCAGGTCACTTTTGGTTTCCAATCTCCTCTATAGTTTTAGTCACAGGTATCAGAACACTGAGGCGAGTATAAGAACACTTTGCCAGAACTCTAAGACAATTCTCAGGCTTAAAAGCTAGTGGTAAACTCAGCAGTTGAGTGTCAAAACATCAGAGGAAGCTTGGCCAACCAGTAAGTTTCCAAGGAGATTCCATATCAATGTTATCCTTGAAACCCCTGATAGAAGAGCTAAGCTTTTTTTCTGTATAAATATTTGATTAAAATAATTTAAAATTATTTAAGACTTAACATGAAAAAAATATTTTGTTTTCAACCACAAGGAATCATTTTAGTTGACTTGACATCACTGACTAAATAATATGAGCTGAAGGGATAAAGTGGGAAATGTAGCTTCACTTAATGTAGTCCTTTCCCCTCCTTGCTCCCCCCTGCCCCGAAACAGCACATTAATCAACTTCAGCTGACTGTCTGTTCATTCTTCTCTTTAATAATACCTGTACCAAATGTGAGATGATGCATGTGTTTAATTCCTAAAAGAGATGACTCCAGATACGGAGTTCATGGGAGAAAGGATACAATTACTCCACAAGGAATCATTTTAGTTGACTTGACATCACTGACTAAATAATATGAGCTGAAGGGATAAAGTGGGAAATGTAGCTTCACTTAATGTAGTCCTTTCCCCTCCTTGCTCCCCCCTGCCCCGAAACAGCACATTAATCAACCTCAGCTGACTGTCTGTTCATTCTTCTCTTTAATAATACCTGTACCAAATGTGAGATGATGCATGTGTTTAATTCCTAAAAGAGATGACTCCAGATACGGAGTTCATGGGAGAAAGGATACAATTACAAAAGTGTAGTCAAAAGAGGCTGAGGTGGGTGTGAGGATGCTGGAGTTTTATTTCTTTTGTTTTAGCTGATTTCTTAGACATCTTAGAACATCAGTTCTCCACTAAGAGAGCCCGAATAGGCCTTGGAGAAGACTTCATCCAAACCCTGATTTTACAAGTGAGAAACTGAGGCCCAGAGGTATAAGTGATAGTATCAGCCTAAGGGACTCAGATCTGATTTTTCCTTCCAGCAAACTATGCACTGAACCATGTCATTTGGGTGAAATAACAGCATTCTATCAGTACTTAGCATCTATTTTCTCAGCATATAATCTTTGCTCAATTTCTTGTCATTTGGCCTATCCTTTATTGAGCAGGCTCTTGGGTTAATGACAAATTCATAGTCACAAAAGTCATTCATATTGTTTTAACACTATGAACTATTTACACAGTAGACACAGTTTTCATGATAGCAGTTTCTTATCTAACAATCAACTACCTCAGTTTTTTGTTTTTGTGTGTGTGTGTGTTTTAACTATTTTCGAACTATTTGGGTGAAATAACAGCATTCTATCAGTACTTAGCATCTATTTTCTCAGCATATAATCTTTGCCCAATTTCTTGTCATTTGGCCTATCCTTTATTGAGCAGGCTCTTGGGTTAATGACAAATTCATAGTCACAAAAGTCATTCATATTGTTTTAACACTATGAACTATTTACACAGTAGACACAGTTTTCATGATAGCAGTTTCTTATCTAACAATCAACTACCTCAGTTTTTTGTTTTTGTGTGTGTGTGTGTTTTAACTATTTTCGAACTGGCTGTACTTACATTTCCTATCTTCTATATTCAGTAGTGAGCCAGTAAATGTTTAAGAACTCTGGTTCCCTGGGATGATGAGGGAAAGGGCACTTGATCATACTGTCTGCTGGTGTCTATTGTTTAAATATTTCTAGTACAGTCAAGTTCAAAGTTTTTTTTGTTGTTGTTGTTTAGCCACTAAGTTGTGTCCGACTCTCAGGACCCATGGACTATATAGACCACCAGCCTTCTCCATTCATAGAATTTCCCAGGCAAGAATATTGGAGTCAGTTGCCATTTCCTGCTCCAAGGGATCTTCCTGACCCAGGGATAGAACCCACATCTCCTGCGTTGGCAAGCAGATTCTTTACCACTGAGCCACTAGGGAAGCTTCTAGTTCAAGTTACCAATGTAATAAGTCAGTGAATTTGGAGTTAGTAAGGAGTATGCAAAATCCATTCAGGCAAGTCTAGGCAAGCTAGATCCAGCACAGAACTACAGTCACCCTTTCAGACGTAGTCTTTAGAGTTCTCATTTTTCCCCTTTCTGCAAATTCATCCGTATTTATTATTTACATACCTAGTAGTAGTATAGAAATGACTGTTGCATATTTTACTGCAGTTCATAATGTCTCTCTTGTTTCTGTTCAGCATTTCTACTCTCTGCTGTAACCTTAAGTTATATTTTCATGATAGTCACTCAAATTATTATCTTCCCCAACAATCCTGTCCCTTCTAATTTGCCATTTTCGGCATCCCAAACTTTCTGACCAGCTAAGTTCAAGATACTCTCTCCATTCTCTTTTTTTTTTTTCTTTAATTAATTTTTATTTTTTAGTTTGTTTTGCTTTACAGTACTGTATTCGTTTTGCTACACATTGACATGAATCAGCCACGAGTGTACATGAACTCTCAATCCCGACCCCCACCTCACCCCTCCCGCCCCACACCCTCTCTCTGGATTGTCCCCGTGTATCATTCCCAAGCATCCTGCATCCTGCATCAAACCTAGACTGGCGATTCGTTTCACTTATGACATCATACATGTTACACTGCCACTCTGCCAACTCATCCCACCCTCTCCCTCTCCCACAGAGTCCAAACGGCCATTCTATACATCTGTGTCTCTTTTGCTGTCTTGCGTACAGGTTTATCATTACCATCATTCTAAATTCCATATATATGTGTAAGTATACTGTATTGATGTTTTTCTTTCTGGCTTACTTCACTCTGTATAATCGGCTCCAGCGTCATCCACCTCATTAGAACTGATTCAAATGTATTCTTTTTAATAGCTGAGTAATACTCCATTGTGTATATGTACCACAGCTTTCTTATCCATTCATCTGCTGATGGACATCTAGGTTGCTTCCATGTCCTGGCTATTATAAACAGTGCCGCAATGAACATTAGGGTACACGTGTCTCTTTCACATTCTTTTTATTTATACTTGCCCCCACATCTAACCAGTACCTGAGCCCTATTAAATATATACACATATTAATTGATGCATTTAAACTCTCATTTCCTCAACTTACAAACCCCATATTATTTTCATCACTGAAATGGAATTCGAAGTATTCTCCTGCCTCAAATGTCTCCTTTGGCAAATGTGCCATTCACACATAGTATCAGAAAAATCTTCTAAAGATAAGAACTTTCCATTTTCCACCATTAAGTCACTTCTCATGGAACGTATCCCCTCAAATACTGTATGATGGACTCACATCTGAAGATTAGAATTCTGAAATATTACGGCTAAGTTCTCTGTTCAGGATATCACAGATCTACTCAAAATGTCACTCAAACTGAACACTAGCAAAACAAGACAAACCGGTTTTGATGGCTAGTCTTCTTCTTGACCGAATTCAGTTCTTTGTGGTTGCAGGACTGAGGTCTGTACTTGCTGGCTGTCAATCAGGGTTTCTTTCAGCTTTCAGGTGCTGCCTGCATTCCTTACCACCTGACTGATTCCCACTTTAAGCCAACAAAAGTGCATCAAAATCACTGACATCTGCCATCAGCCAGCATAAACTCTTTTCTCTTAAAGGGACCATGTGATTAAATTAGGCACATATGGATAAGCTGTCTATCTTGAAGTCAACTAATTTGGGGACCTTAATTGCACCTATATAACCTCTTCACTATAGTACCTATATTAGAGTAATTTGAATAACTAGCAGTAGGTGTATGTATACTTTAGGCCGGGAATATTGGAGGACTTAGATTTCTGACCACCATAACAGCTGTTACTGTATTTTGTTTTTGTTTTCTTGACATCCTTTAGGTCAGAACTTTAATATTTCACCATATGGAGGCTTTGTCTTCACAACTCTAATATCTTACTCTTTTTCTAATACTATTTATCATAGCTTCTTGTTTGTTTTCTTCATAATAATTATCAAAATCCATAGCCATTTCATCTGACTATGCATTTTCTTGTTTTTCTCTCCCACCAGATGCAAGTTCTATAAAGGTGAAGTATTTTTTCTCACAATTAATCATTAGCATAAGGTTATGCTGTAAACCTTTAAAAAGGTTCATTAATCAAATTATTAAATGCAGTAATAAGAATTTAATTTATAATAAATTCATTTTATTAAGTCATTAAATACTTGATGATGACAAGAAAAAAGTGTTTGGAATCCTTTTTCTTTCACTCTTCATAGACAGTTTTCCCATATTTTCATACAAAATTGGCCTTAAGCAGGGTAGGAGTTAGCTATATTTTCATTTTACCCCCATTTTTCATTGTGTAAATTTTCAAATTTACACAAATCTATAGATTGTAGCATAATGAACTCATAATTCACCTTCAGTAATTACAAGATTTTTGGCAGTCTTGTCTCTCCCAAGTCAGTCCCATCAGGAAGCTTCCATAAGTCTCTTGTCCTTATCCAGCAGAGGGCAGACAGAATGAAAACCACAATCACAGAAAACTAACCTAACTGATCACATGGGCCACAACCTTGTCTAACTCAATGAAACTATGAGCCATGCCATGTAGGGCCACCCAAGATGGGTCATGGTGGAGAGTTCTGACAAAATATGGTCCACTGGAGAAGAGAATGGCAAACTACTGCAACATTCTTGCCTTAGAACTTCATGAACAGTATGAAAAGGCAAAAAGATATGACACTGGAAGATGAACTCCCCAGGTTGGTAGATGCCCAATATGCTACTGGAAAAGAGTGGAGAAATGACTCCAGAAAGAATGAAGAGATGGAGCCAAAGCAAAAACAACACCCAGCTGTGGATGTGACTGGTGATGGAAGTAAGTCTGATGCTGTAAAGAACAATATTGAATAGGAACCAGGAATGTTAGGTTCATGAATCAGAGTGAATTGGAAGTGGTCAAACGGGTGATAGCATTAAAGTTTTAGGAATCAGTGAACTAATATGGATTAGAATGGGTGAATATAACTCAGATGACCATTATATCTACTACTGTGGGCAAGAATCCCTTAGAAGAAATGAAGTAGCCCTCACAGTCAACAAAGAGTCAGAAATGCAGTGTTTGGTTGCAATCTCAAAAATGACAGAATGATATCTCTTCTTTCCAAGGCAAACCATTCAGTGTCACAGTAATCCAGGTCTATGGCCCAACCACTGATGCCAGAGAAGCTGACATTGAAAGGTTCTATGATGACCTACAAGAATGTCTAGAACTAGCACAAAAAAAGATGTCCTTTTCATCATACAGAACTGGAATGCAGAAGTAGGAAGTCAAGAGATAACTGGAGTAACCTTGGAGTACAAACTGAAGTAGGGCAAAGGCTAACAGAGTTTTGCCAAGAGAACACACTGGTCATAGCAAACACCCTCTTCCAACAACACAAGAGAAGACTCTACACATGGACATCAGCAGGTGGTCAATATGGAAATCAGGTTGATTATATTCTTTGCAGCTGAATATGGAGAAGCTCTATACAGTCAGCAAAAACAAGACTGGGAGCTCAGATCATGAACTCCTTATTGCCAAATTCAGACTTAAATTGAAGAAAGTAGGGAAACCCACTAGACCATTCAGGCATGACCTAAATCAAATCCCTTACTATTATACAGTGGAAGTGACAAATAGATTACAGTGCCTGAAGAACTGTGGATGGAGGTTCGTGACATTGTACAGGAGGCAGTGATCAAGACCATTTCCAAGGAAAAAAAATGCAAAAAGGCAAAATGGTTGCCTGATGAGGCCTTACAAATAGCTGAGAAAAGAAGAGAAGTGAAAAACAAAAGAAAAAAGGAAAGATATACTCATCTGAATGCCAAGTTCCAAAGAATAACAAGGAGAGATAAGAAAGGCTTCCTCAGTAATCAATGCAAAGATATAGGAAAACAATAGAATGGGAAAGACTAGAGATCTCTTTAAGAAAATTAGTGATACCTAGGGAACATTTCATTCAAAGACGGGCATAATAAAGGACAGAAGCGGTATGGACCTAACAGAAGCAGAAGATATTAAGAAGAATTTGCAAGAATACACAGAAGCACTATAGATAGATAGATAGATAGATAGATAATGGCCCAGATAACCACAGTAGTGTAATCACTCACCTAGAGCCAGACATCCTGGAACCAAACTCAAGTGGGCCTTAGGAAACTTCACTATGAGCAAAACTAGTGGAGGTAATGGAATTCCAGTTGAGCTATTTCAAATCCTAAAGGATCATGCTGTTAAAGTGCTGCACTCATCATACCAGCACATTTTGGAAAACTCAGCAGTGACCAGAGAACTGGAAAAAGTCCATTTTCATTCCAATCCCAAAGAAAGGCAATGCCAAAGAATGTTCAAACTACTGCACAATTGCACTCATCTCACATGCTAGCAAATGCTCAAAATTCTCCAGTCGAGGCTTCAACAGTACAAGAGCCAAAAAATTCCAGATGTTCAAGCTGAATGTAGAAGAGGCAGAGGAACCAGAGATCAAATTGCAAAATCTGTTGGATCACCAAAAAAGCAAGAGAGTTCTAGAAAAATATCTACTTCTACTTTGTTGACTACATCAAAACCTTTGACGATGTGGATCAAAACAAATTGTGGAAAATTCTTCAAGAAATGGGAATATCAGACCACCTGACCTGTCTTCTGAGAAATCTGTATGCAGGTCAAGAAACAACGGGTAGAACCGGACATGGAACAGTGGTTTGGTGCCAAATTGGGAAAGGAGTACGTCAAGGCTGTATATTGTCACCGTGCTTATTCAACTTATATGTAAAGTACATCATGTGAAATGCCAGGTTGGATAAAGCACAACCTGGAATCAAGATTGCCAGGAGAAATATCAATAACCTCAGATATGCAGATGCCACAACCCTTATGGTGGAAAGCAAAGAGGAGGTGAAGAGCCTCTTGATGAAAGTGAAAGATGAGAGTGAAAATTCTGGCTTAAATCTCAGCAGTAAAAAAACTAATATCATGTCCTCTGGTCCCATCTCTTCATTGAAGATATATGGGTAAACAATGGAAACAGTGACAGAGTCTGTTTTCTTGGTTTCCAAAATTACAGCAGATGATGACTGCAGCCATGAAATAAAAGGACACTTGATCCTTGTAAGTAAAGCTATGATCAACCTAGACAGCATATTAAAAAGAAGAGCGTTACTTTGCTGACAAAGGTCTGTCTAGTCAAAGCTACGGTTTTCCAGTAGTCATGTATGGATGTGACAGTTGAACCATAAAAAAAGCTGAGCCTTGAAGAAGTAATTCTTCTGAACTCTCTTGTTGGAGAAGACTCTTGAGCATCACTTGGACTGCCAGGAGATCAAACCAGTTAATCCTAAAGGAAATCAGTCCTGAATATTCATTGGAAGGACTGATGCTGAAGCTGAAGCTCATTACTTTGGCCACCTGATGGGAAGGACTGACTCATTGGAAAAGACCCTGATACTGGGAAAGATTGAAGGTGGAAGGAGAAGGGGATGACAGAGGATGAGATGGGTGAATGACATCACTGAATCAATGGACATGAGTTTGAGTAGGCTCCAGAAGTTGGTGATGGATAGGGAAGCCTCGCATGTTGCATTTCATGGGGTCACAAATAGTGAGACATGACTGAGCAACTGAACTGAACTGCCAGTCCTCAATCATCCAAATTTTTTAATTTTTTTCTAGATTATTAGAAATCAAATCCTGAGCATCAAGTCACTTCTTTTGTAAGAAATTTGCTAATTTTTTTCTTAATAACAAAAATGTTCTTTTTCAATATCTTTACATATTATCTAACACCCAATGCATAATCAAATGTCGTAATTGTTGATATTTTCACTCAGGATATAAATAAGTTCCAAGGATTGCATTTATTATGTTTTTATAGTTGAGACTCATTAATTTGTTCCATATACAATCACATCCTGGAAATTTCTCTGCATCTGCTTTATCTATTATGATTCTTTTTTCACTGTGTTGTCATTCTTGTAGACTTTTAGGTAAATAGTACTGGGAGTATTTTAAGAGAAAAAAGTATTATGAGTTCATATATTTTCAATTCAAATGAAAAATTAAGGGTTTCCCATAACTTCTTTGATTTTTATGCTGTATCATATGTTTATTACATTGACAGTCTTGATACTTAATAAAAAATTTATATTATTTGCATATATGTGTACATGTGTATACATAGCATATAAATAAGTCAACAGTATCAATTTTACTGCTAATAAGACTATAGAATGTGTCTTAAATACTTAAGTGTGGATTGTAATTTTTTTTGTCCTTAGAATATATACCATCAGGGATAAAATACATGAACATTGTTTTATAAAATCAATAAAGGTAACTTTCATCCTCTGTTGCAGTGCAATGAATTTAATAAGCAGTTTGCTTCATTTGTTAACATGCATTTTTAATGAAAAGATGCTCAACACCCCTCATTATTTGAGAAATGCAAATCAAAACTACCATGAGATATCACCTCACAACGATCAGTATGGCCATCATCACAAAAAGTCTACAAAAATAAAAGCTGGAGAGGGTGTGGAGCAAAAAGGAACCCTCTTGCCCTATTGGTGGGAATGTAAACTGATACAGCCACTATGAAAGACGGTATGGAGAGTCCTTTAAAAAGTAGGAATAAAGCCACCATGTGACCTAGCAATCCCACTCCTAGGCATATACCCTGAGGAAACCAAAATTGAAAAAGACACATGTACCCCAATATCCATTGCAGCATTATTTACAATAGTGTGGACATGGCAGCAACCTAGATGTCCATTGACAGATGAATGGATGAAGAAGCTTTGGTGCATGTATACAATGGAATAGTACTCAGCCACAAAAAGTATCACATTTGAGTCATTTCTAATGAGGTGGATGAACCTAGAGCCTATTATACAAAGTGAAGTGAGTCAGAAAAAAAAAGATGAGTATCATATACTAACACATATATATGGAATCTAGAAAGATAGTGCCAGAGAATTTCTTTTCAGGGTAGCAATGGAGAAACAGATACAGAGAACAGACTTACAGGCTTGGGGAGAGGGGAGGAGAGGGTGAGATGCATGGAGAGAGTAACATGGAAACTTACATTACCATACGTAAAGCAGACAGCCAATGGCGATTTGCTGTATGTCTCAGGGAACTCAAACAGAGGCTCTGTATCAACCTAGAGGGGTGGGATGGGGAGGGAGATGGGAGGGGGGTTCAAAGGGAGAGGACATATGTATACCTATGGCTGATTCATATTGAGGTTTGACAGAAAACAGCAAAATTCTGTAAAGCAATTATCCTTCAATTAAAAAATAAATAAAAAATTTAAATGTGCTTTTATTTTTTTCTTAAATTCAATCTTGTTTTTAGTTTGAAAAATATTTATATGATTCCAAATTAAAAGCTAAAAAAATAAATTCTATTTATAAAAACTATTTTTTCTTGCCCCTCCTATCATTTTTCCTTTCTGACTCTATAGGTAAATATTTTTGTTAGATTTAATTTATCTTTGCATTATGTGTAGGCACACATATATGTATTTCTCTCATAGATGTACAGAAGTTATCACACTTCAAATACTGATCTGCACCTCCCTCTTCCCCCCTGTATTTAACAGGAAATGATAGAGATATCCCATTTTCTCTATGAAGAGATTTTTTTTCCCCCATTTTCTACACTCTTATAATATTTTTTCATAGAAATCCATGGTTTATTCGAGCAGTCCATTATTGAAAGATGTACAAATGTTTATGAAAACAAAAAAGATTTAGTCTTACACAAAACTAAATTGTTTGTGATAAAATGGCTTCCCAGGTGGCTCAGTGGTAAAGCATTCACCTGCCAATGCAGGAGATATAGGAGATATGTATTTGATCCTTGAGTTGGGAAGATCCCTCGGAGCAGAAAATGGAAAGCCACTCCAGTGTTCTTGCCTAGAAAATTCAGTGGACAGAGAAGCCTTGTGGGCTACAGTCCATGGGGTCACAAAGAGCTGGACATGACATAGTGACTAAGCCACAATATTATTTCATATTTCAGCAGTTTAACTAACTTTTGATGAAGTGGTATGACTACTAACAAAATTCACTGAATCTTCTCGTCCCTTCCCTTTCCTCTGCAGGGAAAAAATGTATACCTGCTATGCTTGGTGAATGCTATGTAAAACCCCACATCAGAATCCTTAATACCTATAGAAATTACTTTCTCTCACAGCTCTATTTTATTCATTATCAGGTCAGTATTGAACTCCAGATTTTCCATATATTATTCCATGATCAATTTATCTTACTGCTGCATTCTTTCTGCTTTGAAATTGCATAACAGAATTACTCTTCTTGGAATGTAATCAGTAACCATCCTATAGTTTTATTGAGATGTGACATATGTCAGCATCATATTATTTCAATGAAATATTGCATTCCTGTAAAGCAGAAACCTTCACATTTTTCCTGTATTTCTCATACACTCTCTTATTGGATTGATTACAAGATAAGCATGCAAAAAAAAGTACTTACTGAATTGAATTATATCAATTTGGATTGATTCTCCTGGATCAACAGTATTTTCTGAGGCATGATATAGTTATTCTACTCTGAGCAAATATACCTTTCTGAAGCACAAAGCAGAGTGGAGCTTTTGTTTAAAAAAATTTGGTTTCAAGATAAATCTTATCCAGCAAAGAAAAACAATGGGCATATAAGTAGAAGAATAGGTTACCACACAATCAGAGAGGTGTATTACTGTGGATCTGATTTAAAGGTAATGATCCCACATTGCATGATTGATATTAGGAAATAAAAACCTATTTTTAAATTGTTAGGAAACATACAGTATACAGAAATAAAATTTTCAGTAGAATCTGAATAACAACAAAAGAGAAACATAGAATTTTTGATGACTAGAACTGACTCTAAATCAGTGGTGTCACTTTCTAATTATGTTAAATTGGACAAATTACTGAACCACATTAGACAAAGGACACAGTAATAAGAGATTCAAATACCTTATAAAAAGATTAAATATCACAAAGTATCAAGTGTGATTTTTGACAATGCAATTACTAGATATGATTACATAAATAGAGAATTAAAACCAAGAATAGTGAAATGACTTCCATAAAATCTCAAAAAAAGTTTAGTGACAGTTTTGGAATTTGACCTCAATATCTTTATTTCAGATCCAATTGTACTTCTGCCAGGACTTCAATATTTCATTATACTTCTAATAATGCCTCCTTCTACTAGCTTAATAAAGCAGGTAACTGACACCCTTTAGTTAACCACTTTTGACTCATCTGCTCCATTTTCATTTGGAATTACACTAATATCTTTGTTTTTTAGTTACTCAATGTGGAAATATTTTCCTATGGAACCTGAGTTTTGTCCTGCCACTTCATTGAATATGGACCCAAAGTTATCACTTCCAGAGTCATGATTCGCCATCACTTGGAGCTGTCAACCCACAAGTGGAAAGCTCTGAATTTTATAGCTTATTCTTGGAGTCAAGTGTTCTGTTATATCTGATTTTTTTTTTCAACCATATTTAAGAAAACCACTATAGCATTTCCTTGCTCCTCAGGCTTCCAAGTAGCCAATGTCAGTTCCTGAAGTAATGATAAAACCTGCCAAATCTGACCTTCTTTAAGCAACATATCTCTCTTTTTTTCCTGAGGAAAACTGCAAAGATCAAGTCACAGCTGCACGTAGTACCTAATTAAACAAGTGTACGAAAGCAGAGAAAGGTCAGGTTGTCAAAAATCATTGCTGTATCTTTACTGGATTGTATTTAAAGACTGATTGTGGCAAGAAAATAACTCAATAAGGAGTATGAGACTGGAATAACAAATGAACTCAAGGGGCAGACTTCTGTCTGGCATATAATGAAAGATTTCAAGATAAAAACCTAGGAGACAAATCGAGGGAAATGAAAGGGGAGAGTACGTGGTGAGTAAAACAAATAGCTGATATTAATATGAAAATGATATTCCATAGTCCTAGTTCAAGGAG
This sequence comes from Aepyceros melampus, assembly GCA_006408695.1. Taxonomy (NCBI): domain Eukaryota; kingdom Metazoa; phylum Chordata; class Mammalia; order Artiodactyla; family Bovidae; genus Aepyceros; species Aepyceros melampus. The sequence goes on from SJXQ01001249.1 coordinate 41,977, forward strand.
GAAAAAGACAAAATTATAGATGACAGTTCATTGACTTGACTTTTTAAATCAAGGAGTAGGAAAAAATAGTCATGTGAGATATGGTATAAGAGGCCAATGTGATTACATGACCAAGATACAATAGTGAAAGAGAGAGATTAAATATTTTAAATATCACTAAAACATATTTTGTCAGCCTGGCTTCCAAGGTTGCAAGTTGTTTATCTGAGGGGCCTTGTAGGCCTTGTTTCTCTTAGACCCTTTCAATATGAGCTGCAGTCAGAGAGACTTCTGAAGGCTCACCCCAAGGAGACAAAAAACACAAGCATTACTCCAAATTAGCAGCTTCTGCCTTGAGAAAAAAAGAAGTGGAAAATTATTTTTGCCTCAAGTCTACTTTATTTTTGAAGTATTGTAGACGTAGGCCCATGGGAAATTCCTGGGGGTGCTAGTTAGCATCTGAGTGTAATTTTCAGTTCAGTACACTTTGGTCTGTTTTTCAACTCTCCTGAATCTCTGAGGATCCGGTGTAATCTGAAGGATAGGTTCTGTGGCCTGTGGGAATGAACCGATTCTGTTTTGTTAGTAAACTGGAATATACATTTTGTGTATGTTTGAGAAGATTTGAGACTCCCTATCAATTCAAGAGAGAAAATCTACAATAGCATAACTACCTAAAACAAATAGGTACGCATTCTGGTGTATGGGTATATAATTAAAATATCACTTTATTCATTCTGTCATGCGCCCTTATTTTAGGCCTTTCCCAATCACATTATTTAAATATTTACGGGCTAAGCCATAATAGAATCTATAACTCTCAAAAAAGAAGAAAGAACTCTTTTATTACTGTGACAGATGAGAATTCTGCCTTTTCCCTGAACCCTCAGAATGGCATGGGTGCCATCTTGCCACAAATAATTGACAATGCATTTAAATAGTGCACCATTTCAAGTATAATTGCAATTTGTTGTAATTTCTGCTCAAATTCCTCCCAGACACAGTTGATTTATTTTGCAAATCAGTGCATCTAGAGGGTGTACTGTGTCGCATTATGGGCCTTTGATATAGAACCTTTGTTTTATAACAGGGAAAATAATTAGCTTTTGGATAAGCTTGAGTTGTGATGTCAGGCGCTATCCATGGTGCTGAAAGAAGTTATTAGCGCTGAGCTAATGAAGGCACTCAGCCAGGCTCTGCCACCTTACTAATTTGTCTCTTTGGGATTTTAGTAAAATTAAAAATGAGATAAGCACAAAATGGGTAAAGCTTATAGAAAAAAAAACTAGTAAACTTGTTGCTAGAATCTTTAGAGATCCCTCCACCACCTGATAAAGCTAAATTTAAGGGAATTTCATTTACTGAATAACTTGTTTGCCATCAAACCACTAGTTCCTTTAGTGTCATTGATTGTCTTGTTTATGCATATTTTAATTAACTTTTATTAGGTTTTTCTATTTGAGATTTCAAATTCTGGGAATTATCAGCAAATTGCAGTGTCAGCATTCATCCTGTGCCACTTAAGGGGATGGTTTTAGGGTAGGCCCTTTCCAGACCACAAAGCAGATATGTATTAAAAGTTAATATAGTAGACGTGGAGGTAAGTAAATGAGAGCTACTTTCAAAAAATAATATTTCACCAAAGAATAATTCATTTTTGTCTGTCTCTCCCCCTTTGAATTTCTAAAGTAAAGTCTAACTGTTGAATGCCTCATGCTTCTTTTGACTTTTGACAATGTTGGAACTTCCTTGCACTGAAACCAGTAGTATGTGTAACTTGATGCTGCTGCTGCTGCTGCTAAGTCACTTCAGTTATGTCTGACTCTGTGCGACCCCATAGATGGCAGCCCACCAGGCTCCGCTGTCCTTGGGATTCTCCAGGCAGGAACACTGGAGTGGGTTGCCATTTCCTTCTCCAATGCATGAAAGTGAAAAGTGAAAGTGAAGTCGCTCAGTTTGTGTCCGACTCTTAGCGACCCCATGAACTGCTAGTTAGGGGCATATTTAGGCTCAGCTCTAAACAAAATCACCAGCTGATTATTCTATTCTCTTATTACTTTATAAAATAATACTCAGGTGAAGCTCCAGTACTTTGGGCACCTTATGCGAAGAGTTGACTCATTGGAAAAGACCCTGATGCTGGGAGGGATTGGGGGCAGGAGGAGAAAGGGACGACCGAGGATGAGATGGCTGGATGGCATCACAGACTCAATGGACGTGAGTCTGAGTGAACTCCGGGAGTTGGTGATGGACAGGGAGGCCTGACTGATGCTGGGAGGGATTGGGGGCAGGAGGAGAAAGGGACGACCGAGGATGAGATGGCTGGATGGCATCACAGACTCAATGGACGTGAGTCTGAGTGAACTCCGGGAGTTGGTGATGGACAGGCAGGCCTGGCGTGCTGCGATTCATGGGGTCGCAGGGAGTCGGACACGACTGCGCGACTGAACTGAACTGAATACAACAGTAATCACCAAGATGTGATGCTGAGTGGGTCAGGGGATCATGCTAAATTGACCTTCATGAATAACAGGTGAGGTTCCATTTCACTTTATTCTTGTTCATTTTAAAATCAGCATTAACTTTTCTGGCACATAATTTTTCATGGTTGAACACAGCTCTATTAGAGTGATTCACAGTCTTTAATATTAGTGATTATGGTCCATTTCAGTGTGTTATACAGTTTGTTGCATTACTCTCCATATCTCTGCTGTTTGACTCTGTTGGAAAAGATTAAATGTGGAAGGAGTGGTAAGAAGCCAGGGTTCTGTGGGTGGAAAGGGACCCTATAAACATTCATATAGTAAGGTGGAGAAATTTGGATACATAAGTAAGTTTCTCAAAATTGTAAGATATTGAGATGAGATAATTCATCTTGTGTCATTTGACACTAATAGTTTAATTATCGTCTCTAACTTCAATATATATTTTAAATTATACATAAAATTCATGGAGATAAAATGCATACAATAAAACCATCCTTTTAAATGCACACTCTGAAGAATTTGATTAAAGTATATATCAATATAACCACCTTCCGTTCAGTTCAGTCCAGTTGCTCAATCGTATCTGACTCTTTGCAATCCCATGAATCGCAGCACACCAGGCCTCCTTGTCCATCACCAGCTCCTGGAGTTCACTCAAACTCACATCCATTGAGTCGGTGATGCCATCCAGACATCTCATCCTCTGTCGTCCCCTTCTCCTCCTGCCCCCAATCCCTCCCAGCATCAGAGTCTTTTCCAATGAGTCAACTCTTCACATGAGGTGGCCAGAGTACTGGAGCTTCAGCTTTAGCATCATTCCTTCCAAAGAAATCCCAGGGTTGATCTCCCTCAGAATGGACTGGTTGGATCTCCTTGCAGTCCAAGGGACTCTCAAGAGTCTTCTCCAACACCACAGTTCAAAAGCATCAATTCTTCGGCGCTCAGCCTTCTTCACAGTCCAACTCTCACATCCATACATGACCACAGGAAAAACCATAGCCTTGACTAGACAGACCTTTGTTGACAAAGCAATGTCTCTGCTTTTCAATATGCTGTCTAGGTTGGTCATAACTTTCCTTCCATAGAGTAAGCGTCTTTTAATTTCATGGCTGCAATCACCATCTGCAGTGACATTATCAACTTAATAAAATGGTTTTATCACCCCGTATCATGTTTTCTTATGTCCTTTTCCAAGCAACCTACTGTACCACTCACCTCAGGTAAATTAATATTATATTTATTATAATTAATTAATTTTGACATATATATAATGAAGCAGCAGAGCATGTACTTTTTATGTTTGTTGTAATTGTGAGATTCTCTCATTTTGTTGTAGTTTTGAATAATATTTTTTAAAGCTTAGTCATACACCATTTAATGCGTATACCATATATATCATAATCTGGTTGTGCATTTACGATGTTAGACATTGAGTTGTTTCCAATTTGTAGCTATTTTGAATAAAGTGGCTATGAATATTTATGCAGTTTTTTGTGTTAAACATGTTTTCATTTGTTGCGGGTAAAGACCTAGGATTGCACTTGCTTAGTCATGTAGTAAGAGTATGCTTCATTTTATGAGAAATTACCAAATGTTCTCCAAAATACCATTTTAAATCTTATCAGGTTCTGTTTACATATCCAGTTTATATATATCCTAATCAACACTTGGTATTGCCAAACTGTTTAAATTTAGTTATTCTAGGAAGGTGTTTTAAAATTAATTTCCCTAATAACTAATGTGGTTGAAAAAAAATTCACATCATTATCAGCCATTGTGTCATCTTCCCTTTTAAAGTGTTTGTTTCCACACCAAGGAAACCAGAATTGAAAGAGACATGTGTACCCCAATGTTCATTGTGGCACTGTTTATAATAGCCAGGACATGGAAGCAACCTAGATGTCCATCAGCAGATGAATGGATAAGAAAGCGGTGGTACATATACACAATGGAGTATTACTCAGCTATTAAAAAGAATACATTTGAATCAGTTCTAATGAGGTGGATGACGCTGGAGCCAATTATACAGAGTGAAGTAAGCCAGAAAGAAAAACACCAATACAGTATACTTACACATATATATGGAATTTAGAATGATGGTAATGATAAACCTGTACGCAAGACAGCAAAAGAGACACAGATGTATAGAACAGCCTTTTGGACTCTGTAGGAGAGGGAGAGGGTGGGATGGGTTGGCAGAGTGGCAGTGTAACATGTGTGATATCATAAGTGAAACGAATCGCCAGTCCAGGTTTGATGCAGGGTGCAGGATGCTTGGGACTGATGCACGGGGATAATCCAGAGAGAGGGTGTGGGGCGGGAGTGGGGAGGTGGGGGTCGGGATTGGGAGTTCATGTACACTCGTGGCTGATCCATGTCGATGTGTAGCAAAACGAATACAGTATTGTAAAGCAAAACGAACTAAAAAAATAAAAATTTATTAAAAAAAAAAATAAAGTGTTTGTTTATGTAGTTTTCCCACCTTGTGGGATTGTTTACTCTTATTATTGAGTTGTAAAAATATTTGTAATACTTTCTGTAAAGTCCTTTGACAAATATATGTATTTATACTATTTTCTACAAATAGCCAGATTTTTAAAAATTTTATTAACCATGTCCAATTTAATATTTTATCATTTACTCTTTGTTCTTGTGTTCAAAGAAATCTTTGTCTATCACAAAGTTTCAAGGATTTTATCCTATATTTTGACATATAATTATACCCATGAAACCAGCACCACAATCAAGATAGTGAACACAAAGTCCATTTCTAAAATTTCCACATGCTTTTATGTATTCTTTTGCTTTTCCCCCTCCTGAAACCCACCTACTTGTCCACAGACATCCACCTTTATGTTTATTAATGCAGATCAATTTGCATTTTCTAGACATTTGTATAAGGGAATTATATAGCAACTGTTTTTAAAATTTATTTTACTTGCCATAATCATTTTGGGATTCATTTCATGTTGTATATATCAGAAGTTTATTCTCACAGAGCAGTTTATTTCACTGCTGAGTTGTATTCCATTGTACAAGTGAACCACATTTTGTTTATACATTTATCTGCTGATGAACATTTGGATTATTTCTCACTTGTGTCTACTTTAAATAAGGAGATATGTGTACACACATTTGATGAACAAATATTTTGTGTTCACTTGGTTAAATATCTAGGAGTAGAATTGGCTGGATCATATGAAACTGCCAAACTGTGTTCCAAAGTGGTTGCACCATCTTATTTTTGTCCAGAAGTACATAAAAATTCAGTTTTTCCACATCTTTGCTACCATTTGACAGGGTCAGTTTTAAAATTTTAGCTAATTATAATAGATGTGTAATTATATCACACTGTGGTTTTGATTTGCAATTGCTGAATAATTATGACATAAAGTATTTTTTCTTGTTCTTACTTGCCATCTTTGTATCTTCTTTCAAATGCCTGTTCTACTTTTCTGGCCTAAGTGCTGTGATGCTCAGGTTTCCCAGTCCAGCTGGCTGTGAAGAGCACTGTGCCTGCTCCTGCACGGGGAGTGTGCTTGCGCTTAGTCGCTCATCCCTCTGATCCTTTCGGATGGTCATTCTCTTGGCTCCAGGTGGTTTTCTCACATATGTGCTCTGATCAACAGTCTTCTGAATATTCAAGGAAAACTTTCTGCAAGCTTCCAGCACTCTCTCAAAATGGCTGTCTCCCCTATGCTACTTTGTCTTGTTAGCTCTAGCTGTCTTTCTCACTTTGGAATTTCTCAGCTCCATCTGCTGAATTCAGAGGCCACTGGCCTCCACTTACATTCCCACTCTTCATGCCATGCCCTGAAAACTATCAAACCAGTAAGCTGGTCGATAGTAAGGCTCAGCTTATTTGTTTTTAATCTCTTAGAAGTCATTCTCGTTTGTTACCTTGTATCTTGAAAACATTATTTTCAGGATTGTTTTGTTCATTTTGTTTGTTTCAAATAGGAGGTAAATGCAGGCTCTACTGTTTTGCCATCTTGACTTGAAACAAAAGTTCCCATTTTTATTCTTCATTTTTATTGCCTTTTTTTTTTCCTGGCTAGGAAGTTTATAAGAAGTTGAATAAAAGAAGTAATAGTGGTATTACATAAATATTCTATATTTTACTGACTTTAAACATATTATTCCACCAATTACTAAGAAAAGAATGCTGAAATTTGATAATATAGATTTATTTTCCTTCAGTTCTGTCAATTTTTTTTTCTTTGGTTTATTTATAGAAGATCCAGTTTCAAATGTCCTTAGGTTGTTTTGATGAATTGACTTTTATTATTATAAAGTGCCCTGGTGTATCTCTAATAATATTATTTAATCCATAATTTCTTTGCTCCAATATGGATATATGCACTCCAGCTTCCTTAAAATTAATGTTTGATATATATATGTATTATGTATATATATATTACATTAGCTTACTTTTAAATTGTCTCTGTGCTATTTTACGTGTGTTCTTGTAGAAAGCATGTAGTAAAATATTATATCTGATGTTATCTACTTTTTAAATAATGTTTTAATCCATTTACATTAAATGTAATTAATGATATTATTGGATTTAAGTCTATTACCTTGATTTTTTTCTAGATATCCTATTTGTTCTTTGTTCCCTTTATTTACTACCTTCTTCTTTTTCTATTCATTTAAAGTACTTTTTATTAATTTTAAACAATGTAATTATGGTATGATTTTTCATGTGTGTGTTTTGCATGTGTGTGTGTTTACCTTGCTTGAAGTATATTGTACTTTCTTGCTCAAGATATTGATAATTTTTAATTAAGTGTATACTACTTCTTCACTTGGTTCTTCAAATATTTTTATGCAGATTTTCTCCTATTCCAAAGTATTGAAGACTACTTGATATTTATCCATAGATCTCTACAGTCTTGCTCACCTGTTTTCACACATTTTTCTCTTTGAGCTTATGTTTGGATAGTTTCTCTTACCCTGAAGTTGGTCTTACGAATCTTTTCTTCTTTGCTTTGAAATGTTCTATTAAATGTATCTGTTGACATTTACATATCAGATCTTATACTTTTCTAGAATTTCTATTTGTTTCTCTTGAAAGTTCATTTTCATACTATTTCTCATCTTTTGCTCATCATATTCATATTTTCCTTTAAATCTTTAAGCATTTGGCTAATAGGTGTTTTATCTAGTCTGTGTCTCTATAACATCCTTGTTTCTATTCCAGATAGAACATTCTTTGGATTTGTTTTTACTGACTATAGTTTTCCTCATTTTATTTCATTATTTTCTGCTTCTTTTTTTAAAATATAAACTTATTTAAAATAGAGGTTAATTACTTTACAATATTGTATTGGTTTTGTCATACATCAACATGAATCTGCCACAGGTATACACGTGTTCCCCATCCTGAACCCCCTCCTTCCTCCCTCCCCGTACCATCCCTCCAGTCGTCCCAGTGCACCAGCCCCAAGCATCCAGCATCATGCATCGAACCTGGACTGTGGATTCGTTTCATATATGATATTATACATGTTTCAATGGCATTCTCCCAAATCATCCCACCCTCTCCCTCTCCCACAGAGTCTTCTTTATGTGTATACTTATTCATTTATTTTATGTAGGACATGTAGATGCTACATTTTTGACATTCTGATATTGTAGTTTTCTTCTAGAAATTGTTTTCTTCTGCCAGGTAATTTTTTGATGTCTTAGTATTTTCCTTTGAGCTTTGATTGTGGTAACTTTTTCAGTGAGTCTAGAAGAGTTCTTGCCTGCTCAGTTGCTCAATCATGTCCAACTGTTTGCAGCCCCATGGACAGTAGCCTGCCAGGCTCCTCTGTCCATGGGATTTCCCAGGCAAGAATACTGGAGTGGGTTGCCATTTCCTTCTCCAGAAGAGTTCTTAGTCCAAGGTTAAGTGTGTTGGTCACTCAGTTGTGTCCAATTCTTTGCAACCCCATGGACTGGAACTTGCCAGGCTGCTCTGTCCATGGGATTCTCCAGTCAAGAGTACTGGAGTTGGTTGCCCTTTCCTTCTCTGGGAGATCTTCCCAAGCCAGGGATCAAACCCAGGTTTCCAGCATTGCAGGCAGACTCTTTACCATCTGAGCCACCAGGGAAACTATTCTTATTCCTTAATTGTGACCCCCTTAAGTGTCTTTATTGAAAACTTATAATATTTAGTGCGGTTGCTCCACTCTGGCCCATCAGAATGCCTGTTTCCCAGTACTGTCTGACTTTTTGACCCCCTGGTCATCTCACAGCTTCCCAGTATTTGTTTCCTGCTGGGCCTTATGGAGTCGAGTCATTTGTATTCATAGCTTTGAATCCATGAGTATTTATAGCTTTGAATCCATGATTGCCTGCACAAATTTCTAGAGCATCTTTTCTATGCCACTCCCTTTCCCTGCTATTCTTTTCCACAAATTCAGCCATCTCAGCGGCCATATCTTTGTTCATTTCCTTCTAGTTCATCAGGCCAGAAAAAATATACTTATGTTCTACCCACATGCCTTGTAATCTGCAATTTTTTTTCAGGGCCAAAGCTGGAGCTATCATGGTATCCTTCTATTACATATCACAAGCTTGTACACTCTGTTAGCAACATCTGAAAACTTTTGTACAGCTTTATAGTTGTTTAAAGCAAAATAACTGATTTAGTGCCAGTTACTCTATCAAGGTCTAAAGTGACCCCATGAATTTTAGAAATCTGACAGCACTTTCTGAGTTGAAATCCTACACTCCCAAAAGGTATTCTTTCTTCCACTCTCCCATCTTTCATTGCTTCAAATTTCATTCTTGGATATGACAATGATTGCATATTAGCTTTAGCTTGGTGAAATGATCATTGATTTAAAATGTAGTATTTGAAAGTGATATAGTCCCTGAATAGTAATGCTGAAGATAGATGATGAGGACGAGTAAGAAACAAAACGTTTGTGCTTTTCAAATCACATAACTAACTTTTAATTATGTGTCGACAGGTATAGGCTTGTTGCTTTATAGATAATTAAATTTAGGTGGTCTCAGTTATATTTGTCACCTCCTATTTTATCTAACAGATAGAGAAACTGAGTGCCAGAATAGATTTACTATATGCAATATTTCATACAGCTATTGAGTACTTTGTTTCTTTTTGATATCTTGTTCATCTTGCTCCAATATTCTTTCTAATGTTCAGCTCAATGTAAAAGTGAAAATGTTAATCACTCAGTCATGTCTGACTCTTTGCAATCCCAGGGACTGCAACCCACCAGGCTCCTCTGTCCATGGAATTCTCCAAGCAAAATTACTGGAGTAGGTTGCTATTGCCTTCTCCAGGGGATCTTCCTGACCCAGGGATCTAACCTGGATCTCCTGTATTGCAGGCAGATTCTTAACTTCTGTGCCACCAGAGAAGCCCATTTGATTAAATAGGACCATTAATTTATGTAAATTTGCAACTACCTTTATTGGTTTCCAGAAACAGGTTAATCAGGCTTGAAACCATGGGTTTTGGATAAGTTTTGTTCTCTAAACTAAGTGACAAGTGATTGATTGTTACATAAATTTAAATGATTTGAGCATGTAAGTTGCTAAGAAGTCCAAAAACTTGAACAAACCTTATTCTGACCTTTTGGTGTATGAAACTTGATGTTAAATCTTACTAGAAAAAATTTGCTCTTGAGCTTTCTACTCAATTTAATTCTCATCTGTTTTAAAAATATAATAACATTTCTTGGAATAATTTAGTTATTCTCATTCTATTAGGAATGTGGAATTAATAGTTAGATTTAGGATGAGAAGTGAAATCATATGAAATTCAAAGACCTAATTGGCAACTCTCCTCTCTCTCTCTCTCATACACACTATGGGCTTTCCCTTTATTTGCTAATCCAAAAAAAAAAAATTGGAGAACAAGATGACAGAGGAGTAGGTGGACGTGGAGTACATCTCTCTCCACAGATATATCTGGAATACACCTTCAGAGACAGAGGTGCATGCAGAAAACCAGCTGAGAGCAGACAGGAATACTTGACCAGTGGAAAAGAATATATAGAACCACACAAAACTTGGTAGGACAAAGAACTAGGGGGAAAAACAGGAGTGTTAGTAAGACTGGACCTGCCCTCCATGGGTGGGGGAACTGAAGCAGTGGTCCAATCCCCACAGCAGGGCAATTGTCTGAGTCAGAGGAGAAACACTTAAGGCTGAGAGTGAAACAGCTGAACTGTGGCAGCCTAACTGGAATGAGAAAATCAGACAGTCCTTGCTGCAGCCATACATATGCCGGGCAGGAACGTGGGTCTCCTGGAAGTGGCAGTGGCTGGGAGCTGGAGTTTAGGGATTGTGGAGCAATCCCAGGGCAAGGGCTGCTGTTGACTGCGGAGAGATAGATCGAGGAGATGTGAGGGAGGAGACTGTTGTGGGAAATGCCTGTGGAGGAGAGCCGGGCAGCCATGGAAGCAAGTGCTGGCATAGCTGGACAATAGAGAGGTTGGCCCATCAAATGCCTGATGCACTCAACTAGAGTGGACCCCACCTAGGGTGCCCCTTTAAGTGCCTGATGCGCTGATCTACAGAGTAGGACCCCAGTCGGGGTGGGGATGGGGTGGGGGAGGGGGGCTCTATGTGCCTGACTCGCGGAACAACAGAGAAGGACCCCAGGCAAGGAAGCCCTCTAAGTGCCTGAATGGGCAGAGCTACAGAGAAAGACTAGCCAAAGAGGCCTTCTGATCACTAGCTACAAGAGGCTCAAAAAAAGACTCTAATAAGCCCATAACTCCTGCCACAGAGGCAGTCTGTGTCCCTGCACACTTGGTGCTGCCAGGGTCCCTGAAAGCCAAGCAGCTGTACCACCTTCACACTCAGCTCTCACTGGGGCAGAGCTGCCACAGGAAAAAAAAACAGAAAGAAAAAAAGTCTTGTGTTTATGCGCGCAGGGTCACTTCAGTCCTCTCCGACTGTTTGCAACCCTGTAGACTGTGGCCTCCCAGGCTTCTCTGTCAGGGAGGGGAGTCTCCAGGCAAGAATACTGGGGCGTATTGGCCAATACTGGTTGCCATACCCTTTTAGAGCACTACATTTCCTCCTGCCCTAGCGACCAAACCCCGAGTACCTGGTGCAGCCAGAACCCCTGCGACCCAAGCAGCTGAACCACCTCCACACCTGGCCCTCACAGGGGCAAACCCAAGTCCTGCAGGGCAGCCTCAGGAGCTAAACCTCAGTGGACAACACACATGTAGAGATGTAAATAAAATCACAATTAAAAACTGGGGACAGTGTGAAAGGAAGAAGACCCCAAACTTTCTGACCAGCTGTACAAGCTGCAGATTAAATCCACACAATCAACTATGCAGACTCTGTGTCTTTGGAATATATAAAAGGACATTGAAAGCTACCACAAAAGAAAACACACTAGCTCTGATAGCTATGGAGATTGGAAGAAAAACACACAAGAGTAGGACCAGATTAGATTTTGAGCTGTCCTACAGCAGGTCCAGAGATCAGCGCAGTGTTGGAAGGCATCCTAAGGAGGCAAGGTGGACTGATTCCAGCGCAGGAAAGACTCTGACAGCAGTGACTCAAGAAAAACATTTATTATTTTTATTTTTGGACTTGTTCTGTAGATTCTTTTGGATTATTTTTATTTTTTCTTTGTCCTTTTCCCCCACTCTGTTTAGTTTCAACTTTATTGACACTAAGAAATCCAATTAAGCTTTTGAGGTTTTTTTTTTTTTTTTCCTTTTGCCTCAATCACATTTTTTACTTTTGTCATAAACCTCTTCCTCTACATTGGACTTTTGCAGTTCTGTGGAGTTTTCCTCCTTTTTTTTTTTCTTTTTTTTAATTTTAATTTTTTAAACCTATTATTATTATTCTACATTTATTCCTTTGTTTGCTTTGCCTACTGTTCTTTTCCCCTTGCAGTATCTTCTTTATTTACCTCTACTTAACTTTGCATATCTATTCTTTCATTCTTTTCTTTCTCTCCTTTCCTCTCAACATATTTGTTACTTTTATTTTCATTGCTTTATTCCCCAATTGGCACTTTGCTTTAGTTTTGATTTCCAGTTTGTGCTTTAATTAGTTTTGTTCTGGTAGATACGATTTTTGGTTTCCTTTGTTCACCGGTCAATCTGTTGTACTTAATTTTTGTTGGACTCTTTTGATTTTGCTTATGGGTGTATATGTATATGTGTGTATTCAGTCACACTTTCTATTGTTGTTATAAACCTCTGCCTCTGCATTGGGCTTTTGCAGTTCTGTGGGAGTTTTCCTTTTTTCCCCTTTTTTCTTTATTCTTCCTTTTATTTTTCTCTTTTCTCCTTTTTATAATTTTAATTTTTTAAACCTATTATATTTTTCTGTGTTTATTTCTTTATTTGCCTTTCCTATGTTCTTTTCTTCTTGCAGTCAATATTTAATGTATTTAAATATTTAATATTTAATGTGTCTTCTTCACATACTTCTATTTAACTTTGCTTATCTATTCTTTCTTTCCTTTCTTAACATATTTGCTACTTTTGTTTTCATTGCTTTATTCCTCACTTGGCACCTGGCTTTAGTTTTGTTTTCAGTTTGTGCTTAAGTTAGTTTTGTTCTTAACTGGTAAATATAAATTTTGATTTCCTTTGTTCACTGGATCAATCTACTGTATTTTATTTTTGTTGGACTACTTTCACTTTGTTCATGGGTGTATATGTATATGTGTGTAGTCCATTATTTTAATTATTATTTGCTTGATTTTGTAACTGCCATTGGTCTGGGGTTTATCTTTGGTTTCTTATTTTTGCATATTTGTTTTAATCTCACTTAATGCCATCACAAACCACTTGTGGAATCTTTGTTTCTGACCAGAGATCAAACCCTGGGTCTTTGGAGTGGGAATACTGACTCTAAGACCCTAGACTATCAGAGAATATACCATAGGGAGTATCAAATAGTGAGAACTCACATAAAGGAAACCATTTGAATACAAGATCTGACATCACACAACCACCAGTAGCATCTTATGCAGGATACCTCATCCAAACAACAACACAACAAAAATACAAACACAATCATCAGCAGACAGGTCTACCACCTCACTCAATGTTGCCCATCAGAGGAAAAATGAACAAACAGAAACTCAACACAAGCCTCACCCTATACGAAGCTCAAACAAACCACTGGACCAACCTTAGCAGGGTAAAAACCAAAAGGAAGAAAGATTTCAACCTTCTTCAAGAAAATAATTCAACTTTCCTTGAAGTCTGGGAAAAGGTGACCTCAAACACAATAACATTAAAAAAAAAGAAAGAAAGAAAGAAAGAAAAGGTAGAGAAATACTGCACAAATGAAGGAACAAACTAGAAACACAGAAGTCCGAATAAATGAAGAGGAAATAGGAAAATTACCTGAAAAAAATTCAGAATAATGATAGTAAAGGTGATCAAAAACTTTGAAAACAAAATGGAGAAAATGTGAGAATCAATTAAAAATGCCTAGAAAAAGAATAAGCATACAGAGGCAAACAGCACAATTACTGAAATTAAAAATACTCTAGAAGGAATCAATAGCAGAATATCTGAAGCAGAAGAATCAGTGAGCTGGAAGAAAAATGGTGGAAGTACCTTCTGAAAAGAAAAATAAAGTAAAAAGAATGAAAAGAGCTGAGGACCATCTCAGAGACCTCTGGGACTATATCAAATGCACCAACATTCAAATCATAGGGGTCCCAAAAGAAGAAAGGAAAAGGAAAGGGTATGAAAAAATTTTTGAAGAGATTATAATTGAAAATCTCCCCAACATGGAAAAGCAAATAGTCAAGCAAGTCCAAGAGGCACAAAGAGTCCCACACAGGATAGACCCAAGGATATATCAAATGCACCAACATTCAAATCATAGGGGTCCCAAAAGAAGAAAAGGAAAGGGTATGAAAAAATTTTTGAAGAGATTATAATTGAAAATCTCCCCAACATGGAAAAGCAAATAGTCAAGCAAGTCCAAGAGGCACAAAGAGTCCCACACAGGATAGACCCAAGGAGAAACCTGCCAAGACACATACTAATCAATCTAAAACAGACTAAACACAAAGAAAGAATATTAAAAGCATCAAGGGAGAAGCAACAAGGAAACAGCTGATCTTTTAGCTGACACTATTAACAGCTGATCTTTCAGCAGAAACTCTGCAGTCCAGAAGGGAATGGCAGGGTATATTTAAAATACTGAAAGGGAAAAATCTACAACCAAGATTACTGTACCCAGCAAGGATCCCATTCAAAATTGATGGAGAAATAAAAAGCTTTTCAGACAAGCAAAAGTTAAGAGAATTCAGTACCATCAAACCAGCTTTACAACAAATGTTAAAGGGACTTATATAGTCAAGAAATACAAGAGAAGAAAAAAGATATACAAAATTAACCCCAAACAATTAGAAAATGGCAATAGGAACATATATGTCAATAATTACTTTAAATGTATATGAATTAAATGCTCCCACCAAAAGACACAAACTGGCTGAATAACTAACTATAAGAAACCCACTTCAGACCTCAAGACACATATAGACTGAAAGTGAGAGGATGAAAAAAAAAATATTGCATGCAAATGGGAAGCAAAAGAAAGCTGGAGTAGCAATCCTCATATCAGGCAAAATGGACCTTAAAATAAAGAAGATTACAAGAGATTAAGAAGGACACTACATAATGATGAAGGGATCAGTCCAAGAGGTTGACATAACAATTGTAAATATCTATGCACCCAACATAGGAGCACCTCAATGCCTAAGACAAACACTGACAGACAAAAAAGGAGAAATTGGCAATAACACAATAATAGTAGGCAACCTTAACACCCCACTCACACCAATGGACAGATACTCAAAGCAGAAAATTAATAAGAAGCACAAGTCTTAAATGATACATTAGATGAGATGGATCTCGTTGATATCTTCAGGACATTCTATCCAAATGCAAAAGAATACACCTTCTTTTCAAGTGCACATGGAACATTCTCCAGGATAGATCACATCTTGGGTCACAAATCAAACCTCAGTAAATTTAAGAAAACAGAATTCATATCAAGCATCTTCTCCAACCACAATGCTATGCAACTAGATATCAATTACAAGGGAAAAAAAACCCGTAAGAAACACGTTTAAACAACATGTTTCTAAACAAATAGGTTACTGAAGTAATCAAAAAGAAAATCATGAAATTTCTAGAAACAAGTAACAATGAGAACACAACTCAAAACCTCTGGGATCCAGCCAAAGCAGTTCTAAGAGGGAAGTGTATAGCAATACAATCCTACCTCAAGAAACAAGAAAAATATCGTATAGACAACTTAACTTTACACCTAAAGCAACTGGAAAAAGAAGAAAAACAAACAAAATTAGTAGGAAAGAAATCATAAAGATCCAAGCAGAAATAAATGAAAACAAAATGAAAGAAATAATAGTAAAGATTAATAAAACTAAAACCTGTTCTTTGAGAAGATAAACAAAATTGTCAGACCCTTAGACAGACTCATAAAGAAAAAAAGAAGAAATAACAAAATTAGAAATGAAAAAGGAGAGGTTACAGCAAACAATGCAGAAATACAAAGGATTATAAGAGACTATTATGAACAACTATATGATAATAAAATAGATAACCTGCATGAAAATGGAAAGATTTGTAGAAAAGTTCAATCTTCCAAGACTGAACCAGGAAGAAATAGAAATTATGAACAACCCAATTACAAGCACTGAAATTGAAGCTGTGATCAGAAATCTCCCCAAAAACAAAAGCACAGGACCAGATGTCTTCACAGGAGAATACGATCAAACATTTAGAGAAGAGCTAATGCCTATTCTTCTAAAACTCTTCCCAAAAGTTGGAGAGGAAGGAACACTTCCTAATTCATTCTACGAGGCCACCATCACCCTGATACCAAAACCAGACAAAGACAACACAAAAAAGAAAACTACAGGCCAATATCACTAATGAATGTAGATGCCAAAATCCTCAACAAAATTTTAGCAAACAGAATTCAGCAACACATCAAAAAGCTCATACACCATGATCAAGTTGGGTTTATTCCAGGGATACAAGGATTCTTCAATATACAGAAATCAATTAATGTGATATACCATATTAACGAATTGAAAGTAAAAACCATATGATCATCTCAATAGATGCAGAAAAAGCCTTTGACAAAATTCTGTACTTATTTATGATTAAAACTCTTCAAAAAATGGGCATAGAAGAGATCTACCTCAACATAGTAAAGGCCATATAAGATAAACCTACAGCAAACACCTTCTCAATGGTGAAAAATAGAAAGCATTCCCCCTAAGATTAGGAGCAAGACAAGGGTGTCCACTCACCACTATTATTCAACATATCTCTGGAAGTCTTAGCTACAGCAATCAGAGAAGAGAAAGAAATAAAAGGAATCCAGATCGGAAAAGAAAAGGTAAAGCTCTCACTGTTTGCAGGTGACACGATACTGTACATCAGTTCGTTCAGTCGCGCAGTCGTGTCCGACTCTTTGCGACCGCATGAATCGCAGTACGCCAGGCCTCCCTGTCCATCACCAACTCCTGGAGTTCACTCAGACTCACGTCCATTGAGTCCGTGATGCCATCCAGCCATCTCATCCTCGGTCGTCCCTTTCTCCTCCTGCCCCCAATCCCTCCCAGCATCAGGGTCTTTTCCAATGAGTCAACTCTTCGCATGAGGTGCCCAAAGTACTGGAGCTTCAGTTTTAGCATCATTCCTTCCAAAGAAATCCCAGGGTTGATCTCCTTCAGAATGGACTGGTTGGATCTCCTTGCAGTCCAAGGGACTCTCAAGAGTCTTCTCCAACACCACAGTTCAAAAGCATCAATTCTTCTGCGCTCAGCCTTCTTCACAGTCCAACTCTCACATCCATACATGACCACAGGAAAAACCATAGCCTTGACTAGACGGACCTTATATACTATCCAGGTTGGTCATAACTTTTCTTCCAAGGAGTAAGCAAATAGACAGCGAACAGGAATTTGCTGTATGGCTCAAGAAACTCAAACAGGGGCTCTGTATCAACCTAGAGGGGTGGGAAGGGAACGGAGATGGGAGGGAGTTTCAAAAGAGGGAATATATGTATACCTATGGCTGATTCATGTTGAAGTTTGACAGAAAACAGCAAAATTCTGTAAAGCAATTATCCTTGAATGAAATATAAATTAATTTTTTTAATTGGAGACATTAAAGAAATGAGTATTGTTTTTATTAGCCTTTATATATCCAATATTGGATATGAGTTAATACTGGAGAAAACTGAAAACATTATTTCTAATTTTTAGCATAACCAGCTAATGCTAGGACTATCAATATAGGCTCTATAGATAGATGTAAGCACACTGTCAAAGCACACTACATTGCATAGTTACTCTGCATATTAGGTTTTAGAGAAGCTTCTTTTTTGGTAGTTCATCCTTTCAACAGTCTTCAGAGTACTTATATTTGTCCACATCTTATAAGTTAGTTATATCACAAATAATGGCTAACGCATCACCAGTGAGTGACGGAAACTGAGGTGGGGACTAAGTTTTCTGATGACAAGGTTATTGACTTTGTAAATATATCATACTTGGCTTTTTCAGTTTAAAATACTGTGAAAGTATGTCAGAACTAATGATTAGAGTCCTTTACTGATAATTCAATAATTTTCTTATCTTGAAAAATTTTGTGACTTCCAGGGAATTGGCTAAGGATTACAGTGTAATTGGGAATCTATTAGATTTTGTTCTGAATAAGTCATTCTACTTTCACGGATGATATTTAGGGTACACCTAAATAATGTTGAATAATATGTGGTTATGAGACAGAAATGGTTACATTTTATGTAGGCAATATTTATTCCAAGGTTCCCACCAAAAGATGTACATATAAGAGATAATAACAGATGTAAATAAATTTAAATTATTTGCTGAACTTGTATCTAAAATGCTATAAAGACTGATTGCAGCAGTCTTTTAAGTGACTGTAATTTAAACTAAATGCTGAAGATATGAAATGTAGTTGGCATGAGGAACTCTTCCTTCCTTTAAGTTAAATTCCAAATATACACCTCTAAAATCCATCAGCTACTGGCACAGCAGACCAAAGACAGAAGTGTACATAAACATGGACCTGCAATGTTAAGGACATGCAATGGGACCTGTGAAGAAAAGAAAGACCCTGTGGCATTTTACATATTTTACTAGGTACAAGGGAAAATAAACACTAATTTCTTTGAGTGACATTTTAATGAATGACCTTCCTTTTATTAAAGATGGCTGATTTTTTGGGAATATGACAAGAAAATACATTAACAGTTTTTCCTTCCTAGATTACAGAAGGGGGATAGATTAGGAGAATGACTAATGATTGGAAAGCTTGAATCTGTTTCTTCTTCAGCCTGTTGAATTTGGATTTTGAAAGGATAATTAATGGAAATAATGACATTCTCAAGTGGAATTTAATGAATTCAAAATATCAATAACTTTTATTAAATATCCACACCAGCATGATAATCTATTTAATAGTTTAAAGCAGCTAATCCAAAAATGAACAGATCATAAAATATCAAATCTATGTTACATAAAAGGTAACCAATAACTGCATTTTTTACTTAATCTTATTTCTGAAAATATCTACTTTGTATACATTCTAAGTTATAGTTTATGTAGTATATTCACATGATATATAAAACATATGACTATATATAAACATAAATTATCACTATAATAAATATATTTTATATGCACACATATATCATGCTGTTGTGTTAGGAAAGATAGAGGGTACCATGAACTGATTGTTAAGAGACACATTTGACTGCTTGAAATCTCCACAGACATGCTTTACATAAGTGGTTGGTTTTCAGATATTCCAAATTTCCACATATAAGGCTAAATTTTATTCTAATTATCAAAACAGAAAATAATGAAAGAACTTTAAAAGCTTAATAAAGATGGTGCAGAGCTGTTGACAATAGGAAGTCAAAATCCCAAGGAAAGAAGCTGATGATGTTAAATAAGAAAAGGAACAAAATGTGATATAGTGGATACTTTCTGGTCTGCCAAGTTCTCCTTGGAGCCTCTGTACAGGCTCTGTGTGCTCGGTCTTGGCTTCCGTGTGATTTGTTTCTAACAGTGACTCACTTTGGAGGGTGGCCCTTGGGTTATCATTGCACTTGGCTGGAAAGTACAGATACTCAAAAGTGCTTGGGAGTTTCCATCTGCCTGTGATGGCTCTTAGCCAATGACTAGTATAGGAGTTTCAAAGCACAGCTCCTTGGCCACAGGAACACAAATTCAGATAACAAATGACGCCAGAGTTTTTCCCTGTGGGTTCCCTCCATGGATTCTTTCCTGAAATTTCTCCGTTTCATAACATCATTTTCTGCCCTATTCTAAGCTCTCACTCCCTCACTAGGTTTTTCTGGGAGTATTTCCTCAGAAAGCCACTTGTGCAGAACTAGTTATCTCAGGGGACTAAACAAATGATGGCCCGCTCCTGTTATATAACACTTTATGGTTTTCTTTATTATGTTATTTCATCTCAGTTCTTCCCCAACGTCAGTGGTGCTGACATTGAGAACGGTAGACCATAGTCTAATCTCAAAATAAATGGAATGCATATTTGGAAGGGTAAGTCTGATCAGATCATTCCTCTGCTCAGTCCTTCCAATGACTTTCCAGTTCTTTCAGAGCAAAAGCCCAGTTCCTTTCAGTCATCCACAAGACCCTCAAAGATCCTGTGGTCTTGCTATGTCACTGGCCATATTTCCATTGTCTCACAACCACATTAGCCGACACACTAACCCTTCGGTCCTTCCTGCCTCAGGGCCTTTGGATTGACCATTCCTTCTGTGTAATCACACTTCCACCAGGTATTTACATGCTTGCTCCCTCTGCTCCTGCAGTTTCAACTGGCGACTGAGTCACCATCTCAGCCAAGCCTGCCGTGAATATCCTCATTACTGTTGAACCACCCACCAGCACTACTTGTCTTTTTTTCACACTTTTTTTCATAGCAGTCATGAATTGAATTGTGTCACCCGAAAATTTATTTTGAAGACCTAATCTCTAGTGTTTTAGAATATGAAAGTGAAGTCGTTCAGTCGTGTCTAACTCTTTGCAACCCCATGGACTGCAGCCTATCAGGCTCCTCTGTCCATGGGATTTTCCAGGCAAGAGTGCTGGAGTGGGGTGCCATTTCCTTCTCCAGCGGGTCTTCCTGACCCAGGAATCTAACCCAGGTCTCCCACATTGCAGAGAGACGCTTTACCATCTGAGCCACCAGGGAACCTCATGACATGATATGAGGTAATTAAAAAGTTAAGTTAAAATGAGATCATTATGGTGGGGTCTAATCCAGTATGATTGGTGTCCTTATATGAAGAGATTAGGGCTGAGAGAGGCACAGAGGGAAGACATGTGAAGACACAGAAGACAGGCATCTACAAGCTACAGTAAGTTCAGTTCAGTTCAGTCACTCAGTTGTGTCCGACTCTTTGCAACCCCATGAATTGCAGCACGCCAGGCCTACCTGTCCATCACCAACTCCCGGAGTTCACTCAGACTCACGTCCATTAAGCCCGTGATGCCATCCAGCCATCTCATCCTTGGTCGTCCCCTTCTCCTCCTGCCCCCAATCCCTCCCAGCATCAGGGTCTTTTCCAATGAGTCAACTCTTCATATGAGGTGGCCAGAGTACTGGAGCTTCAGCTTTAGCATCATTCCTTCCAAAGAAATCCCAGGGTTGATCTCCTTCAGAATGGACTGGTTGGATCTCCTTGCAGGCCAAGGGACTTTCAAGAGTCTTCTCCAACACCACAGTTCAAAAGCATCAATTCTTCGGCACTCAACTTTCTTCACAGTCCAACGCTCACATCCATATATGACCACAGGAAAAACCATAGCCTTGACTGGACGGACCTTAGTCGGCAAAGTAATGTCTCTAGGTTGGTCATAACTTTTCTTCCAAGGAGTAAGCGTCTTTTAATTTCATGGCTGCAGTCACTATCTGCAGTGATTTTGAAGCCCAAAAATATAAAGTCTGACACTGTTTCTACTGTTTCCCCATCTATTTCCCATGAAGTGATGGGACCAGAGGCCATGATCTTCGTTTTCTGAATGTTGAGCTTTAAGCCAAATTTTTCACTCTCCTCTTTCACTTTCAACAAGAGGCTTTTTGGCTCCTGTTCACTTTCTGCCATAAGGGTGGTGTCATCTGCATATCTGAGGTTATTG
>SJXQ01001249.1:63834-113416 GCA_006408695.1 Aepyceros melampus
TGGTGTCATCTGCATATCTGAGGTTATTGATATTTCTCCCAGCAATCTTGATTCCAGCTTGTGTTTCTTCCAGTCCAGCGTTTCTCATGATGTACTCTGCATAGAAGTTAAATAAGCAGGGTGACAATATACAGCCTTGACGTACTCCTTTTCCTATTTGGAACCAGTCTGTTGTTCCATGTCCAGTTCTAACTGTTGCTTCCTGACCTGCATACAGATTTCTCAAGAGGCAGGTTAGGTGGTCTGGTATTCCCATCTCTTTCAGAATTTTCCAGTTTCTTGTGATCCACACAGTCAAAGGCTTTGGCATAGTCAAGAAAGCAGAAATAGATGTTTTTCTGGAACTCTCTTGCTTTTTCCATGATCCAGCGGATGTTGGCAATTTGATCTCTGGTTCCTCTGCCTTTTCTAAAACCAGCTTGAACATCAGGGAGGTCACGGTTCACATATTGCTGAAGTCTGGCTTGGAGAATTTTGAGCATTACTTTACTAGCATAAGAGATGAGTGCAATTGTGCGGTAGTTTGAGCATTCTTTGGCATTGCCTTTCTTTGGAATTGGAAGTATTTGCTAAATATTAAGTTCTCTTCTAAGTGCTTTGTGTAAAGCAACTCTTTTTAATCTCTACAATACTCTTTGAGGTGCTCTGCAAAGATTTTGGAAAAAAAAAGTTAAGACATAATTCCTTTATGTAAAGAGCCTTAAATCTAGTTAAGAAGTAATACCAGTGGAGTGAAATAATTACAAAACAATTCAAGTTTATAATATAAGCATAACATTATTAAATTTTAATTGCAATTGCATTTGAGGGAAGGGGAATATATGCAGGCATTTCAACTTTTTTTAAAATTAATTTTTATTTTTTAGTTTGTTTTGCTTTACAATACTGTATTCGTTTTGCTATACATTGACATGAATCACCCACGAGTTTACATGAACTCCCAATCCCAACCCCCCTCCCCACTCCCGCCCCATACCATCTCTCTGGATTATCCCCGTGCATCAGTCCCAAGCATCCTGCATCCTGCATCGAACCTAGACTGGCGATTCGTTTCACTTATGATGTCATACATGTTACACTGCCACTCTCCCAAATCATCCCACCCAATTGATAGTTTATGTGGTCTTAAGAGATGAGAGGAATTCATATAGATGAAGGAGAGAAAAGGATATTCCTGGATAGAACAACTGAATTAACATGGAGAACAAAGATGATCTTTGAGGCCTGGGAGTCATGGTATACGTTATTAGGTAGGTAGGAGGACAAGACCATAGACAACTTTCAAACCCTGGGAGAAAAAGTTAGACCTGAGGTGGCTAGAATCAGTGAATCACTGTATGTGGATGTGTGCGTGCATGACTGTATAAGTGTGTGAAATTCATAAAGTCATAAAAATAAGTCTTTGCAGCCATTAAATTATGTGGATTAAATGCAAAGTACTCATCCCATTCCTGGCACATAACTAGCTATAATTAAACGGTAACTATTATTATTTACTGATAATAATAATAGAGAAAATTATGCCTTACATTTTTAATCTGAATAGACTTATTCTGTGTTATTCATATTGTCTAATTTGTCTTTATAAACTTAAATACAGTTTAGTCAATAATAGCATTAAGACAAACGCTAAGAGTGAGCAGACTCCACATATACTCCAGCAAAGAAAATGTGTCTTTTGAATGACGTCCTCATAGAGCTAAAAAATAATCATATGACAAACTTTTTATACTATCATCAGTTACCTATATTTCATTAAAATGTGCTATTGGTCATTGTGGAAAATAGTGTGGTATTTCTTCAAAAAATTAAAAATAGAATTGCCATATGATCTAGCAATTTTGCTTTTGGTTATCTACTCCAGATAATTAGAAAGCAGGGTCTCAAAGCAATAATTTATACACTCATGTTCATAGTAGCATTATTCATAAGAGCTAAAATGTAGAAGCCACTCAAGTGGCTGAATGCATGAGCAAAACATGGAATATATATTCAAGAGAATATTATTTAGCCCTTAAGAGAAAATATGACATACACTACAGCATGGAAGCCCTGGAGAAGGGCATGGCAACCCACTCTTGCCTGGAGAATCTCATGGATGGAGAAGCCTGGCATGCTACAGTCCACGGGGTCACAAGAGTTGACACGACTGAGCGACTAAACCACACCGCCACCACCACAGCATGGATGAACCTTGAGAACATTACGCTAAGTGAAATTGGCGGAGGTTTTGTTGCTCAGTCATGTCTGACTCTTGTGACCCCATGGACTATAGTAGTCAGCCAAGCTCTTCTGTCTATGGGCTTTTTCAGGCAAGAATACTGGAGTGGGTTGCCGTTTGTTTCCTTCTCCAAGTAAAATTAATCAATCACAAAAAACAACTGCTATATGATACTTGGCGTAGTCAAAATCATAGAGAAAGAAAGTAGAATGGTGGTTGCCAGAGGTTTTGGGGTGAGGTATGGGATGGAATTATTGTCTAATGTGTATAGAGTTTCATTTTTTATAAGATTAAAAGAATTATGGAGGTAGATGTTGGTGAAGGTTGAATAACACTATGAATATGTTTAATATCACTGAACTGTACACTTAAAAATAGTTAAGATGGTAAATTTTGTTATGTGTATTTTACTACAATAAAAGAAAAATTAGGGGGGGGGTGCTATTTGCAACTCTACAGAATCTAGTTATAGCTTTTTGATCCCCCATGGAAGATTTTTCACTAAAATTCAGCTGGTATGAAAACAAAACAAAACAAAACAAAAATGGGCATTTCCCAGAGGGATCAACAGAGAAGGCATAATAACCTCAGCAAGATCCTCTATAAACTTCAAAGAATATGAGAATGCCTGTAAGGTTTTTTTGTTTTGTTTTGTTTTATCCTGCTTTTTTGGTAATGATAGGAGAGGCAGAGTATCAACAAACTGTAGCTCAAAATCTTTCAGAAAAAAACCCGTCTAATTATAGGGTAGCAATTTCTTTAGTACAGTATATTTTATACTTAGTATTTTCCAAACTATTTCCCAGGGTTAATAATGCAGCTTATAATTAAATATTATGCTAGATGAAGAGACCTAGACCAAGTTTCTAAATGAGCAAGATATAGATGGAGAGGTCTAAGCAACAGAGTTTCCAAGGAAGAAGGACTAAGACATTGAAGAGGAAGAAATAGAAAGCAAGGGAAGGGGAGAAAAAAAGTGATTCAAGTCTTTTGAAGTTGTTAAAACTAAGAATTTGAATTAAAGGACATTTGTTAGAAACCACTTAAATTCATGCATGCAGTTTGCATTATTGTTCATGTCCACCAATGCAGAAAATATTTTCTATGCACCACTTTGGGTCTGCTTAGAAAGATCAAAGATACAAAGAAAGATACCATCACCTTTGCAGCTGAATAGCTGGATGAATCTTTTAACAAGGTCTTACATATTTCCGATTCCTTTTGCCCTGGAATTAATCAGGTTTTCATGCTAGTTCTCTCTCCTCCTCCCCTGTCTCTTCCCTTTCCCTTGCGGTGACCCCGCACAGTCCACAACCTGAAGAGCGGCTCTGTGAACATCAGCACTCTTCTAACCATTGTCTGCGTAACCTATTTCCCCTTGCCTCCCGAGGGCCTTTATGCAACTGCTGACACACACTGAGTGTCTAACAGTAGATTTGCTCTGGGACAAGGTGCACTGTGTACCTTGGGTGTGCTGTTTGCTGTTCCGCTTTGCCGTGTACACAAAGGCTTAAGCAAGGCTCCTTTGGGCATTTAGTTCAGGGTGTGGAGATTACGTGACACACTTGTCAACTCTTGATTTTTCTTGAGGGCAATTAGCTGAAAACTGGTTTCGCTCAATTTGTTTTGGTTTGTTTGGACCAACTGTTTGCTCAAGCAGAAGGAGCCCGCCTTGAATACTGAGACAGCTGCTACAGAGAGGTCAGGATGGTTCTCTGCAAGCTCTCACCCCTGCCATAGGATGATACCATTTACAGTGCTTCCTGCATCATGGTGTCTCTTGGCATCAGCTCTCCTGAGCTTGCCCCAAATGCACCCTTTATGGCCTCTGCTGAAGTTCTGGCTTGCCATTCCCTTCTCCAGTGGACCACATTCTGTCAGACCTCTCCACCATGACCCACCCATCTTGGGTTGCCCCGCAGGCATGGCTTGGTTTCATTGAAGTAGACAAGGGTGTGGTCCTAGGTGATTAGATTGACTAGTTTTCTGTGAGTATGATTTCAGTGTGTCTGCCCTCTGATTCCCTCTTGCAACACCTACCATCTTACTTGGGTTTCTCTTACCTTGGGCAAGGGGTATTTCTTCACGGCTGCTCCAGCAAAGCACCGCCGCTGCTCCTTACCTTGGACGAGGGGTATCTCCTTACTGTCACCATTCCTGACCGTCAATGTAGGACAGCTCCTCTAGGCCCTCCTGTGCCTGCCCAGCCACCACACACTCCTGTGGCCATGTATGGATTTGAGAGTTGGACTGTGAAGAAGGCTGAGTGCCAAAGAATTGATGCTTTTGAAATGTGGTATTGGAGAAGACTCTTGAGAGTCCTTTGGACTGCAAGGAGACCCAACCAGTCCATTCTGAAGGAGGTCAACCCTGGGATTTCTTTGGAAGGAATGATGCTAAAGCTGAAGCTCCAGTACTTTGGCCACCTCATGCGAAGAGTTGATTCATTGGAAAAGACCCTGATGCTGGGAGGGATTGGGGGCAGGAGGAGAAGGGGACGACCGAGAATGAGATGGCTGGATGGCATCACTGACTCGATGGACATGAGTCTGAGTGAATTCCGGGAGTTGGTGATGGACAGGGAGGCCTGGCGTGCTGCGATTCATGGGGTCACAAAGAGTTGGATACGACTGAGCGACTGAACTGAAAACTGAAGTTCTGGAGCCCAGAAACTGGGGCCTGAGTGGTTTCCTTTTGCTGATCAGCAGGCAACTGGGTCATGCCCACATAACTGCAGAGCAGCCAGGACATGCTCTGGGAACCAAAAATAATTGCCAAACCCAAAATATATGTAAAAACTATTTCCCCTTTGATTCAAGAATATCATCATGAACAAAGCCATGGTGCTGACTCAGCCTTCTGAATAATGAACCTGAACCTGACCATGCTTTTAAATTGAGCTAAGGGTTTAACCAGCGAATGGACTCATTTATTGCTATATCTTCCACTCTGGCTTCGGCCCAAAGATTTCCGACGGCTTCAGCAGCCCAAAGTCAGTATCTCTGATGTGTTTGCATCTGACCTCTGACCTAAGCTTCAGTGTTATTTTCAGCTGTTCCTTGACAGGGAATCCAACAGCTGCTGTTTAATACCACAGACAGCTTGTGACACACACTGAGTTTCTAGCAATAGGATTAATCTGTCGATCTTGGGCTCTGATTTAAGCCATCTATAATTTTCCTGCCCCAGGCGTGGGGTGGGGGAGGGTTGGAAATAAAACCAAATCTTAAGTACAATGTTATTCTTTTTAGAAGAAAAGTAGCAAAATATACATAATGTTAACCTTTAAACAAAAATACAAGTCATGCCCCTGCTACAATTAAAAGTAATTGGAAAATGTATTACTTCCTAGTAGTCATGATATCTGAACTTGAAAATACTGTTCAGTGGAGTAGATAGTTGCAAAGAAATCCTGACATGCTGGATATCTATTGATAAATGCTCATTGAAATATTTTTAAAAGTCCCTAAGAAATCTGGGGCTCTGAGAAAAATGTGGCCATTTCACATAAACTTCATTTGACAAGAGGCAGTTTTAGAAAAGCAGATTAATCCAAAAATGTATTTCAAACAATTCTGTGGCTTAGTCCCAGAATAAATACCAGAACTTGTTTTTAAAGTACATCTTTCAGAATTTACTTTGCATGAAGAAGACTTTAAAAAATCTTGAAAAGATTGATACCCAGGTTAATGACTGGCTGGATTCAAAGTTCACCATCACTGTATATATTCAATGGCTAAAGTATCTTGGGTTGTCAGGATGTAATTCTTTTTCCATTTGCTATCAAACATCAGCTGATAGGCAGAGAGCTAGAAGCTGCCCTCTGCGTTTAAGATAATGGCCAAAATAACAGGCGCTCAGTATTACCATACTAGGGGTGTGGCGATTCTCTCCTGTTCTTTCCTCTCTCTCTCATGATAAACTCAATGAGGTTGTCTATTTTTAACCTCCTGTTCTTTCCTTTTGGCAGAGTAATCAGTGCGAGCGGAGCTCTTTCCCTGAATGAATCAAGTAACCCCAGTGGTTGCCTTCTGAAATGAGCGGCAGCCACACATCTGCTCAGAGGCTGTCCAGCGCGTAAACTCTGGTTCTAACGTACCATGTCCAGCCGAGAGAGTCCTGCTGTGGAGTTTTCTACAACAACAGTCAGTTCAGTAGCTGTGCAGGCTGGGGACTCCAAAATCGTTATAGCTGTCATAAAGGTAAGCAACTTCCTTTTTTTTCCTGTGTGGGTGTAGGCTTCTTGCTATGTGCTGATAATCCTGAAAAACATTCCACACAATCAGCAGTACACAGCATATAGAAAACAACCCAGCAAGTACATCTTAATACTTCTTTAAATTGGCAGTCGACAGGACTTTCTGCTAAGTTTCAGCCAGTTGCTAGAGTTTCTCTTTCAAGTTAGCCATAAAACTTCTACAGCAGCCTGATTTTTCAGAAAAGCAATAACAAACCCTATCGTATACTTTCAGTTTGGTATTTAAAGATAAAGCATTTGTGACCACAGGTTCGTGATTGCTAGGCTCGAGAGTCTGGTGGACCTGTGAAATGTCTGTGATTTTTGAGAGTGGATGTGATGAAGGAGGGAAGAGATAAGGGGCGGCATGGTTTTCAGCGTGACGGAGCACAGGGAACTCCTAACAAGAGACAGTGACGCTTGCCCTCTGCAGCTCTGGTTTTGACATGGTGAAGGCACTCGTAAATCCTTGTCACACTGGTGAGAGAATGAAGACCCCACCAGGGAAGATGCGAAGGGCATGTGTCTGGCTTGCCCTTAACCACAGGAAATGGAAGCCACTTGGGACTTAACGGGATTCTGCATGTTTTATGTCAAGCACTTTGCCCATTTGCAAAGATGAGCACACATCTTTAGGTTGAAGAATGTATGCATGATTTTACTCCCTATGAATCTGTCCTATGAAAATTCCTGAAGCCTTTTGCTTGGATTTAGACAACTCACCACCTCAAGAATTCAGGGTTTAATGTTACTTTCAAGACCCCGCCAGGCTTAACCGAATGAATTTTCTGGCCTTTGTAAGAATCATGGGCAATAAAGCCTGTTTAATTTCACTTAATTGCCACAAATTTTATGTTACTGTGAAAATTCAAAACAGGAAAGCAGTACTTGACATTGAACAAAATGATTCAGTCTAGAAGCACTGGAAGCATGGAATGCAAAGTGTTCCTACCAAGGCTGCTTGCCCAGGGCTCTCGAGACTTGGTCTCACAATAACAGGGCCTCTGCTGAGTCCCTTGACCTCTATTCTTTTCAGAGGCAATGGATGGACATGGAAAAAAGTGAGAAGCAAAAGCAGCAAAATTGATAACTTGCATGTCATTTTATGATGCTCTGAGTAACTGCAGTTATCAGCAGTGAGGGAAAAAGAGGGAAAATGACTGTGTTTTTTTTTTTTAATTCACTTTTCTTTTCTTTCTACTCATTTATTTGAGTAGGATGATGAAGAATGCGTATAGAATAAATGATAAAAGAATCAGGGCTAAATTGACAGTGAGAAAAAAGAAAAACAAACCTCTAAAATTAGAGTGGAAACTCTTAACTAAAACTCTTTTTAAGAAAGTCCCCTCCATCCTGCCCCCTCAGCTCCCTAAGTTCACTGCTGTGCTGTTTGAAATAAACTCCAAGCTGTTCAAAATGGGAAGTGCATCTTAGCAGAAGTGCTTGTGTCTGATTTATGTGGGATTCTCATTTCTAAACAGTCTCAGGGTACTAGTGATCTAGGATAGACGTGCAGCTTTCTCATTTCTCCTAAGCAGTTCACTTAGCCAAGTACACGTGCCCGCTAGTGCTTCCTTTTGCTGAATTGATATTGCTTCATAAAAAGCAATTCCTTAGGAAATGCAACGATGAATTGTATCTTGGGGCAGGACTCTGAAAAGGTCCTTCATGTGGAAAAGAAGTTGACTGCATTCACATGGCAGTTGTCACCCATCCAACTTCACTGATGTTTTTGTACATACTTTATTGAATATTCAACAATAAAATTTGAAAAATATTATGTTTTAACTTTGAAATAAACTAAGAATCACTTGCTCCTCTACTGTTTATTCTTTCTGATCGATTCAGCAAGGTTAAAGACACTAATCAACATAAATTACATTTATGAAACCTTTTCCCTTTGGTGAAGTTCACACTTTACTTTCTCAAATCACTATTTTTTTCTAGAATTTGTTTTTTTGAGCAAGAGAATGTAAAATTGTGTGAATTATTCCATACTTTTTACTGCTCAATAATACATGCTGCTGCTGCTGCTGCTGTTGCTAAGTCACTTCAGTCGTGTCTGACTCTGTGCGACCCCATAGACGGGAGCCCACCAGGCTTCCCCGTCCCTGGGATTCTCCAGGCAAGAACACTGGAGTGGGTTGCCATTTCCTTCTCCAATGCAGGAAAGTGAAAAGTGAAAGGGAAGTCACTCTGTTGTGTCCGGCTTTTTGCGACCCCTTGGACTGCAGCCACCAGGCTCCTCCATCTATGGGATTTTCCAGGCAAGAGTACTGGAGTGGGGTGCCATCGTCTTCTCCGTCAATAACACATAATCTATTGTAAATGTTCCTCATCTGGGAATTTTTAATTTAAATCTAATATGCTGAGAGAAAAGAATTTATCCTATGAATGAAAAAAAGAAAAGCCAGGGCATGGATTTATGTTAGAACTGTTCTGTTCTAATTTAAGTAGGACATGTCTCTATAGAAAGGTTAAACTCTTCACAATGTAACTGGAAGCTTTGGGAAAAAAAAAAAAGGAGAAGGAAAAGGGTGAAAGGGAAGGAAAAAGGGGAACTAAAAGTGCATTTTATTCATTTTTATTTTTAGTGTGGCAAATGGGTGCAACTTCAGTTGGCGGAATCACAGCCCAATCTTCTAGAAATTGGAAGCAATCAAGATGAAACCAAAAAACTTCTTCACGATCATGAACTTCTTTTGGCCAAACTCAAGGTAAGATATTAAGATATGAAGCAGATACAAAATTAAGAAGAAATTAAAAGCTATTTCTTATACTTCCCCTTAATTCTCCCTTATGTCACTGACCTATGGCTATTTTAACTTCATGCCAGATGATAATGGAAAAACACTATAGTTGAGCAAACACCAACATTGGAGAAAAGTAACAAGATTTTTTTTTTAAACTATCCCTAATGTGATAGAAAATATGTAGTGATAACATTTTCACTGTAGATAAATAAGTACTTTCTTTTTTCCTGGCTGCCTCTATGAAAAAAATTCCATCATTTCTATTTCATGCCCAACAACGGATCCAAACTTCTGTTGTTAATGATACCTGCTGGCAAAAATAATATAGAGGGTTTTTCCCTCTTGAACTATTGAAAAGATCTAATCTTATATTCATTATTAAGAATTCTTGAAACCAAAGAATAGTTTTAATGAAGAGTTATTATTGCATATATGTTGTGACTATTTAGTTAAGAATCTAAAAACAACATTGGTTTGAGATTGCCAGATATCTAATCAGAGACAGGAATATAGTTTCTGGGGTCCAGCACAAAGTGAAAAGCAGGAAGAAGCTTTTTCTTGGCCTGTCACATTGTTTGTAAAATCTGTCATTTCATGTCTGGCTCCTTTGGGCAGGGGAAGACGTTGGGGTCAGGGCAGCCCCTCACAGATACTGGGCCTCAACCCCAGCTCAGTGTACAGGGAGTGGACCTCCCCAGTCTTTCTGAGCTGTGCCTTGACACCTGCCAGGGCAGAGGGCAGAGGTCATTGAGCAGGGGCAGGGGAGCAGACAGGATAACAAAGAGTTTCTCTCCCTGGAGGGATGGAGCACCGGGTGAGTGAGGCTCCCATCCCTCAGCACTTCCTCTGTTGCCACTGAAATATACTCGCAGAACACACATTCAAAGATAAAATTGTTAAGAACTTCAAGACAGTACTAGGTAAAACATTAAACCCCAACATTAAACATTCTCCCTCTGAGAATGGAACCCTGTGCAGCAGTGAGCCCTGTGAGTAATAACCCTCGTAGGCAAATGCGTGTCATTACTAAAATCAAAGAGGCTGGATCCGGAAGTCTACAATGACTAGGTATTCTGTGTCATTAGCATTTTAATGTTACTTGCTTCTTGAACATCTAGGCTGGAATTTACACTTGCCTTCTAGATTTAGAGGCAGAGCTGATAGGCCTCTGACAAGTACCAGCAGCAGTAGTAAAAGTAAAAGGATAAATCAGACTGAGAAGTTAAAGAGAGAATTAGTACTGGAGCAGGAGGGTATTAGAGTCCAGAATTTATTCTCCTGTGTAGATGGCTCCTTGTCCTTCAAGGTAGAAATCCCTGGTGACCAGGAAGTCCTTCGTATATCTTAAAAAACACATGCTGATATAAGCAGTCATTGAACCAGGGAACAAAAGACTAATTTTGCTAATTTTGCTTCCCTGGTGGCTCAGATGGTAAAGAATCTGCCTGTAATGTAGGAAACCTTGGTTCGATCCCTGGGTTGGGAAGATCTCCTGGAGAAGGTAATAGCTACCCACTCCGGTGTTCTTGCTTGGAGAATCCCATGGACAGTGGAGCCTGGTGGGCTACAGTCCCTGGGGTTGTAGAGTCGAACATGACCGAGCGACTAAGCACGCACACACATGCCAATAGCTAGTTTAGTCTGGCTAACAAATCAAGGTTTTGCTGCTACAGAAAAAGCTGAATTTTATGACTTGTGGAAATTCAACACTTCCCTACAATTCTTGCTCATCCATAGAGGTTTACTTTCTCAAGGTCTCCTGTGTCCCCAGCCCCTTCATACATACCTGCCAACTGTTTCTGAAGTTAACCCAGAAACTGTATGTCTTCCCCAGGCCCTGCTAGCCGTCCATGCCCAGCCAGACTTTCAGGTCCACTGATGGGCTATGGGTGGTGGGGAAGCTCACAGCAGTCTGGGTTTCTTGGGCTACCTCTTTTCCCCCAGCCCTATTCCTGTCCAGACCTACAATTCCAGGGAGAATTCTTTCTTAAGTAGAGCAGTTCGTCTCTCCTTTAACAACTGTGCTCAAATTTGCATGCCTGAATCTATGCAGGAGCACAGCTGGAAGAGGGTTTTCTATTAATGAGATTCATGCTTAGAAGGTGCTTGTGATTCTCAGTTGTAAAGTCTGTCCTTTAATGCCAGTCTCTGGACCTTAGGCTTTTATCTGTAAAGATGATTGGGAAAGGATTAATCAAAGGTTTGTATCTATTGTGGATCTTGTTTTGATGTGCAATGGAATAGTGGAACCATTCTTCCTCTCTGCCTGTGGGTCTAAGAACATGAGGTCTTAAGTAGAAAGACATTTTGACTTCCTGCAGATCTCTAGCCATGACCTCTTGATGTCCATTTCCCATACCCTCTCCTAACCCAACAAACCAGCCACTTACCCCCAAGAAATTTTTAGTGGTAGCATCATCTTGGTTGAAAAAAATCAAGGAGTCTGAAGTCTGTTTCATATTTGCTGACAAAAGACTTTTTTAAATAAGAGGAATGTGAATTCCATATTGTAAATGGCTGGAGTAACTTAATTTACCAGTTATTATGTTGTTAGGGTAGGTATAATCTTACCCTGTAGCAGGAAATTGTTGTACCGAGTTATTTTTAATATGAGCTCTTTGAACGATAGGAACATTAGCAGTTCGATAAGCCAATAATATTTAATATTTAATGTTCACTCCAGTGTTTTCCCTATGCACAGGGCCCTGAGATTTGTTCTAATTATAAAGAAGAATGTACTATTAGGAGTATTGGGAGAGTGTAGGAGTTCTGTGCTAAGTCCACTCTGCTTTGGACAAAGTAGTTAGCCTTTCTGGTCTCAGGTTCTTTATTTGAAAAATTATGGTAGTAATTGATACCTTCAAACATCTACAAAGGAAATCTGGGGGGGGGGGGAATGCAATGATTTACAGAAGTGCTTGCTGCCTTGAAAAGAAAAAGTAGTGTAATTATTCTGATGATAATAAATATATCAGGGAAATCTGGGTATTTAATTTTATAGGGAAGCTATTTTCTGCCTTCCATTAAAATTATCTCAAATCCTAATAATTTAGACTAAAGGGAAAAATTCTGGTGACACAGAATTTGTTAGAGTGTTTCTAATGTTGGTAATGTCTATACCCCAGAGACCTTATTTTCCTTTCAACAGAGTCTTAACAATTCTATGGAGTGTCCAGAGAGAAATATTTTCCTATTTTCAGTGGAGGAAAACATAAACATGTGGAGAAAATACTCATTCCCTAAAGGCGTCTAGATTCTCAAACCACACTCGCTTATTATTTTAATGAGAAAGAAGGAGTTCAGGAAAGGGAAGAGCCAAGTGTAAGCAGGTAACAAAGATCTGCCTGTGGCCCCTGTCAGCACCACATCCTGAGGTGGCTCAAGGAGGAAAGAAGGGTCAGAAATGCCTTAGGAATGTTTCTGCAAACATTCTGCCCCTTATCATCTGTCTTACTACTAACTGCATTGCTATTGTGCAAAGGAATTACAACTATGTTGTTGTTCAGTCGCTAAGTCATGTCTAACTCTTTTGTGACCCCATGGACTGTAGCCCACTAGGCTCCTCTGTCTGTGGGATTTCCCAGGGAAGAATACTGGAGTGGGTTGCCATTTCTTTCTCCAGGGCATCTTCTGACGCAGGGATCGAACCCACGTCTCCCGCATTGGCAAGTGGATTCTTTACCATCTGAACCACCAGGCAAGCCCAACTACAACCATCAGAGCCAAGAAGACCTCTAGGCCCTGGCTCCTGTATTTGTTTTTTAATATATAATATTAGCATCCAGTGAAGAGTGACCCTTTAAACTATAAAACACTAAAATGTTCACCTCTAACTTGACTCATAAATCTATTGACTTCCTGATTCCAATTTCATCTCTGACCCAGTGAATGTTTATTTTTGTCCTATTTTTCTTTACTCAGTTAAAAATGAATAGTCAAAATATATTAGTAGTAGTAGTCCTACTAAAACTTATTTCTTAAATAAGGAATAGTGTGATTTTTCTCCTGTAAACTGCTATAAAATATGTAAATTCATATTTAGTGTGAATGAATCATTAAAAAAAATTTGTGGTAAATATATGAATTTGCAATTTCAACCATTTTTTTTTCATTTTTTTAAAATTTATTACTCATCAAGGACCTTGGTTCCTACCCTGGTTATGAGGAATAGGCGATTTAGTCCCTTTTTGGGCTTCCCTGGTGGCTCAGAGGTTAAAGCATCTGCTTGCAATGCAGGGGAGCTGGGTACAATCCCTGGTCGGGAAGATCCCCTGGAGAAGGAAATGGACGGAGGAGTCCGGTGGGCTATAGTCCACGGAGTCCAAAGAGTCGGACACAACTGAGCGACTTCACTTCAAGGACCTATGATGTATTTAGCGTGGATGAAAAGAGAAAATGAAACATAAAGACATTAAAAAAGTTGAGAGTTTAGTAAAAGAAATAAAACAAGAACACTATTATAATTAGAAGACAAAAGGTAATAAATACTACATGCATTTGTTTATTATTTTTTTATTGGGATATAGTTGCTTTACAATATTGTGTTGTTTTCTGCCATACAACAGAGTGAATCGGCTATAAGTATGCATATATTCCTTCCCTCTGGACCTCCCTCCCACTGTCCCCACCCCTCATCCCACCAATCTAGGTCATCAGAAAATGCAGAGCTGAGATCCCTGTGCTATGCAACAGGTTCTCACTAGCTAGCTATTTTACTACATGGTACCGTATATATGTCAGTCCCAATCTCCCAGTTCATCCCACCTCCCACTTCCTCCCCACCACGTCCACCCATTTGCTCCTTATGTCTGTGTCTCTTTTCCTGCCCTGCAGATAGGTTCATCTGGACCATTTTTCTAGATTCCACATATATGCATTAACACACGCTCTTTGTTTTTCTCTTTCTGACTGACTTCACTCTGTAAGACATCCGTGTCCATCCATGTCTCCACAGATGACCCAATTTTGTTCTTTTCAATGGCTAAGTAATGTTCATTGGGTATGTATACCACATCTTTATCCATTCATCTGTCAACTATATTTAAATGTACAATTCAGTGGCATTAATGGTGTTCACAACGTTGTGCGTTACAGCTATCGACTTTCTACCTGAGTTTTCATCACCCCAAACAGAAACTCTGTACCTATTAGGCAAAGATTCCCACTCCTTTCCCTGGTTAATCTCTCTAATCTGCTTCTGCCCTTAAGAATTTGTCTATTTTAGGTATTTCATGTAAATTGAACCATATAATGTTTATCCCTTTGTGTCTGGCTTATTTCATTTACCATATAATGTTTTCAAGATTCATTCATGTTGTAGCAGGTATCAGAATTTCATTCCTTTTTATGAATGAATAATATTTAAATATATGGATATGCCACATTTTATTTATTCATTCGTCTGACGACCATGGACACGGGTTATTTACAGTTTTCAGGTGTTGTAAATAATGCTACAGTGAACAGTGGTGTATAAATATCTGTTTGAATACCTGCTTTCAATTCTTTTGGAGTGGAATTGCTTGGTCATTGGGCTTTTCTATGCTAACTCTGAGAAAACACCAGAATGTTTTTCACAATGGCTGCGCCACGTTACATTCCCACCAGCAATGTAGTGTGTTCCGGTTTCTTCACATCATTGCTAAACTTATTATTTTCTCTGTGTATATTTGAGTGTGTTTAATTATCGTCATCCTATTTGATGAAGTAGTATCTCAGGGTTGTTTTGATTCGTATTTCTCTAATGGCTAATGATGTTAAACATCTTTTCATGTGCTTACTGGACAGTTGTATACCATCTTTGGAGAAATGTCTTTGCCCACTTTTTAACTGGGGTGTTTGTTTTTTGTTATTGAGTTATAAGAATTATTTGCATATTCTGGATATAAATTCCTATAAAATCCTCATTATAGGATTTGCGGATATTTTCTGCCATTCTGTAGATTATAATTTTACTTTGTTCGTGATGGTCTTTAATCATATATTTTAATAAAGTAAGACTGTGTGACTTGAATTATATATATTTTCATGTTGAAAAAAATGTATAGCATGTGTGTTGTGAATGTGATAGAATGCTTTAGGACAGGGTTGGAAGAGGACTAACTTATTTTACAAGATCTGCATCATAGCAATGATTTACCCTAAATGTTTACTTCATATAGGAGACTTATTTTCTCTCCTTTCTGTTTTCCTGTAAGACCCACAAGTTAGGAAATTCTCTCAGAAATGTTGGAAAAGAGGCTTTCGGCCATGTCTCCTCTTCCTACAGGAGTGAGGGGCACTGTGTCACCAGTTGGTGAGACTAGGGGAAGTGTGCAGCATGGGGAAGCCAGCCTCAAGGCTCTCTCTGCAGACCATGACTGCCCGTGGCTGTAGGTTCTCTACTCTTTCTGCTTCGGCTGATTTGGCCAGATGTCCCTGCATGGCAGAAGAGGCCACAGTCTGGCCTACACAGAGCAGCCATGTTTATACTTCAGACCCAGTTCTCCCCAGAGGCAGGTCCCAAGGACTAGGTTTTAAAGAAAAAAAGTAGAAAGTCAAATCAAACCCGTCCTCCAGTCCAGGTTTGCCGGTAACAACAGCAGATATTTTGATCCATATGTATGGATTTAGATGTCTGTTTCTCAATTGATTTGGAATCTTGAGGGGAGAGAGGTGAAATATTGTCACCTTCCAAATTCCAGCACTTAACTGATCTGTGGTTCAAAGGGATCTGTGTCATAGTGTTCTCTACATGTAAAGTACCTGTCATAGTTTGCTGATCATTTTGACGAAGGTCATGGAAACAATACGGAACCAGTGCAGGGTTCTTGGGGGAGTGGGAACTAGTGGGCGGTATGATTTCTCTTTTAGGCTTTTGAGAATAGAGGGCTTTTCCATTTAAAAAACAAAAATATTATTCTTACAACTGAGAAACAGCAAAACTTCCAAGTGATTCTCCCTGGCTGACATAGCACTTTCTTATAGGGTATTTCTTTTCCCAGACATTCAATCCCAGTGCACAGTATGGGGTTGTGGGGTGAAATAGAATTTCTTTATAAATAGAATAGAATAGAAATAGCATTCTTTAGATTTTGAAAGTGCCATAGGCAATCTTATAAAATATTGTTTTTATGAGATAAGTTGGCTTAAGAGGCTAAAGAGTCCATGCCAATAGACCTCTCAGACATGAAGCAAAGGCACATTAAGATCTGGGCTAAGCAGCCCAAACTGGTTTGTCTATGGAATATGTGCATACTTCTGAAGTTTTGATTCGAGTTGGTTTACTAGAGGGGAAGGAGTTCTAGAAGGAGACATTTTTGTCAGTGCAGAGACTGATGAGTAAAAAATTTGGCAAGGATACCCTCTATCTTACCCGTGTCTTAGTTTAGCAGTCAAGGTTGGGCTCCTTGCAGAAGCTGAAGGGTCCATGGGAAATATGAAACACTCATCATATTTCTCTGTGGCTGGGACACCAAGTGACACAGAGTCAGGAGGAATTGAAGTTTTTCCACACTTCTGCAGGGAACAGAGCAGGGCTCGGTTATAGCAAATACCGATTTGACAACCCTGGAAGGACCCAATATTTGGCAAGATATGGTAGATTAAAGGTGACCATGATGTCTTTGGCACTCCTCCCATTGAGAAGTGCCCTTAAAACCGGGCAGACTCTGACTGCTTTGAGCAAATGAATATAGCATACATGGTGATGATGCGGTGCCAGTTTCCAGTCCAGTCTCAAGAGACTTTTACTTCCTAAATAAATTCCAAATAGTCATTCCTGGAACCTAACCTATTGAGTAAGTCAAGGAACATTATAGAGAGGCCCATGTGGAGATGAACTGAGTGTCCCAGCAGCAGCTCTGGCTGGCCAGTGTGTGAGTGAGGCACCTGGAAATTGATTCTGCAGACCTGGCTGGACTTCCAACCTGACCTCTACAGAATGGGCACAAGTATTACCCACTTAGCCCAGCCTGAGAATTAATTGTGAGCAAAATAAATAATTGCCATTTTAGGTCTTCAGAATGTGCAGTGGTTGTCACACAGCAATAGATAACTGGAACAGAAGGCAACAGCAATGCTGGCATCCTCTCAGGATTTTGAAGGCAACCCCCATGAATGAAAACAGACAGGAGGAAGAAAAGAAGAGAGTTTTCACGGGGAGACAGTTGAGAAGTAGAGCTGCTGCTGCTGCTAAGTCGCTTCAGTCGTGTCTGACTCTGTGTGACCTCAGAGATGGCCTCCTACCAGGCTCCCCCGTCCCTGGGATTCTCTAGGCAAGACACTGGAGTGGGTTGCCATTTCCTTCTCCAATGCATGAAAGTGAAAAGTGAAAGGGAAGTCGCTCAGTCATGTCCGACTCTTAGCAACCGCATGGACTGCAGCCTACCAGGCTCCTCTGTCCATGGGATTTTCCAGGCAAGAGTACTGGAGTGGGGTGCCATTGTCTTCTCCAGAGAAGTAGAGCTAGGATTCTCTAAAATGAAAGATGATATGATAATACTAATGATAGATAAAAAGAAAACTTTGAAGTTTGTGAATGATCTACTTTTAGAAAAACAAAAGCAGATTCAAAGATATCTGTTATAATGCTAGTCTCTTTGACTTGAATTTGATATTCTTTCTTGATCAGGAGGAAAAAGTCTTTAGTTATAACTCAGCACACAGGGATGTGTGCGAAATATTATGGATATATTATGGAAGGAGTGACTAATTCTTCCAGGAAAACCAGGGAAGCTTGACAGAGAAAGTGATATATGAGCTGTTTTGTTGGTGAGTATGACTTTTCCAGAAATCAGTGACCAATTTAAAGGACGAACAATGAACTAGAGGGAAAATACTCGCAATTTATATGACAACAAAAGGGTTATTATACTCCTTTATATTGATGAGAGACAAATAAATATAAATACTAGACTACTCACAGAAGAGAGACAAACTGCCAATAAGCATGTGAAAAGATGCTCAACATCAATAATGCTCTAAGAAATGAAACTAGATAATGATAAAACGTAAATCATTCATTGTCTTACTTCCTGTTGTTCAGTTGCTAAGTTGTGTCTGACTCTTTGCGACCCCATGGACTGTAATATGCCAGGCTCTTCTATCCTCTACTGTATCCCAGAGTTTGCACAAACTCATGTCCATTGAGTTGGTGATGCTATTCTAACCATCTCATCCTCTGCTGCCCCTTCTCTGTCTATCCACCATTATAAGTTAAAATATTGGTAACATCTGGTAATGATGAGAATGTGAGGAAAGTGGCATTCTATACTGTTGGTGAGAATCTGGATTATCAAAATTATTTGGAAACTTGCAAGCATTCAAATGTAAAATGCTCACATCCTGAGACTCAGCAACCTCACCTCTGGGAATCTATCCTTGGAAATGAAAACACTAGTAAAGATACAGATATGAAGTTGCTTTGTTATAACATTAAGGATCTTTTCACATGTTTTTGATAGAATAACTTAACGGGAAACAAAAAAAATGCCCAACAATGGGGGAATGAAGTATAAGAAGATTATTTATGTTTCTTTTATACTGTAGGAGAGTAAACTGAGCCCTAGGTATATTATTGCTGTGACCTGGACAAACTCTTGAGTGTTTAAACCAGTGCTGGTTGGGCTTTACATTGTCGCCAACATGATCCTATTTGAAAACTGGGTCAAAAGTCAGGATCATAACTAGCATTTTTGAGGTCATAGACCTGTAGCTTCCAAGCTGTTAATTACTTAGAAAGTAGTCCTCCTTT
Source organism: Aepyceros melampus (assembly GCA_006408695.1). Classification (NCBI taxonomy): domain Eukaryota; kingdom Metazoa; phylum Chordata; class Mammalia; order Artiodactyla; family Bovidae; genus Aepyceros; species Aepyceros melampus. Next base: position 82,779 of record SJXQ01001249.1, read on the forward strand.
AAAATACAAATCTACAAACAAAAAGTTTTTACAGAAAGTAGAACACATAGTGCTTATTAGTTTTGAAAAAAAGGGTTTTGGGCTAAGATTTGGACTGAAAGGGCAGAATTCTGATGTTCAAGATATACAAGTGAGAAGTGGCCAAGGTTAGATGATAGCACAGAATCTACTCACCCCAACTCCCAATCTTCAGCATACACCGAGTTAGATTAAATGTCAGGATAAAAAATTACCTTTTGTGTTCTATTCAGATGACAACAGATACTTCTGCTCCGGAAAAAACATACTTAATCAAGAATGAGGAAATTTTGTTTTGTTTAAGTCTACTACACTCCAACCTGATTAGCCTTAGCCATAATGCATCTTGTCTAAAGAACAGACTTATTTTAGATTTACTTTAAGTATAAATGTGTAAAACTCAAATAACATGGCTCTATCATTCTCATGACAAGTCTAGCTATTACTCCTCAGGAGAGTACGGCGAACTTCTGATTCTGTGGTTAGACCTATCATTCAAATGATTAATATCTGAGTCCTCCATCTCCTGCCTAACACATAGTTGAAGTTCAGGGCTTGACTGAGATTAGGATTTTTGTCTTAAAAAAAAATGTCTTAAAATTGGATACTCATTCTACTTCCAGGAAAGATGGACTAAATACCCTCCACCCTGTCTCCGTTAAATGCAGCCATAAACCTGGCAAAATGTATGTGTGCTGAGGATGCTTGAAAATGAGGGACTACCATGTAGATTAGGGAAAGTGTCCAGAATTCCAAAGATCACCAAGCCAACAGTGTTGTCGTTTTTCTCCCCTCTCTTCAGTATTACTCAGCTCAGATCAAAAGCAAATTTACACCCTGAAGAATGCATCAGATATGGACAGAAAATTTTTCAAAAAAGTCTTCTCTTTCAGATCTGAGACCTAGAATGAGGACTTCTATGAGTTAGAAAGGGAGGAAATACCTTGATTTTTTTTTTTTTTTTTTGCTCATGTTTTCCTATCCTCTGCTCCAACCCAGGCAATTCCCAAGTGGGAAAGATGGAGGCAGTAGGCAGGGTCTAAATCTCTGAGAGAGGGGATCTTATCTCTGACCAAGGAACTGTGGTCCCCAGTCTAGTCACTCAGTTGTGTTCAACTCTTTGTGATCCCATGGACTGCAGCATGCCAGGCTTTCCAGTCCATCACCAACTCCCAGAGCTAGCTCAAACTCATGTCCATCAAGTCGGTGATGCCATCCAACCATCTCATCCTCTGTCATCCCCTTCTCCTCCCGCGTTCAGTCTTTTCCATTAACACTGTCTTTTCCAGTGAATCAGTTCTTCACAGGTAGCCAAAGTATTGGAGTTTCAGCATCAGTCCTTCCAATGAATAGTCAGGATTGATTTCTTTTAGGATTGACTAGTTTGATCTCCTTGAAGTCCAAGGGACCCTCAAGAGTCTTTTCCAACACCACAGTTCAAAAGCATCAATTCTTTGGTGCTCAGCTTTCTTTATAGCCCCAACTCTCATATCCATACGTGAGTACTGGACAAGCCATAGCTTTGACTAGATGGACCTTTGTCAGCAAAGTAATATCTCTGCTTTTTAATATGCTGCTAGGTTGATCATAGCTTTTCTTCCAAGGAGCAGGCATCTTTTAATTTCATGGCTGTAATCTCCATCTGCAGTAATTTTGGAGCCCAAGAAAATAAAGTCTTTCACTATTTCCATTGTTTCCCCATCTATTTGCCATGAAGTGATGGGACCAGATGCCATGATCTTAGTTTTTTGTATGTTGAGTTTTAAGCCAGCTTTTTCAATCTTCTTTTTCACTTTCATCAAGAGGCTCTTTAGTTCTTCTTCACTTTCTGCCATTAGGGTGGATGTCATCTGCATATCTGAGGTTGTTGATATTTTTCCCAGCAATCTTGATTCCAGCTTGCACTTTATCCAGCTTGGCATTTTGCGTGATGTACTCTGGATGTAAGTTAAATAAAGCAAGGTGATGATAGTGTACAGTGTTGACATACTCCTTTTCCAGTTTGGAACCAGTCCATTTTTCCATGTCTGGTTCTAACTGTTGCTTGTTGACCTGCATACAGGTTTCTCAGGAGGCAGGTCAGGTGATCTAGTATTCTCATCTCTTTAAGAATTTTCCAGTTTGTTGTGATCCCCACAGTCAAAGACTTTGGCGTAGTCAATAAGGCAGAAGTAGATATTTTTCTGAAATTCTCTTGCTTTTTGAGATGTTGGCAATTTGATCTCTGGTTCGTCTGCCTTTTTTAAATCCAGCTGGAAAATCTGGTAGTTCTCAGTTGACATAATGTTGGAGCCTAGCTTGGAGAATTTTGAGTATTGCTCTGCTAGTGCGTGAGATGAGTGCAATTGTATGGTGCTTTGATCATTCTTTGGCGTTGCCTTTCTTTGGGATTGGAATGAAAACTGACTTTTTCCAGTCCTGTGGTCCCAAAACTTGTCATAAATTCACATTCCTTTTTTCTTCCCTCTGTTCTCCCCACTGCCTGGTACTGCAGATACAGTGGTGGGAAGGAAATCAAAGCCCCAGGTTTCAGGCTAGAGGACCAGCAAGAGGGTATCTGTGGTACATATTGATGGCATGTGTCAAGCTGGTGAAATGGAAGACAAAGAAGGTGAGAGAGCAGTCTCATGTTTCAGCTTGATATCTCATGTTAGATAGAGGGCTGTCTGATTTTCTTAAAGAAATCCTAATTACTCTATGAGTAGAGAAGGAACTCTGAAGAATCATGAGCTGTCAGATTCAGTTTCACAGGACATGTTTTTTTACTTTAAGTTTCAGCTCAAAATATATCCCAAGTATTTATGTAATTAGAACTAGAGGAACCCAAACCACTGAAGGCTGTTGCTGACTGCTTTCTGAAAGCCTGAGATTTTTGATTCAGCGTTCCCATAAGCTATTATGTAATTTATTTTTCCAGTTTCATTGAAAGTTAATTAATATACATCACTATATAAATTTAAACCTTATAGCATGATAGTTTAATTCACATAGATTGTAAAATGATCACCACCACAGGTCAGCTAACATCTATCTTCTCATACAGGTACAATAAGAAAAAAAAAGAAAGAAGAGGGAAGGGAAAAAAATTATTGTGATGAGAGCTGACTCTTTTAACTTTTCGCTATATTATGCAGTATTGTTAGCTATAGACATTGGATTGTATGTTGCATCTTATAACTGTTAATTTGTACTTTTGAACCACCAGTTTCCCCTCTCCACACCTTCTGCCTCTGATAACCATCAATCTGTTCTCTGTATCCATGAACTCAGTTTTTGTTTGGTTTTTAGATTCCACATGTGATTGACATCATATAGTATTTGTCTTTTTCTGTCTGACTTATTTCGCTTAGCATAATGCCTTCAAGGTTTGCAGATGTTGTTGCAAATGGTAGAATTTGTTTTTTTTTTATGACTGAATACTATTCCATTGTATGTATATATACAATTTCTTTATCCATTCATTCATCGATGGACACTTATGTTGCTTCTATGTCTTGGCTATTGTAAATAATGCTGTCATGAACATGAGGGCTGCATCTTTGAGTTACTGTTTTCACTTCCTTTGGTTATAGTACCAGAAATGTATCATTCAGTAGTTTTATTTTCAACATTTTAAGGATTTCCATTCTGTTTTCCATAGTGGCTGTACCAGTTTTCAACCCTACCAGCAGTGCACAAAGGTTCCCTTATCTCCACATCCATGCCAGCATTATTATCTCCTGACTTTTTGATGAGGGTCATTCTATCAGGTGTGAAGTGATATTTCATTGTGTTTTTAATTTGTATTTTCCTAATGTCTCAGTTCAGTTCAGTTGCTCAGTCGTGTCTGATTCTGTGACCTCGTGAATTGCAGCACACCAGGCCTCCCTCCCTGTCCATCATCAGTCCCGGAGTTCACTCAAACTCACGTCCATCGAGTCAGTGATGCCATTCAGCCATCTCATCCTCTGTCGTCCCCTTTTCCTCTTGCCCCCAATCCCTCCCAGCATCAGAATCTTTTCCAATGAGTCAACTCTTTGCATGAGGTGGCCAAAGTACTGGAGTTTCAGCTTTAGCATCACTCCTTCCAAAGAACACCCAGGACTGATCTCCTTTAGAATGGACTGGTTGGATCTCCTTGCAGTCCAAGGGACTCTCAAGAGTCTTCTCCAACACCACAGTTCAAAAGCATCAATTCTTCAGTGCTCAGCTTTCTTCACAGTCCAACTCTCACATCCATACTTGACCACTGGAAAAACCATAGCCTTGACTAGATGGACCTTTGTTGGCAAAGTAATGTCTCTGCTTTTGAATATGCTATCTAGGTTGGTCATAACTTTCCTTCTAAGGAGTAAACATCTTTTAATTTCATGGCTGCAGTCACCATCTGCAGTCATTTTGGAGCCCAGAAAAATAAAATCTGACACTGTTTCCACTGTTTCCCCATCTGTTTTCCAGGAAGTGATGGGACCAGATGCCGTAATGACTAGTGAGCATTTTTTCAGATACTTGTTGACCTGTAATGATGTTGAGCATCTTTTCATATGCCTATTGACCTTTCAATATATTTTCTTTTGAGAAATGTCAGTTCAGATTCTTTGCCCATTAAAAAAATTTTTTTGCTATTGAATTATAAGAGTTTTTATTCATTTTGGCTATTAACCTTTTATCAGATATATGATTTAAAATTATTATTTTATGTTTCCCCATCTGTTTTCCAGGAAGTGATGGGACCAGATGCCGTAATGACTAGTGAGCATTTTTTCAGATACTTGTTGACCTGTAATGATGTTGAGCATCTTTTCATATGCCTATTGACCTTTCAATATATTTTCTTTTGAGAAATGTCAGTTCAGATTCTTTGCCCATTAAAAAAATTTTTTTGCTATTGAATTATAAGAGTTTTTATTCATTTTGGCTATTAACCTTTTATCAGATATATGATTTAAAATTATTATTTTCTCATTCCATAGATTATCTTTTCATTTTGTTGATGATCTCTTTGAAAAATTCAACACACATTTTTAATGAAAACTCTCCAGAAAGCAGGCATAGAAGGAACATACCTCAACATAATAAAAGCCCTATATGATAAACCCACAGAAAACACTATCCTCAAGTGCAAAAAGTTGAAAGCATTTCCTCTTAAGTCAGGAACAAGACAAGGGTTCCCACTCTCACCACTACTATTCAACATAGTTTTGAAAGTTTTCACCACAGCAGTCAGAGCAGAAAAAGAAATAAAAGGAATCCGAATTGGAAAAAAAGAAGTGAAACTCTCACTGTTTACAGGTGACATGATCCTCTACATAGAAAACCCTAAAGACTCCACCAGAAAATTACTAGAGCTAATCAATGAATATAGTAAAGTTGCAGGATATAAAATCAANCAAACAAAAACATCTACCAGAAAAAAATAATAATAATAAAAAAAGAGAGAATGGTCGAAAAAATAGTAACGATATTTCTGGGACTTTTTCTGGTGTAGTAGGCAGTGTAGGGTCACTTCCAAGGTGGTTCCCGCTGTTCAGCTCCCTCTGTTTGCTGGTCTCTTCAGTGTCCTATTTCCACCCTAACACAGAGGAGCGGTGGCAGTCACTCTTTTTTTATTTATTTTTCTTTTTTTAGGTTCACTTTGTCAATCACGCTTTGGGGAGGGAGGGATGCTGCTACCAATTAGCTCTGGCGTATATTCACAGTGTCTCAGCCCCGCTGGTCCTGCCCCTACACCCGGTGCACAATGCTCAGGCTCTTCGTTTCTCCACCGGGACCGTCTGAGGCCGGCCCTGGGCTGCATGCACCTCCCTGGTCTAAGCCTCTCAGGCTCGGTGCCCAGGTAGTCACGGACTCGATTGGGCCCACGCTTTGTGCCCTTCCCAGGACGGAGCAGCTCAGGTGTTCGGCGAGCGCAGTCACACGGCTTATCGCCCTCTCCTGCTGCTCAGTTTTCCGGGTGTAACCCGGGACTCCTATCAGGTAAATTGTATCTGTCCAGCACCCCAGGAAGTCTCAGTTAGCAAAGAAGCCTGCTTGCAGTTTGATCAGCAAAGTCCTTCCGGGGCTGCGATTGCCACGTTCCAGCCCTTAAGGCCGGCCCTGGGCTGCATGCACCTCCCTGGTCTAAGCCTCTCAGGCTCGGTGCCCAGGTAGTCACGGACTCGATTGGGCCCACGCTTTGTGCCCTTCCCAGGACGGAGCAGCTCAGGTGTTCGGCGAGCGCAGTCACACGGCTTATCGCCCTCTCCTGCTGCTCAGTTTTCCGGGTGTAACCCGGGACTCCTATCAGGTAAATTGTATCTGTCCAGCACCCCAGGAAGTCTCAGTTAGCAAAGAAGCCTGCTTGCAGTTTGATCAGCAAAGTCCTTCCGGGGCTGCGATTGCCACGTTCCAGCCCTTAAAGCTCTGGTTGCCTGTCGCCTGCGGGGGCTGGCCGGCAGCCGGCTATTTCTGTTCTGTCCTTTGTACTGTGCGCGGTCCTGGCGGTGTCTTATGTTCGAGCTTTTCACGTGGTAACTGTCCCACAGTCTGGTGTGCTAGCCTAAGTTAGTTTGCTCCGGTTACGCGCGGCGTTCCGGCCCGATTCTTAAGAAGCGCTGCCGCCCGCATCTCCTGCACCTCCTTGCCCAGCCCCCACTTGCTAGTGGCGGATGCAGGCGTCTGCTCTGCCTCTCCGCCGGGGGAATCACTGCTGGGCTTGCAACCTGCTGGTCTCAATCACCATTCATTTTTCCTCCCTGCCATGTGCCTCCAAGACTCGCCACAGATTCGGCAGTGAGAATGCTTCCTGGCATTTGGAAACTTCTCTCCCTTTAAAACTCTTTTCCCGGGACAGGACTCCCTTCCCGGGACGGAGCTCCCTCACCACCTCCTTTGTTTCTCTTTTCATCTTCTGTGTTTTTCCTACCTGTTTTTGAAGACAATGTTCTACTTTTCTGGATGCCTATGTCCTCTGCTCGCATTCAGAGCTGCCCTGTAGAATTTACCCAGCGTTGAGATGTTCTTTTGATGAATTTGTGCAGGAGAAAGTGGTCTCTCCGTCCTATTCCTCCGCCATCTTGAAAAACTCATCCCTGAATATGATTTCTTGTGTGGTACAGTGGGACCTTGTTATTTATCCACTCTAAATATAATCATTTGAATTCTGCTAATCCTAGTCTCCCAATCCGTCCCTCCCCTCCTCCCTCTCCCTTGGAAGCACAAGTCCTCTATGTCTCTGAATCTGTTTCTGCGGGGTAAATATTTTCATTGATGTCATATTTTAGGTTTTACATATAAGAGATATCATATGGTATTGTAATTTTCTTTCTGACTTACTTTGGTTACTTAGTAGGATAATCTCTAGTTGCATCCATGTTGCTGCAAATAGCATTATTTCATTCTTTTTGATGGTGAATAATATTCCACTATATACATATATCACATCTTCTTTATTCATTCATCTGTTGATGGATATTTAGGCTGTTTCCATGTCTTGGATATTGTAGATAGTGTTGTGAACATATGTGTGCATGTATCTTTTTGAATTATAATTTCATCTGGATATATGTCCAGGAATGGGATTGCTAGATTGTATGCCAACTCTATTTTCAGTTTTTTGAGGAGCCTCCATCCTGTTTTCCATAGTAACTGCAACATTTTACATTCCCACTAACAGGGTAGAAGGGTTCTGTTTTCTCCACACCCTCTTCAAAATTTGCTATTTCTAGACTTTTTAGTGATAGCCATTCTGACCATTACTTGCTGATACCTCAGTGTAGTTTTGATTTGCATTTCTCTAGTGATGAGAGATGGTGAGCTTCCTTTCATGTGCTTATAAGCCATCTGTAAGGACATTTCATATTTACGATTTCTATTTTCACACTGGGTCCTAATATAGCCAAAATTGTCTCCATGTTAAACAAATGGTCTCTCAGACTCAGAGTAGTTATTAATATTAATTAATTTTAAGATATTATTACCAAAGGAGCATTATGTGAGAAACATAGAACAAAGGATATTGTTTGAAGTTAATTCAAAGAACTGTATCATTCAGGGCTCAGCAGAAGAAAGCAAATATTAAGAAATTTTTGTATAGGTGTATGACTTTATGTCATTTAGGGAGTAGCTTAAACAGCCTCTCTGGGCTGTGTCTTTACATCTGTTTCTGGACCTTGAATTCTGCAATGTAGGCAGCTAGAAAGAAAAGATAAAAAGTCATGGAGAGCAAGGCCAAGCTGGGACCTACCAACCAGAGGTAGAACCAACAAACCTGAGCTGGGACCCATGGGGATGCTCTGGGACCTGTTGTTCAGTCTTATTCTTCCAAGCTGAACTAAGTGGGTGCTGCGCAGGAGAGACTGCACCCTTCATCATGGGGCTAAGCACTCTCCTGGCCCAGGGGCCAGAGGAGTTGGGAAAGCACCCAGGTGAAGGCTGGGAGATGCCGCCCACAGCACGGAGGTGACCCAGGAGATGTGTCAAGGTGTGTGAAGTGCCGAGCACCCACCCCAGCCTTCCACTGTAAAGTGTGACATGGCTGTTGCTTCATTTCTGCCCTCCAAATCTCGCAACATATTGTTCCTATGGCTCATTCTAACTGGGAAGCTACAGAGAAGGAAATTCTGGGACACAGTTCTGCTAGCCAAGTTGATACATCACAAAGCTACCACAGTCCACTCTTTCCAAGGTAGGAAACTTACAAAATTGTTTTGCTTTGCATTACATTATGTTAAGACAGTTATCTGCTATGTTAATATTTGCTAACCATTTCCCGAAAGGAGGATACAAAGACCTTCTCTTAGTCTTCGGCTTATGTTCATTATCCTAACTGAGTCACAGGCTCCTTTTGATATCCTGTGACTTAATAATGAAATGTAGCTTGTGTTAGATTGGGAGAGGGAAAGACAGCAACAATACATATACAAAGTCATATCAAAATTAAGAGATAATATTCTTAACTATTTAACTGGTAATGTGGTCACATCTGGTATTTTTTAACTAATTTCTTCCTCTCTTGGTTCTATAGTGTGTTATTGTCTTTAGGGAAGGCCTCAATTTGTAGTGGTCCTTAGCTAGTTGGCTGATTCAGACCTTCATTCCTGAAGCTTCAGGGCCAGTATCAATCTTGCCTGAATTGAGTTGTTATAAATTTGGTCTGACTTAATCATGGACATAGAAATACTAAGAAAAAAACAAAGTTCTCCTGCATTCTAGGGCTATTCCTTCTTAGTCCCATTGCAAGTCAGTCTCTCCTTGATAATCAGGATTATTCACCCCGGTCACTACAATTACCCTACTGTTTCCTTGTTGACTCACTGACGGAAGCTCAAAGTGGCAGCTGTTGGTCTCAACTTTCAGGTTAGTGGGATTATTGCTGGCAAAATCAGTAATTTGGTATGCATCAAACCTATGCATGGGTCATTCTTTGTTCTTCTTTCTCTGAAGCCTGATGGAACTTAAGTATATTTATAGGTGCAAAGAGACACAGTGGAGGTAATTCCTGAGTAGGACCAGTGGTCTTTTGGAGACCATTACAGTTTATTCAGGAGGGGAAGTTATTTCTACTGTTAAGTTTTAGAGGTCACAAATCCCCAGATTTATTGGAATATACCCCTATACCTCATTGCTAATTTTAANTCTGAAGCCTGATGGAACTTAAGTATATTTATAGGTGCAAAGAGACACAGTGGAGGTAATTCCTGAGTAGGACCAGTGGTCTTTTGGAGACCATTACAGTTTATTCAGGAGGGGAAGTTATTTCTACTGTTAAGTTTTAGAGGTCACAAATCCCCAGATTTATTGGAATATACCCCTATACCTCATTGCTAATTTTAAGGTTTTATTAATCTCTGATTAATGCCCAACCTTTAATAACAGATTTCTAGGAGACTGGGGACTCAGTTTGCATTGTAATTCAGCTCCCTGAAATATCAGACTTCGGGTTTGGTTTTCAGAAATCCAGACCCTGTAGTCATAAGAGATACTGGTTACTTTCAGGACAAACAGAAAATTTCAGGTCTATTATACAGATCTTTCAGAGAAGGCAATGGCACCCCACTCCAGTACTCTTGCCTGGAAAATCCCATGGACGGAGGAGCCTGGTGGGCTGCAGCCCATGGGGGTCGCTAAGGGTTGGACACGACTGAAGTGACTTAGCTTAGCTTATACAGATCTTCGCTGGTAAGTTAAAGTTATATGTTCACCATTTTCTTCCCCCATGTCTCTTGTACATTTAGAACCAATCAATCAACTCTATTAGATGTCTTATTTTGACTAAAATATTCTTTGGCAACATGTACTTAGTGAGGCTTGTTTTCTATAGGCATTTGATTACAGGTCTGCAGGTGACGATTTGCATAACACTTCTGCTACTACACTACATGGACTACTTGAGTTTCCTTAAGTACTAGAAATGGGAGTGAGTCAAATTTTTAAATCTCGCAAGATCGGAGGAAAACAATATATAAACTAGAATAGTCCAGAAAACTCATTCTTAAGATCTCATTCTTCTAGAATCTCTCTCAGTGACAAGTTGTGTATCAGCAGGGTTCTGTCGGGGAGGTGGAACTATAGGGATTTATTTATAGTAGGGATTTGACTTTGCCCAGTTGTGGCCCTGGTTAAACACTTTCTACATGAGTGTCATCACAGGTGGATGAAATAGATGTTAAGTAAGGTGAGCAAACATGTGCTGGAATCCCTGAGAATGATTTGAAACCCAGGTCGGCTCTCAGTGCCACCATCTGTGATAAGTGGGCGTTCTGCAGGGGAAGCTGATCTTCATCACAGAGCTAAGCACACCACTAGTTCCAAAGGAGAAGAAGCTAAAAGAGGATCCAGGAAAAGTAAAATAATTGCAGGCCTGGCTGTCACCTGCTACCAACAATGTTAACCAACAGGTGAGTGACAACCTGTGTGGGGTACAAAGTACCTGTTCAGACTGTTATTGGAGCATAAAACCCAAAATAACTGCTACTTCATTTCTGCTCTCCAGATGTCAAGGGATAATATTGCTTGTGGTACACCTGAGCCTGGAATATGGAGGGAAAAAAATTCTGGGAAAATAGTTCATTCTGGTCAAAGGGATTCATTAGATGAACCCATTTCTTAGATGAACCCCTATATATATATATATATATATATATGGAGATATATATCCTTTACTGTAATCTTTCAAATGCAATATTTTTTACTATCCTATCTGCATTTTCGTGAGCAGTGGTACTAGGAGGAAGAGGTATAGTGCATCAAGGCTATGAGTTTCCTGAATAGATTCACGGGAGAACTGTTAATTTTGGGCATGAATCATGAGGTCTAAATAAGATAAAATACATTAGATATCTACCTACAGTTATTTGGCATGAAATATGTACTCATAAAATATTGTATTTCTTTTCATAATGCTGTAATTTGTATTCTGGCTGTTTTAAGAGTTGCATCGGTCTATTCTATTGATAAGTTGATTTTCTTACCCATATTATGAGTCCCCAGTAACCTCATTGAATTTGCTTGTTTTTGATGAGCAAAGCAAAACAATCCATTTGAAAGGACTCTGTAAAATGAATAGCACTTTGTAAAAGGGAAAGTGTTACAGTTATCATGCTGTACTTGTTTCAAAGGTAATTTGATAATCATTTGAAATCCACGTGCACCCCTGTTGTACATACAAATTTCTGATTTTCATCTGCTGGTATGAAAGGATACAGGAAGGTATTCCTCGTGCTTACCTTTGGCAGGGAAATGGGAACACATGTAATAACCACAATGGCTTTCCTAGGTTAGGGGGCAGATTAAAATGTTTAATGTTTGAAAGTGAAACAGTGGTCATGAGAACCAACAACTGCATTATATTTCTGTGGAACTCAGTGTTGTTTTTGTTGTTGCTGTTTTAACTTCTCAGTTCATGTGAAGTTTCTACCTCTTGGATGATTTGCAATCTTTGTTTCTTTTTGCCTCAGAGAATAGTGTTTAAAGATACACTGGGTTGATCTGAAATACCCCTTTCTCTACTCAAGTAGAGAAACACAGAGTGGTCTGAATAGGCTTCACACACAGAGTTTGACTATCTGCCATGTCCACGCTGGGAAATTGATGTTTAAAAAGACACAGGTGTCTATATGCCCATCTGGTAGGATAAGTGATTCAGGCAGGTGATTTCTGATCATGGGGGTATATGGGAAGAGAGACCATGCCACATGCATAATAAAAGAGGAAACTAACATAGTTGAAGAATAGGGCCTTTTTCAGTACCAAGCTAACACCAGAGGTGACGGAAACAGAGATGTGTTTTAATTTCAGAAAGTTTACAACCTATTTACAACCAGGAAAAGCAAAAGCATAACAAATCAAGAATTCATGGCTCAAGATTCCACATGGTGGGCACAGAAAAATGATACTAAATATTCTGAGGGAGAGTAGGAATCAGTTCAGTTCAGTTCAGTCGCTCAGGCGTGTCCGACTCTTTGCGACNTCATGATCTGAGCCACAGTCAGCTCCTGGTCTTGTCTTTGTTGACTGTATAGAGCTTCTCCATCTTTGGCTGCAAAGAATATAATCAATCTGATTTCGGTGTTGACCATCTGGTGATGTCCATGTGTAGAGTCTTCTCTTGTGTTGTTGGAAGAGGGTGTTTGCTATGACCAGTGCATTTTCTTGGCAAAACTCTATTAGTCTTTGGCCTGCTTCATTCCGCATTCCAAGGCCAAATTTGCCTGTTATTCCAGGTGTTTCTTGACTTCCTACTTTTGCATTCCAGTCCCCTATAATGAAAAGGACATCTTTTTTGGGTGTTAGTTCTACAAGGTCTTGTAGGTCTTCATAAAACCGTTCAACTTCAGCTTCTTCAACCTTACTGGTTGGGGCATAGATTTGGATAATTGTGATATTGAATGGTTTGCCTTGGAGATGAACAGAGATCATTCTGTCGTTTTTGAGATTGCATCCACGTACTGCATTTCGGACTCTTTTGTTGACCATGATGGCTACTCCATTTCTTCTGAGGGATTCCTGCCCACAGTAGTAGATATAATAGTCATCTGAGTTAAATTCCAGTCCTTTTTAGTTCGCTGATTCCTAGAATCGACGTTCACCTTTGCCATCTCTTGTTTGACCACTTCCAATTTGCCTTGATTCATGGACCTGACATTCCAGGTTCATATGCAATACTGCTCTTTATAGCATCGGATCTTGCTTCTATCACCAGTCACATCCATAATTGGGTATTGTTTTTGCTTTGGCTCTATCCCTTCATTCTGTCTGGAGTTATTTCACCACTGATCTCTAGTAGCATATTGGGTACCTACCAACTTGGGGAGTTTCTCTTTTGGTATCCTATCATTTTGCCTTTTCATACTGTTAATGGGGTTCTCAAGACAAGAATATTGAAGTGGCTTGCCATTCTGTGCTGTGTTCTGTGTGCTTAGTTGCTCAGTAGTTTCTGACTCTTCTAACTCCATGGACTGTAGGCCACCAAGCTCCTTTGTCAGTGGGATTTTTCAGGTAAGAATACTGGAGTAGGTTGCTATTTCCTTCTCCAGGGGATCTTCCTGACCTGGGGATTAACCCCACCTCTCCAGGCAGATTCTTTACCCACCGAACCATGGGGTAAGTCCTTATAATATAATATAGTATATTATAATATGTTATGACCAGGAAAGTGGAGTTTGACTACTAGCTCTGCTTCTTATTATAATATAATCTTGAACTTCCTAACTTTAAAGTGGAAGTAACAAACTCTGTATTACAAATTTTTGTGATTTTAAAAGAAAATATATTTGAAAGCTTGTATATGTAAGTTGCTTATCAGTTTATAAAACACTTGAAAACTTTAGAGAACTTCCTCTCAAGGAAAAGTAGAGTTACACACACACATACCCACTCATTTTATGTCATAATATTTAATGTAATTTAATATTTAGTGTAATTTAAACCTTGAAATTACATTTAGAGAATGTATGACATTTTTATGTTCATCCAGTAGGAGAAGTGGCATAACAAAGGATAAGAAACACTTCGTTGATCATTCAAAATAGTCCTGTGAATTAGGCTTTGAGAAATTATTCTCCCCATTTCACTGATGGAGCAATTAATGTTCAGAAACATTAAATGACCTGTCAGAATTTATGAACAGCCAGGGTTCTTGGTTCCAAGCCAGATCTCCCACATGTAGTACATAGGAATTATGGACCAAGTTGCAAAGGTTTCACAGGAAACTTCGATGAGACTTTGTGTTTATGGATGTTAGGAAAGGTGGGAAAGTAAGAATTCTTTCAGCTTTTTAATCCTTATGCAAAAGGAGGGAGAAGCATTGATGCATTTAATTTGTGATTTCATTCTGTTTTATTTCATCCATTTTAAGTTGGGTAGAAATTTAGAAAGACCTCTGAAAATGTATGCAAAGCCAGTCGCTAAGGGAGTTAGAAGTTCCAAATAGGAAAGAAATCCAATCACCATCTTCTCAACCTTTCATAGAAATTCACGGTTCAGCAAAGTACCATAACAAATATATAGAATCAGGAAATCTTCTAGTGCCTCAGTGATCAGAGAGCCATGAGCCATAAGCAGGCTGGCTCTACAGAGAATAAATCATTCAAGGAAAACTTGATTACTTTTTTGATAGGAATAGAAGATTCATTGTCAGAAGGAATGGTGTGGATGTAATATATTTTGATTTTTAAGGAACCATGCCCATTGGGGAATTTTACATAAAAATTAATTTCCTTTGGATTGATTATAAGCCTTGCTAAGGAGGCACAAACCACACCAATGGGCCATACATTATATGTGATAAGAAGAGGGAGATAAAGGAAGGTAATGAGGTAAGAGGCTGCTGGTGCTGTTAAGTCGCTTCAGTTGTGTCCAACTCTGTGCAACCCCATAGATGGCACTCCACCAGGCTCCCCCGTCCCTGGGATTCTCCAGGCAAGAATACTGGAGTGGGGTGCCATTGCCTTCTCCGGAGGGAAGGGGCACACTGAGAAAAAAGTTGAAGACAGGAAGAGACAACGAGAAACGGAGGTGTGTTAGGAAGGAAGGGTTTTTTTTTTTTTAGACAAATACAATGTATCCTGGTATTAAAATCTTTATATCTTTTACCGGAAATGCAATTTCTTAAGATTCTTGGATTTAAGAACACACATTGAGCATTCATGTCAGATCACAGTGACCTTAAGAGATCATTATAACTGGATCGCCAACTTCAACTGAGTGTATGACCACGTGGGATAAGTGGACAGGTTGGTGTTCTTCGGGCAAACCTCAGAATAACTTCTAGCCAGTGGGCCTAGGAACAGATGAGTCAGGAAAACCTGAATTTGCCTAATGGTTTAGCACTTACTTCTTTATCTGTTCTCTGCTTAAGAGGTTGAGACTAATTCACTTCCCTTTGAATATGGGCTGCCCTTAATGACTTCCTTTAAGCAAATTGAATATCATGGAAGTGACATTGTGTAACTTCTAAGCCTACATCATAGAATAGGATGCATGTTCCACACAACTCTCTGTTAAAAACACACCTCTGTAGTTGTGACCCCAAGGTAGGGTGTGTGGCTACCTTGAAACTTAAACCACCATATGGAGATAGCACAGAAAAACAGAGAAAGATGCCCAAGGAGTCCCATGGTGACTACAGCTAAGAAATTAAAAGATGCCTGCTCCTTGAAGTAAAGCTAGACTACATGTTAAAAAGCAGAGACATTACTTTGCCAACAAAGGTCCATCTAGTCAAGGCTATGGTTTTTCCAGTATCATGTATGCATGTGAGAGTTGGACCATAAAGAAAGCTGAGTGGGGGAGAACTGATTCTTTTGAACTGTGGTGTTGGAGAAGACTCTTGAGAGTCCCTTGGACTGCAAGGAGATCCAACCAGTCAATACTAAAGGAAACCTGCCGGGGTCCAACCCCAGTGTATCCAGGGTGATTCAAAGGGGAGACGGATAGGCAAGGAAAACTTATTTATTATTAATATAAGATTAGATTTGGAAATAATAGTATAGTAGGAAAATTTAGGTGGAGAAAAGAGGCTGAATAACTTGGTTTATGTGGAGAAATAATAAAACTTCGAGACAAGAAGTTTGCACCATCTATGTTAGGCCACTGGCGTCCTCTTGAATATCGGGGAGTGCCCCGCTTTGGGCTCCCCCTCGCGTGGATCTTAGAAGTCAGGACGAGTAAGTAGACATGGCAAGCCTCCACACTCGAGATGGGAATTCATCCTGAAATTAGAGTAAAGAGGAGACACGGGGGAAACTAGTTCAGTGACTGGCCCATCCTCTATTGTTCAGAAGGCCTTTTATACTTTTGATTATACATAGATATCAATGGGTAATACAAAATTATGCAGAGTTAACGCCCAGATTCTTATCAAAACCAGGCTTTTCTCTACATATCTAGTTGTATACACAAGTCTTAGGTGATTTACATCATCTTTTGGCCAAAAGGCCAATTAACATTTTACAGCCTTTTTTCTGATAAGGGTTTGTCAACCAGAAGACTTATTTGTATTGTTCTTCCAAAAGTCTGGTGCCACTCTCAGAAAGCACTAAATAAAGTTACATTCTTACATAACAAAGATACAGCAATTTATAACAAGTAAAAGGAGTACATTGATTTATAACAAAAGAAAAGTAACTCAAAAGTCTAGTGTTGTTAACATCAAAACTATTATATATCTTTTTCCATATCCTGATTACATTGATTAACATCCTCCCAGGTGCCTAAAAGATAAAGAATATGGAGGTCTGGCAGCAATCATTGAGTCAACAGTGAAATCCATCACCAATATGATTTTTAGCTCTTTAGAAAGGCTCTGTATCTTTAAGATGCTTTAAGCTTTGTACCTCTTGCTGTTGGGGGTTGTAAGCAATTCACAAGCTGTAAAAGGTTCAGGGGAACCTGTTAGGCAAGTTAGAGCATTATCAGAGGGGGTTGAGCTGAAACACTCCTTTCAAATGCAGAAGACTAAAGCCCTGAATTAACTTTTTCCAGAGAGTGTCAGAAGAGTGGAAATAATAAGTCAGGCAGATTCTTATTTTTGGGGTACATGCTCAGGAAATACCAGGGGGAAGCCCTGAGACCTGAATCGCCCTTGCCCATTGGGTCTCTGCCGCATGACCTTGTTATGGGTGGGATTCCTCACTCTGGCTCCCAACAGAAACCAGTCCTGAATATTCATTGTAAGGACTGATGCTGGAGCTTCAATACTTTGGATACCTGATGCAAAGAGCTGACTCATTGGGAAAAACCCTGATGCTGGGAAAGATTGAAGGCAGGAGGAGAAGGAGGACAGAGGATGAGATGATTGGATGGCATCACTGACTCAATGGGCATGAGTTTGAATAAACTCTGGGAGTTGGTGATGGACAGGGAGGCCGGCATGCTGCCGTCCACGGGGTTGCAAAGAGTCAGACACAACTGAGCGACTTCACTTTCACTTTTCACTTTCATGCATTGGAGAACGAAATGGCAGCCCACTCCAGTGTTCTCGCCTGGAGAATCCCAGGGACTAGGGAGCCTGGTGGGCTGCCATCTATGGGGTTGCACAGAGTCAGACAGGACTGAAGCGACTTAGCAGCAGCAGCAGCAGAGATCATTACAGGCGTAACCAATGCCTCAATTTACACTCAATGTCTAGGGTAAAAACCATATAGCTGAGCCCAAGCAAAAACATCAGGAAAGATAATAATTAATATATTTTGATTATATGCCACTGAATTTGAAATGATTGGGTAATGCAGTAATAAATTACTGTGTCTGTGTGACTGAGGACAATTGTCATAAGCTTCAAATGCTTGTTATGATAATACCTACCCCATGAATTGTTTAAAGTGTTAATTTTAGTTCAGTTCAGTCATTCAGTTGTGTCCAACTCTTTATGATCCCATGGACTGCAACATGCCAGGCCTCCCTGTCCACCACCAACTCCTGGAGTTTACTCAAACCCTTGTCTATTGAGTCGGTGATGCCATCCAACCATCTCATCCTCTGTCATCCCCTTCTCCTCCCACCTTCAGTCTTTCCCAGCATCAGGGTCTTTTCCAATGAGTTAGTTCTTCACATCAGGTGGCCAAAGTATTGAAGTTTCAGCTTCAGTGTCAGTCAGTATTTCCAATGAACACTCAGGACTGATCTCCTTTAGGATGGATCGGTTGTATCTCCATGCAGTCCAAGGGACTCTCAAGAGTCTTTTCCAACACCACAGTTCAAAAACATCAATACCTCAGCATTAAGTGTTAATTTGGATAAACTTATACTATAGAGGTAGGAGATAGATCTCTTTGGTCAGCAAGGAAGTCAAACCAGGCAATCTTAAGGGAAATCAAGCCTGAATACTCATTGGAAGGACTGATGCTGAAGCTGAAACTTCAGTATTTTTTTCATCTGCTGTGAAGAGCTACTCACTGAAAAAGTCCTTGATGCTGGGAAAGACTAAGGACAGAAGGAATAGAGGGGATCAGAGGATGAGATGACTGGATGGCATCACTGATGCAATGGACATGAATTTGGGCAAACTTAGGGAGGGACAGAGAGGCCTGGTGTGCTGCTGTCCAGGGGGTTGCAAGGAGTCACACAAGACTGGGTGACTGAAAAACAGCAGAGGAGATAGATGGTCTCTAGGCCAGGCCTCCTGTTGATATTCCAGGGTAGAAGAAACAATAGTAACAGAATAAATAGCTGAACTTTGTCTCCTGTGGACACTTTAAGGAAACAGTAATGGCAGGATCAGGGAAGGGCCAAGTCCTTCTTGGGTAAAATATAAAGAGGTCAGATATTCTCATCTGTGGGGTCAGGGAGACCTTAGTTGCACATGTGCAGAAAGACTCACTGGGTATCAAAAAAGAAGGAAAACACCAGAGCATAAGTTTTGTAAATTGTGTGGATCACAACAAACTGTGGAAAATTCTGAAAGAGATGGGAATACCAGGCCACCTGACCTGTCTCTTGAGAAATCTGTATGCAGGTCAGGAAGCAATAGTTAGAACTGGACATGGAACAACAGACTGGTTCCAAATAGGGAAAGGAGTACATCAAGGCTGTATATTGTCACCCTGCTTATTTAACTTATATGCAGAGTACATCATGAGACATGCTGGGCTGGAGGAAGCACAAGCTGGAATCAAGATTGCTGAGAGAAATAGCAATAACCTCAGATATGCAGATGATGCCACTTTAATGGCAGAAAGAGAAGAGAAACTACTGAGCCTCTTGATGAAAGTGAAAGAGGAGAGTGAAAAAGTTGGCTTAAAGCTCAACATTCAGAAAACTAAGATCATGGCATCTGTTCCCATCACTTCATGGGAAATAGATGGGGAAAGAGTGAAAACAATGCCAGATTTTATTTATTTATTTATTTTTTGAGGTGGGGGGGGGGCTCCAAAATCACTGCAGATGATGACTGCAGCCATGAAATTAAAAAACGTTTGCTCCTTGGAAGAAAAGTTATGACCAGCCTAGACAGCATATTAAAAAGCAGAGTCATTACTTTGCCAACAAATGTCCATCTAGTCAATGCTATGGTTTTTCCAGTGCTCATGTATGGATGTGAGAGTTGGACTATAAAGAAAGCTGAGTGCCAAAGAATGATGCTTTTGAACTGTTATGCTGGAGAAGACTCTTGAGAGTCCCTTGGACTCCAAGGAGATCCAACCACTTCATCCTAAAGGAAATCAATCCTGAATATTTACTGGGAGGACTAATGCTAAAACTGAAACTCCAATACTTGATGTGAAGAACTGACTCATTGGAAAAGATCCTGATGCTGGGAAAGATTGAAGGCGGGAGGAGAAGCAGATGACAGAGGATGAGATGATTGGATGGCATCACAGACTCAATGGACATGAATTTTAGTAAACTCTGGGAGTTGGCGAAGGACAGGGAGGCCTGGTGTGCTGCAGTCCATGGGGTCGCAAAGAGTTGGACATGACTGAGTGACTGAACTGAACTGAATTTCCCAAAAGCCCTTGCAGGGAAGTCCATCTTAGCTAAAGGATACACACACACAGAATAGAGGGCCCTGAGTCAAATTACAAAGCATGATGATACATCAGAGAAAAACAAAGACCCAGATCACTACCGCCTTATAAATGACTTAACTTCTCAAGGATGACCTTTCTCTGAGCTCATCCATGCTGTTGTTCGCATGTGCTCTGCTTTTCTAATAAACATCTAACTTTCCTTTCCATCTTCTGTCTCCCTGTCAAATTATTTTTTCCCCTCAAAATAGATAAGAACTGGGACCCAGATTCTAGGCCCTCGCTCTCAGGATCTAGTGGTTAGGATTCGGGGCCCCATCTGCCACAACCAAGGTTCAGCCCCTATCCTGCTTCCAGTTGCTGCTCACTGCTGTCTCTCTGAAATCCCTTCAGTTCAGTTCAGTCACTCAGTCATGTCTGACTCTTTGTGACCCCATGAATTGCAGCAAGCCAGGCCTCCCTGTCCACACCAACTCCCGGAGTTCACTCAGACTCATGCCCATCGAGTCCGTGATGCCATCCAGCCATCTCATCCTTGGTCGTCCCCTTCTCCTCCTGCCCCCAATCCCTCCCAGCACCAGAGTCTTTTCCAATGAGTCAGCTCTTCGCATGAGGTGGCCAAAGTACTGGAGCTTCAGCTTCAGCATCCGTAGTGCCTGCTTAATTGTTCTGAACATTCATATCTCACCAAAAAGTTAGTACTGATCATATTATTAAAGGTGGTATTAAAGGCAGTTGTATATGAAGTAATCTAAGTAGTGAAATGTAGTGTATATAGAGTTTAAAAGTAGTATATATGCAGCATAAAAGTGGTATATTTATAGTAATAAAAGTCACACTAGACTGCCTTGGTGGTCTAATGGTTAAAACTCTGCTTTATATGTAAGGGGTTCAATTCCTAGTTGGGGAACTAAGATCCCACATGCCATGTGGTGTGACCAATTTATAAATAAATAAAATCATACTGAGGGACTTAGAAAATCTTCCCAGGGTATACTAGTTAAGGTTCTCCAGAGAAATAGAACCAGAAGGAGATGAGAGTGGGGTTGGGGTAGAGGTGGGAGGTTGAAAGATTTATTTAGAAGAATTGGCTCAGACAATTATGGAAGGTGAGAAGTTCCACAATCTGCTGTCTGTAAGCTGAAAACCCAGAAAAGCAGGTGGTGTAATTCAGTTTGAGTCCAAAGGTCTGGGAACCAGGGAAGTCAATCCCAGAGTGAGGGCAGGAGAAGATGAGATGAGATATTTCAGCTCACTAGTCAGACAGGAAAGAAGGAACGAATTCCTTCCTCCACCTTTTGTTCTATTCGGGTCCTCAGTGGATTGGGTGTTCCCCACCTACACTAAATCTACGTATTCAAATGTTGTCTCATCCAGAAACACCTTCACAGCCACACTAAGACACACTATTTAATGTGGGCATTTTGTGGCGAGTTAAGTTGACATATAAAACTGACCATCACACAGTTACTCCATGAGGTAAGAAGGTTCGGTAATCAACAAACTAATCTGTCATGCCTAAAACTGTCTCACTGCACATGCTTCCGATTTGAATTAATATAGTGCCATGATTTTCCTACATAATGTTCTTTGTATTCTGTTGTGCCAACTTAGATCTCTGAGGAAAAATTCATGGGTAAGTTCATGCAATGGTGATATTATGATCAGAGATTCAGGAATATCAACTCATACTCTGTTAAACAACCCTTCCCAAAGGGTTTTGCAAGATACTGTAATAGAAGAGATTATACAAAAATAAATTGAAATTTACAATATTATTAATAATAGCTTTACAGTTGCCTAGTAATCCCTAACTAGTTATTTACCAAATCAAATAAGAACCTTTTTTTCAGGAATACCATGCTCATTCTTGCCTGTGGGAAGAGGGGAAAAGAAACCTCTTAATGCATTTATACAACCAGCTCCTTGCCCTGAAAGAGAAAGATATGATAAGCCATCTGCCCTGGGGCCTGACTATACCAAAGGCTGAAAGAGAAACACAATACAAGGAAACTGGGATTCTTCCTTTAAAGAAGAATAGGCCTGCCTGAAACTAAAGCTTAGTACAGTGTATTGAATATATTCTGAGTTCACACCAAGAGGAAAAGCAGCACCCCCTTAGGAGAGAGCTAAGCGGGTAGGAGGAACAAAGTCTGGCTTAGACAGTGGCACCAAGTGAGAGTCTAAATTATATTGAAGAGGCTTGTGCAATTTGTGTTGAATGAAATCAACCCTGTTGTCCTGTTCACAACTTAATTGTCCAAGGGATCAATACACCAATGAAATACAGGCTGCATATAAAAGAAGACAAACTCATCTGGTGAGACTCATTATGAAACTGTCCCCACTGGTGGCCCGTCCAGTTAGAGGTGGCAAACGGGTCTGATTAAGCTCCTCCTTGCAGGTGGCATAAATAGTAAGTATATCAGAAAATAAGGAGTCCTTTAAGGCCAGATTTCATGCCCAAACAATGAGCTGTTATTCTGCTTCCCACAAAATTTATTACAATTAACGTGGACCCAGGCTGAATATAGTACAAGGGCAGGAGAGAGGTGACTCAGTGGTGCAGAATATACCTGCAGTGCAGGAGATGCAGAAGATGCAGCTTCAATCCTTGGGTCAGGGAGATGCCCTAGAGCGGGGAGGCATCCCACTCCAGTATTCATGCCTGGAAAATTCCATGGACAGAGGAGCCCAGCATCCTACACTCCATGGGGTCGCAAAGAGTCAGACACAACCGAGCACGCGTGGCTGCAGACGATCCAGCTAGGGTGTGTTACATTTTACATTGCCTATCTTCTAATTAAACTCCATAAAGTCACAAAAGATGCTTTAGGCTGACCCCCTATATTGGAGCTTAAAGAAAGAAAGAAAGTGAAGTTGCTCAGTCGTGTCCGATTCTTTCTGACACCATGGGCCGTAGCTGACCAGGCTCCTCTGTCCATGAATCTCCAGGAGAAAATACTAGAGTGGGTTGCCATTTCCTTCTCCAGGGGATCCTCCCAACCCAGGGATCAAACCTGGGTCTCCCACATTGCAGGCAGATGCTTTAACCTCTGAGCCACCAGGGAAGCTTCCCTGATGGAATGTAAAGATCTAACTAATATTTTACCTCTCTCCCTAAGGAATTTAGTATTTAGTTTTATCTTTTTTTTTTCAATTCTCTGTGAAACATAGCGTCAAGCTTAGTATATTTTATAAATTAGTTGGAGTCCTCCTGTTTATTTCCCAGAGAGCTGAATTTGACTTCCATGCCTCTCATATATATATATTTTTTCTCCTTTTATGTATTTTCTTATGCATATAAGTGACAGACAAAAAACACATAAGTGTCTCTTATGGGCAGACATCTAAAATTTCTTTAGCTTTTTTTAAATGACCTTATTCTTCAGGTCACCTGCATAATTCTCTTGACCTTTTCTGGTTAGTCCCCATCCTCCTAAGAATGCAGTGAGGAAAACTAAATATAAGTATTTAATAGTAATCTCAATCTCAAAGATTTCAAACAAATCACAAGGCTCATTTCTTTATGCTGAATATCTTAGTTTTGATATATATTTTAGTATCTTTTAAATATTTTTCAATCAAAAGAGCATTGCATTGTATATAACGTAAGTTCTGTTGTAACTGAGCTCACTGGAAAATGATCAGAGGCTTCCAGTCAATATAGTCTGAATATATAATCAACTCAACCTACTTCTGTAGATGATGTCAGTAGATTCTTATTTAAGAACCCACATGCAGAGCCAGGGATAAATTCTCCCTTTTGACAAAGGGTATTTTAAAACAAGTCACTCTTCAGATCTTTTCTGGCCATGCTGCTCTATCCTTTGGAAACTTATGAATGAGGTTGGATACTTTTGGAGACTATAAATGCTGTAAATCAACTCTATAGCAATTCTACATCATGACCTTGAAAATAGACGTCTCCTACTTATGAAAGAACATTGTAGAGGGTGAAATTTATAGAACTGGAATTAACCCATGCAGTTGTCATCCTAAAAATTGATTTATATATCCAACCCACCAGTACTGTAATAGAAAATAGAGATGTGGAGTTATATGGGAAATCACAGAAGAGGATCATGACAATTCTGAGTTGTATAAGCTCTTGAAACCCATTAATGAAATCATTTTGCTTAAGAGATGAGGAAGCACAGCTGCGGAGAAGTTATGTCATGTTGGAAATTAGTGGAAAAGTAGTGGCTACAGCTAATATTTTATTGTTTCAAATCTAGTGTCCCTCCTTCCATGTTTCACTGCTTTTGAAATCCCTAGGAAGTGCCAACAACAAATTGGCACTTGCCTGTCAACTTCAAAGGCAAAGGAGAAAAGGAAAGATATACCTATCTGAATGTAGAGTACCAAATATTAGCAAAGAGAGATAAGAAAGCCTTCCTCAGCGATCAATGCAAAGAAATAGAGGAAAACAATAGAATGGGAAAGACTAGAGTTCTCTTCAAGAAATTTAGAGATACCAAGGGGACATTTCATGAAAAGACAAGCACAATAAAGGACAGAAAATGTATGGACCTAACAGAAGCAGAAGATATGAGAAAAGGTGGCAAGAACACAGAAAAATTATTAAAAAAAAAAAAAAAAAAAAAAAGAGATCTTCATGACTCAGATAACCACAATGGTGTGATCACTCACCTAGAGCCAGACATCCTGAAATTTGAAGTCAAGTGGGCTTAGGAAACATCACTATGAACAAAGCTACTGGAGGTGATGGAATTCCAGTTGAGCTATTTCAAATCCTAAAAGGTGATGCTGTGAAAGCGCTGCACTCAATATGCCAGCAAATTTGGAAAACTCAGCAGTGGCCACAGGACTGGAAAAGGTCAGTTTTCATTCCAATCCCAAAGAAAGGTAATGCCAAAGTAATGCTCAAAATTCTCCAAGCCAGGCTTCAAAAGTGCTTGAACGATGAACTTCCAGATATTTAAGCTGGATTTAGAAAAGGAAGAGGAACCAGAGATCAAATTGCCAACATCTGTTGGATCATTGAAAAAGAAATATAATTCCAGAAAAACATCTACTCCTGCTTTATTGACTATGCCAAAGCCTTTGACAGTGTGGATCACAATAAACTGTGGAAAATTCTTCAAGAGATGGGAATACCAGACCTCCTTTCTTGCCTCCTGAGAAATCTGTATGCAGGTTAAGAAGCAACAGTTAGAAATGGACATGGAGCAATGGACTGGTTCTAAATCAGGAGAGAAGTGTGTCAAGGCTGTATATTGTCATCCTGCTTATTTAATTTATATGCGGAGTTCGTCATGAAAAATACTGGACTGGATGAAGCACAAGCTGGAATCAAGATTGCTG
The DNA here is from genome assembly GCA_006408695.1 of Aepyceros melampus. Lineage (NCBI taxonomy): Eukaryota > Metazoa > Chordata > Mammalia > Artiodactyla > Bovidae > Aepyceros > Aepyceros melampus. Next base: position 108,050 of record SJXQ01001249.1, read on the forward strand.
GGAGAAATATCAATAACCTCAGATATGCAGATGACACCACCCTTATGGCAGAAAGCAAAGAAGAACTAAAGAACCTCTTGATGAAAGTGAATGAAGAGAGTGAAAATGGTGGCTTAAAAGTCAACATTCCAAGAACTAAGATCATGGCATCTGGTCCCATTACTTCATGGCAAATAGATGGGGATACAATGGAAACAGTGAAAGACTTTATTTTCTTGGGCTCCAAAATCATTGCAGATGATGACTGCAACATGAAATTAAAGGACACTTGCTTCTTGGAAGAAAAGCTATGACCAACCTAGACAGCACATAAAAAGCAGAGACATTACTTTGCTGATAGAGTCCCTCTAGTCAAGGCTATGGTTTTTGCAGTGGTTGTGTATGGATGGGAGAGTTGGACCATAAAGAAAGCTGAGAACTGAAGTATTGAGGCTTTTGAACTGTGGTGTCAGAGAAGACTCTTGAGAGTCCCTTGGACTGCCAGATCAACCAGTCAATCCTAAAGGAAATCAGTCTTGAATATTCATTGGAAAGACTGATGGTGAAGCTCAAACTCCAATATTTTGATCACCTGATGGGAAGAACTGACTCATTGGGAAAGACCCTGATGCTGGGAAAGATTGAAGGCAGGGGGAGAAGGGGACAACAGAGGATGAAATGGCTGGATGGCATCACCGACTTGATGGACATGGGTTTGAGCAAGCTCCAGGAGTTGGTGATGGACAGGGAAGCCTGGTGTGCTGCAGTCCATGTGGTCACAAAGAGTCTGAGATGACTGAGTGAATGAATGAACTCTGAATTACAAATTGGCACTTGCCAGGAGCATTTGCTAGTGACTGAACAACACAAGGGTATTTCCCATCTTCCTGCGCTACTGTAGCTACTCCCTTCAATGCTGAACTCCCAGGTTGGATAGTGAGGCACTCTGTGCCCAGGGAGACTGGTGGAACAGGTCTTTAGATAGTTCAATATTTTCAGGAACTGGTTCCATTATCCCAGTGCTTTCATCTCCTCATATCCAGAAAAGCACTGAATCCCTTCATGGTGACATCAGCTCCTTCTGGCTAGCAGAAAATGTAAAATAGGTGCTTGATTGCACTGGACTCCCCCTTCACCAAAATCTTATATATTGACCCTCCTCCCCCTGCCTCTTTGGAGCAGCCTCTCAGAGCTATCTGAGGTGCTGCCTCCTGGACTATAAGCCTCATTTTGCCCCAAATAAAACTTAACTCATGACACTTACGTTGGCATCATTTTAGTTGACAGAAGTCTTCTATATCCTCATAACCCTGAATCCAGGGAGGCCTCAAAAGAAATCTGACTGCTTTTCTTGGTCTTGGTTACAATTTCCAGTTGGACACCACACCCCAGGGCTTTTCTCTGATGGAAATGTCTTATCAGGGCCCAGGAGGAAATGAGGACATCTCCCTTCTCCACTGTGAATTCATCTCTGTACCTGCAAGGAATGAGGTCTCTCTCTGGGTGCTTAACTACAATTATGCTTTCTGGAACTCTTTCCTAACTTATTTCATTTTCTGTATAAATGTTCTGAAGCAGGTCCTGCCTGAGAAGTGCCGCCTTCCCATTAGCTTTCCTCAGTCTCTAGCCTCACCTAACCTTTGTCTTCCGACTTAATCTCTTTATAGTTTAAAGACAATGGACACTGTTGTTTATTGAATCTGCATAAGAAAAGTGGCAACTGATGTATCACTTATGCAAACATATGCCACTGATGCAGGCTGAAATATTGCAAGGTTCCCAGGATAACACATTTCCATTTCTACCACTCTGCATATTTCCCTTGGGGCCAGCTGGAAAGCTATGCTGTCTTTCAATATATGATGGACCTGGATTCTATTTCAGGCACATAAAAATAAGAAATACTCTCCTGGGATTTGTTTATGTCATTACTGTGCCAAAATCTAAAAGGAAATAGTACTTGATATCCATACCTTACAGACGCCAGGGGAATTTATTTTTCAGGGGCAAACACCCTAGCTATGGGAAGTGATTATATCTAGATACCAGTGCTGTTAAAAGGACATTTATCTAGTAGCGTACATACCAAAACTCTTTTTCAGGCTTCCTATTCCCTCTCCAGAAATATTTTAACGGGAAGCATGGTCATACAAGTAACAAACCTCTTGCACCTGCCGTCTGTATATACTCTCGGTACCATAGACTAGCCCCATGCCTGATCCATTTTCACGGTCATCCCATTCAGTGGGGTGATTTGTTCAGATAAAATGGAAAATTGAAATGGAGCTGTTGCTGGATCCAACGTAGTCGACTTTTCTATTTTGTCAAAATGCCATGGCTGCTCATTTTTCCACGGCCATGAGTTTAAATAAATTAAACTTCCCAACGGCAAAACTTCTCTGAGATCAGATTGGAATATATTGATTAGCTCTTTGAGGCCTGATGGATTGGAGGTTCTTGCTTTATAAACACATTTACAAACATGCCTTAGAAACAGCTGCTTAGCGCTGGGTAGACTGATTGTGTTTATTTAAAACTGCAGAGAAGAGTGTACCTGCAACCCCTGATTTTAACCTATCAATGTTTTCATCCCAGATCAATGGTGACAAGTGAAGTGTTGCTCCCTTTAGTGACTTCTAAGACCAGCTCAAGGCTGGCTGGCCCAGTGATGCATCAGAGTAATGCATCAAAGTCTCAAGAACATCTTAGCTTGCCACAGAATGCTAGAGTATCAGAGCTGGGAGGGGCTTAAGACCTCATCTCCTTCAGCAAGAGAGAGTCAAATTCTCTAATTTTTTTTTTTTTTTCAGTTTACACCAGGGCTGACTTTAGAGATGGTTTTAGAGTTAGAAAGGGATTTTAGCCATTTTCTATTCCAAGGCCTAACAATTCAAATAACTTCAGTTCGCTGGGCATATAACATTAAGTGAGTAAAATGATTCTAGTAGGCAGTATTGTGAGTAAAGGATGTGGGCTTGTTTCGTAATGGGGGAGCAGTCTCTCCACTCTGGGTGATCATTTTCATGGAAGAATGTGGGCCCAGCATTTCCAAATAGACTGAATTTTGAAAAGAATTCAGAAATATGGACATTATATGAAATCAAATGAAAAATATCTGCAGGTAAAAAAAAAGAATAAGCAAAGAAAAATAACAGTTGCAGACTGAATTTAGTCTAAGAGTCATGAGAATAGTCTCTGATTTACTCATTGTTTCTTGCTGGTGAGAAAATGAAATTTGGAAAATTGAATGCCATGAGTAAATGTTATCCATGACGCTGAAACACACGTTTCCGCTTTCTCAGCCTGCTATCGCGTGTGCCACCGTGACGGGCAGAATTGCAGTAATTACAAACCAAACGTGTGCTCTTGGGCCTGAGATGAAGTTATAGAATCGTAGGTCTAGAGCATAACACTGTGTGTGCATTCAGTCCCTTCTGCCTCTTTGCGACCTCAAGGACTGCAGACCTCCAGGATCGAACCCGAGTCTCCTGTGTCTCCTGCACTGGCAAGCGGGTTCTTTACCGCTCGTCTTCCCCAGTGGCTCAGTGGTAAAGAACCCACCCAGTGCGAGTTCCATCCCTGGGTTGGGAAGATCCCCTGGAGGAGGGCGTGGAAACCTACTCCAGTATTCTTGCCTGGGAAATCCCATAGACAGAGGAGCCTGGTGGGCTGCAGTCCGGGGAGTCGCAAAGAGTCAGACATGAGGAGCAACTTCACTCACTCAAGATCACAAGGAGGGTGAAGAGAGCAGAGGCCGGTGTGATGATGCTGCTACCACATGCTTTTCTAGGAAACTAGGTCTTCTGATTTACTGAGACTTTCTAGACTTTGTGTAAAGCCTTGGTATTTAGAAAAATTGTGGAAGCCTGAAAGTCCTTAGATATTGAGCAAAATATTTTCAAGTTAGTTCTACTTAAGAAGTCATGAAAGTTTAATGGAACAGCTTTTTATTGCAATTAATAAAACATTAAATATTAACTAATAAAATGATATACCTGGCTCAAATTAGATTTTTCTTTGATATATTGCCCTTCAACAAGATATCTGGAAATAGATGGTAGTTGACAGTATCTCAACAATATCAGGGCTGGTGCCTCTGATAACCTTGGTCTTCCCCTTGTGGGGCCTGATGGGCAGGCATTGCAGCTCCAGATTATCAAGGAGACATTTGATTGGTAAAGGACGGTGCCTTTCTAGCTTTTCCTGTCTTTTTATCAGAGCAGTAAAAGTTTTCCAAGAAACCCTAATAACAGATGCTACCTTACACCTCTTTGGCCTTAACCATACACATCACCACCTCTAGTCAGAAAGGAGTCTGGAAAGTCTATTTGCCTCTGTTAGAGGCTGCAAGTTGGTGCAAGTGCTAGGTCACTTTAGTCATATCTGACTCTTTGAGGCCCCGTGGACTGTAGCCCACCAGGCTCCTCTGTCCGTGGGATTCTGCAGGCAAGAATACTGGAGTGGGTCGCCATGCCCTCCTCCAGCGGATTTTCCTGACCCAGGGATCAAACCCACGCCTTTTACATCTGCATCAGCAGGCGGGTTCTTTTACCACTAGTGCCACCCGGGAAATTGATATGAGGCTTGAAAATAGGTGTGAGGTAAACCATTATCTTCCACAGGAAAGAGCACCAATAATTCAAGAACATTTACAATCAAGTGTGAAACAAGGAAGGTTTGGAGATTCACTCTGCACTATGACCCAAATGCTCTTTTTCTGTAAGGATTCTGAGTAATTACAGTTGATCCTTTGGACTGTGTACTGCCATGCTATCATGAGATCTGCAAGACCATCTTTGGCTCTGCCATCTTGAGCTGCGTCCACCCTTCACTGAAATGTATCCCTTCTAATTCGCTTGGAGATGGTTATTGGATTCACAAAAGGGAGAGTTATGAAGTACAACAGGAACACTGGGGGAAAGGTGCTGTGATTCTGCTCAGATTCTATTAGAGTAGAAAACATGCTGGATATCGAGGGGAAATTTATGGAATGTATTCCAGCATTGTTCAAGGCAGAGCATCATGTTTTATGCAGGCAGAGGCAGTCGAGGTGTACAGTGTGAGAATTCCACTACACGCAGCGAGACAATAAAACTGAATGGGCATTGGGCAGAAATAAACCCTGGGTTTTACGGGAAGCGTTTACAATCTCCATTCTATACCAAGACTTCATTGTCTATCTTAGAAAGAAAAAGAGTCTTTTAAAAAGCCTATAAGAAATCTTTTCTGCTGTTTATTTAGATGGACTCTAAGTGACTAAGTACCTAGCTCCTTTAAGAACCAAGGCTGTGTGATTTAAGCAAAGGGGGTAATATTGGATTAATGAGTGGGAAAAAATGCAAGAGAGATAGAGTAGCATTATGTTCCCCCCTCCCCACCACCCCACGA
>SJXQ01001249.1:113590-160053 GCA_006408695.1 Aepyceros melampus
CCGTTAGGAGGAAGTTCAGAGTAAGACTCAGAAGACTAGGATTTCCAGCTGAAAGTAAGTGGGATTGAAGTGGAAGAACTAAACGCAAGTAGGGAAATGATTCCTGGGAGGCTCAAGGAAGTTACTAATAGCTATTGGTACCTGCAGCTGCCAGAGGGAGCTCTAATCTCAGGGGAGCTGGCAGAACTGAGGATTTCTTTTGAGAGTCCTCCCAGAGGGTGATGAACTTGCTGCTGGGCTGATACAAGCTTTCAGAATTTTGATCTTTGCTTGTTCACATGTTGCTTTTCTTCACACTAGTGTAGTTTCTGTGAACTCGTTCAGGTAGTGTATCTGCAGTTTCAGTTGGAGTTTAAGAGGATGCATTAGGACATCAGAGGCATGTGTTGACGTAGACATAATCAAATATTAAAATAAATTAAAACCTATATGTAACACATATATCATTACTTCTTTACAACAGTGATGATAACAACTTGCCCTTGTGTGAATGTGTATTTCTAACCTTTGAGAGAACTAGTCCACTCATCAGTTCAGTTCAGTCAATTAAAAATCAGAGATGCCTTGATCCAACCTGAATCTTATGAAGAGTACTAGATTACATCACCGATCAGAAATGCCTGACAATATAATAATAGCTTTCAGTGTGGCATATATGGAAAAATGTAGTTTTTTTTTTTTTTTTTTTTTCTTTTCACTAGACAGGTAACTTTTTTTAAAACAATAATTTTTCATTAGGAGAATTTTTTTTTAACATGACATCTTAAATTGCAAGGGTGTCCATTAAATGCCACAATGAAACATACCAGAGTAGAAGTCATGTTGTCGAAATACCCACTTAACCCACCCAATCATCTCAAACCCACCTTTTGCTGAACTTCTATGAATTTAACCCCATTTTTTTTTAAACAAGAGAAAGTAGACAGATTAATGTTGGTAAATGCTAACAGTTCATATTCACATAGAGTCTCAGAGCCTAATATACAACAGAGATCAAATGAAAACCTGAATTAGCCTTTTGCTAAAAATAAAATTAATCTTATATATTATATATTATATTCATAAGTAAAATGTCTCTAACAATAAGAGAAACTATGTCCTTAACAGTTCTCTAAGTAGACAAATGAATAACTCATTTAATCCTCACAACATTGTATATGGTGGGTAATATTATTATTATGTATATATTACAGATGAGGAATGTGTAAAGCAGGGATTATATATGTTGCTCAGTTCAGTTCAGTCACTCAGTCATGTCCGATTCTTTGCGACCCCATGAATCACAGCACACCAGGCCTCCCTGTCCATCACCAACTCCTGGAGTTCACTCAAACTTACGTCCATCGAGTTGGTGATGCCATTCAGCCATCTCATCCTCTGTCGTCCCCTTCTCCTCCTGCCCCCAATCCCTCCCAGCATCAGAGTCTTTTCCAATGAGTCAACTCTTTGCATGAGGTGGCCAAAGTACTGGAGTTTCAGCTTCAACATCATTCCTTCTAAAGAACACCCAGAACTGATCTCCCTTAGAATGGACTGGTTGGATCTCCTTGCAGTCCAAGGGACTTTCAAGAGTCTTATCCAACACCACAGTTCAAAAGCATCAATTCTTCGGCACTCAGCCTTCTTCACAGTCCAACTCTCACATCCATACATGACCACTGGAAAAACCATAGCCTTGACTAGACGGACCTTTGTTGGCAAAATAATGTCTCTGCTTTTGAATATGCTCTCTAGGTTGGTCATAACTGTCCTTCCAAGGAGTAAGCATCTTTTAATTTCATGGCTGCAGTCACCATCTGCAATGATTTTGGAGCCCCAAAAAATAAAGTCTTACACTGTTTCCCCATCTATTTCCCATGAAGTGATGGGACCAGAGGCCATGATCTTCGTTTTCTGAATGTTGAGCTTTAAGCCAACTTTTTCACTCTCCTCTTTCACTTTCATCAAGAGGCTTTTGAGTTCCTCTTCACTTTCTGCCATAAGGGTGGTGTCATCTGCGTATCTGAGGTTATTGAGATTTCTCCTAGCAATCTTGATTCCAGCTTGTTCAGGTTCACATAAATTGTAAATTCTAGAAGTGGGTTGAAATCCAGGCTTTGTGGCTCCAGATTTTATGCCACTATTCTCTGCCACAACCAATAGGGATTTTGAAACATTGCATCAGCATATTCCAAAGATCATTATGAGGAAGGAATTAAAGGAATTTGAAGGAATTAAAATTTCTTTATGTGTAACTTTCAAATTGTTTTACCTGTTCTAAACCCACCTCTGCCAACAGATGAATATAAGCAAGAACAACATGGAATCCACATGTGTCTTGAAGTTGTTTTTAAGTAGTGTTAATAAGAATAGCTATAATTAATTGAGGGTCTAGCATGCAATATGTACTATACTTCTTTATCAGATTTTATTTAATCCTCAGTATATATGCCCTACTATTTACCTGCATGATGCACATGAGAAGAATAGGGACAGATAAACTATTCACTCTAAGTCATGTGGTTTATAATTTGTGGACAAGGAATTTAAATCTTAACCACAATCAATGCACTAAACAGAGCTGAATGTCTTTACCTGTATTGTTAGATTTAACACTGAATCCTTTATAAAATAAATATAACAATTCTTCTTTTATCAGAAAAATGCCATGAAATATTAGGTAAAAGAAAGAAGAAAAATAAATTTTAGAGGAGCCTATAAACTCATTAAGCCAGTAGGAAAGATTTTGTATTTAGCTTTACTGTGTTTCCCTCCATTTTTTACTGGGGGAGGAGGATCTCCAAATTTATAAATGCGTTAAAAAATAATAGTGTCAAACAGTTTTCATTTGACATTTTCTTTTTGACATTTTTGTTAAAAAATATGTTTTTGAACTCTCATCTCATGATCTTTTCTTAGCTTCTATTCAAGGGACTAAGTGTTACTAATCTTATTATTAATAAAATGTCCAAGAATTTAAATGACCAACATTTAATTGTGGGTGTTACACTCAACCTGTTCAAGTTCAAACTCTCTTCTTGTTTTGTTTTCACAGCCCGAGCAGAGCCGTCCTCTTTGAACCTGACTTATATAGGTTTGGTCTTGCCATTCCTGCAGCTGGATTAGGAAGCTAGACAAGAGTTAGCTCTGATAAAACTTAAGAGTCTTACAATCAGTAAGGAGGATGTAGAAAGCATCATGTAGACCTTAAGCATGGGCTGCCTATCCCAAGACGTGTTTCTCCAGAGAACTCTTCAGCAGTAGTAGAGAGTGTTCATCAACTATTAAGAAACAAGGCATTATCATCATCCTTAATTTGTTTCTTGTGTTTAGTTCTCACTTTAGATTCCCACTGAGAGGAGTTCCTCTGATAATGATACCAAATTTCTAGCAACGTCAAAAGTGTTAAGAAAAGGCTTTATTCCATCGTCCATGCATCCAATGAGTCTATCAGTGGTGTTCAATTTTGCATCACACGGTCATGCTGTAAAAGTTTCACAGGTGAAAGCCAAGGTATATATGAAACAATGGAAACTTTCTCTACGCCTGCAACTTCCACACTTGTTAAGGTAGAGTACTTTGAAGGACTAGAAATCTTTTCTAAGTTTTTTTTTTTTTTTGGTAAATTTCAGTTAGTTTAAATGTAGAATCTTTACAGAAGGGGATGAACCATCTCATTAGGGAATGGATTTACATTTTGCAATAAATATATGACTCAAATCAACATGTTGTATACCTTAAACTTACACAATGTTTTATGTCAATTATATCTCAATAAAGGGGGGGGGAGCTCATCACCAAATCCCCAAACATCCAAAAAAAAAGGAAAAAAGAAAGTTTCTAGAAACCTGTAATAGAGTTACAGACCAAGAGAGGTAGCTGAGTCATGGATGTCAGAAACCTTGCTCTACTGTGTTAATGATCTGAAAATAGGACAAATATCTACCCAGAGGAGGATCTGAGCAGATGCAACAAATCTATTCTGGGGCGAATGGTAGCTAGGAATTCTCTTTGTGAAGACAAGTGTGACTCACCAACACCTGTCAGAAAGAATTTGCTTTCTTCCTCTTCTTCTTTTTTTTTTTTGGCTTTTTCTTTCTAGCCTCCATATGGCAATTCCCTCTAACTCTCCCAATTTTTTGCAAACTAGGTAGTTTGAGAGGTGCTTAAATCTGTCTTGACCAAACATTATTTCTCCCTTCATCTGACTGAAAAGAATCTCAGAAATCTCCATGTTTCACACTTCACTGGAGAAGTGTTTGTGGCCCTTTTTAAAATGCAAACAGACTCCCAAGTGGAAAACTTATAAAACCATCATTATTCATTCACACCTTGGTGTGAATTAGCTCATCAGAGCCATTACCTAGCAACACTAGGATAGCCTGGTGATTTATGATCTGAGATGAAGGAGAATTTTGTATTGATTAATGGTAATGGCCTGGAGAATGGAAGAATGTTGAGAAGGGCATTGAACCCCTCAGAGAACAAGGACAAAGCAAAGGAAAGATTTCACAACAGTGACTAAGGGCTCTGAAGCCACTCTATCTGGACATGCATTTTGGTTTCACTGTTTACCTTATGTGACCACTCTGTGCAATGAAGTTTTTATTGTTGCTATTATAATGGTCATTAACACTGTTATTTTAATATTATGTAAGCAACTTCCAAAATAAAATTCATCTCACATAATTCAAGAAAGGGAATTAAGCTTCTTGAATAGAGGTTTTTCAGATGGCCAGGCCCCAGGACAGCAGGGTCAAGGAAAGATGATCAGGCTTAGATTTAGTAACTTTATTCAAGACACCACATTTCTGAATTTCAAATTCTTCATCTGTAGTTTAGGATTAATGCTTCCTATTCCAAAACTTTAGAAAGGAAACATCTCCTTCCATTCCGGTAAACAACAAATGTTGCCGCTCATCAAGCCATCAGCCACTGCAGCACCTCACAGGTACACCCTGAGAGGAATTCCGGGTGGAGAAAAACAGGAAGCATTCTGCTCTGGGAACTGGGTTTAGACAGCTACGATATCCTTAGCATATTATTACTTAGCATATCTAAGGAATAACTTCAGTGAACCCAGACTCTTGCATCTTCCCATAATAGTAAAACGCTAAAATCATTAACTTGGGACGTCTGATTTTTGTGGTTAGCAATAATCTTTAGATAGTCAACTACTCTTTTTTTCAGTAAAAACTCCTAAATATCCTGGCTTCTCCCTTACCTTTCTGGAGTAATTCCTCAGAGCTATATGAAAGGTTATCTTCCTGAGTATAGTTCTCAGTAACCGCTAACCTCCTCAAATAAAACTTAACAACACCCAACTTTTAGGTTGTGTGTTTCCCTTTAGTTGACAAAAGCATGGCTGTGAAGATTTTATGTACAAGCTTATGTGGAGATTTGCATGCAACTAAAAAGACTATGTGTGCATGCTCTTTAATAATTTTGCAGGAAAAAAAACACTAAAATAAAATCTGTTGACGTGTATTCGTGTTTTTGAGACTTAGTAGTTAATCAGATTTGAGTAAAATTATACAAACAAAACACTTTACAATTCTCTCCTATCTTCACCCCAAATCATTTTTAATAGGCTGACAGGTAACATGAGACAGAATAACTTAAAAGTCTCTATAAATATGCCTTTCCTTTTGTTCCTCCTATTGATCCAGCTAATTGTTTTAGGATGAATCTGTTTTACATTTTTTTTGGTGCATCCTTAATATTTGTGTCAGACACTACACTTCTCTCTGACCTACAAAAATTAAATGATTTTCAATTCTCTGGGATTTCCCTGGAGGTCCAGTGGTTAAGACTTTACCTTCCAATGCAGGGCTATGGGTTCCATCCCTGAGAGAGGAGCTGAGATCCCACATGCCTCAAGATCAAAAAACCAAGACATAATATAGAAACAATATTTTAACAAATTCAGTAAAGGGCTTTAAAAATGATCCCCAAAAAAGAGAAATTTCTTTTTTTCTAAAAATTTCTAAATTTCTAAAAAAAAAATTTTTTTAATCTTAAGTCCTTCATTAAAAAAATAGAAGATTCTGAATGTCTCAAGTTTTGATTCCAGAAAGTCTGTGAATGTTGCAAAGAGTCCTAAGTCATAACTTCTTCTGGATATTTAAAGCATATGATACTTCAGTAGTAACAGAGGTTAAAAAAAAGCAAAACAAAAGCTAAAAAAATCTTTCCTCCTGTTAACTCTGGAAATTGAGAGGGCTTTGTCATTTACATGATCCTGGGTCAAAAAGGTAAACTTAGATGTACTTGAGAAGTCACATCATTCTCTTCTGTAGAGGACATTAACTTCAGGAGAAAAAATACTACTCAGTTAATACAGTCTGCTTTGCTTCGACTTTTTCAAGGTTATCTTACAGTTTTCCAGTGACTCTAGGACAGAGATTTTAAACAAGGAGCCTGTTTAATCACAACCCCTTAATATGATTAACCCCTTAATCATAAGGGGGAAAACTACATTTATTTTTACTACCCTGGAATTGAAATGTAGCATTGCCTTCATTTATTAGATGTAGAAAATGTAGAAAGCAAGTTACATTAATAATAGCAGTGATTGTGCATTAATAGTAACTTTAATAGAGTCACAGATATCTTCATGTCATATCACAGTTGTTGCAGATAGTTTAAAATATTATTTGCACTTATGTGTTCTTGACAATTATAGTGGTTATTAGTTCTATTCTATAGCTTTTATTTCATACATTAATAAAAAATAATATACCACTATGATTACAAACTGATTTTTAAATATTTAGATAACTGGCTCAATATCATTAACTGCCTTTGAAATTCTGTATTTTCATGGATTTAAAAATATTATTATGTAGAGGAACCCATGGGCTTTACCAAATGGCCAAAGGTGTCCATGAAATTAAAAGGAAAAAAAAAAGTTAAAAACTCTTACCTTAGAGAAAAGAGTCCCGGATGGCAAAATACTTTCTATAATCTTTTTACAATACATAATAGCATAATACAATTGTTATAAAAGTGAATACACTAGGATAGCAAAATAAAGGCAAAGTAACAAGGAAGACAAATTGTCTTATCCCTGTATTATGTCCACGCATGTGTGCGTGTTCAATCGCGTCTGACTCTTGGCAATCCCAGGGACTGTAACCCAACATTTCCTCTGCCCATGGGATTATCCTGGCAAGCATACTGGGATGGGTTGCCATATCCGCCTTCAGGGAATCTTCCTGACCCAGAGATTGAACCTGCATCTCCTGGTCTCCTGCATTGGCAGGCAGACTCTTTACCACTGTGCCACCTGGGAAGACCATATTATGTCCACATAGATGATCAAAGTGTAATCAGTGTCCCAGGAATATCACACTATGGTGTCTTTGGAGTTATTAGGGACTAGGAAGGGTCTGAGATTTCACCTTATTTGCAAGCAAATAAGTTAGCCTGACACAATTTCACAGATGATAACAGAAAATGTGAAACTCCTGGGTCAAAGATAAAGGGTTTTATTATTCAATGCACAGCAAGCATTATGAGCTTTAGTTTCTATTAACATCAGTCCCTCTTGGCACTTCAGTCTCACAAAGCTGATGAGAGCAGCCCAGTCAGATGCTTTATCCACAGTAGCTTTGAATCATCCTAGCTAAGGAATTTCAAGTTTAGAAAACCCTAATATTTATCATTGGCTGCAAGCAAACCTGCCCAGTCTTTAACTGGAGACATCATCTTCAGTTCAGTTCAGTTCAGTCGCTCAGTCGTGTCCGACTCTTTGCGACCCCATGAATCGCAGCATACCAGGCCTCCCTGTCCATCACCAACGCCCGGAGTTCACTCAGACTCACGTCCATTGAGTCCGTGATGCCATCCAGCCATCTCATGCTTGGTCGTCCCCTTCTCCTCCTGCCCCCAATCCCTCCCAGCATCAGGGTCTTTTCCAATGAGTCAACTCTTTGCATGAGGTGGCCAAAATACTGGAGCTTCAGCTTTAGCATCATTCCTTCCAAAGAAATCCCAGGGTTGATCTCCTTCAGAATGGACTGGTTGGATCTCCTTGCAGTCCAAGGGACTCTCAAGAGTCTTCTCCAACACCACAGTTCAAAAGCATCAATTCTTCGGCGCTCAGCCTTCTTCATAGATCATCTTCATTACACCAAAAAAAAAAAAAAAAAAAAAAGAAAAGAAAATGTCCTCTCCCCCAGAAGGAGACATTATCTCTATTTGTTAATTATAAAACTGCTCTGAAAAGATATTCTGGACCAAAAGCTGTCAGTGCTTCTGCTCGCAAGATATGCAAAAACATGAACTCCTTGGATATGTGTCTCCAAAGAGGAACTTACCCCTCCAAGGGTGCCATTTCCTCAGTGATGAATAATGTATGTTGTACTACCTATGGCATGAGTTAAATATACTTATTTAATAAATTAAATATATATTTAATAAATTATGCATATTCCTCAAGTGACTTGTATATATGATAAAAGAATCACTGCTCAAGAAAAAATCTCACAAATATAAAGCAACTTCTGAAATATTACTGTCTGAGTAAAACCATTGAATCATAGAGTTGAATACTGTCTTTTGAAGGTCTCATCACCAGAAAAGGGAAGGAAACTATAACTGGGAAACCCTAGTAAAGGCTTCTATCACTGGAAATGGTAAAGTCTAAGGACTGAAATGTACAGAATGCTGCCTGAGCAGAAAAATATTTAAATTAGAAATTATAACAAAATCATAAGTAAATAATATATATCTGAAAATTAAGGAATTCACATTGGAATAATTCAAATATCAATAAAGAAATCACAATGGAAACCAACAAAACCTTTCAAAGTGAATGAGCAATGAAATCATAACAATTCAAAGTTTACAGTTAAAGTGGTGTAATCTCCCCTCATAGCTCAGTGGGTAAAGAATCTACCTGTAAAGGCAGGAGACCCAGGTTTGATTCCTGGAGAAGGAAATGACAACACACTCCAGCATTCTTGCCTGGAGAATGCCATGGACAGAGGAGCCTGGTGGGCTACAGTCCCTGGGGTTGCAAGGGTCAGACACATGGTGGCAACTAAACCACCACCAGAGCAAGATTATTAACAACCTCATATTCCAAAGCGGATAAACTCCTCATACAATTTTAGGAAAGAAAAGCCAGACACAGACAATAAAATGCTGTATTTTAAGTGGTAGTTTGAAAACATTCAAAACTATTTGAGGTGATGCAAACCAAAGTGATGGTTATCCTGGTGGTAGTGTTGACCAGGAAGGACCACAAAGGAGGATGCTGGGATGTTTGTAGTATTTCACGTCTTGATCTCATTGGCGGTTTTCTATATGTCCTTGTGAAAATGTATTAAACTATCCATAATTCACATACTTTTCTGTATGTATGCTTCTTGCTGTTCTTGTTTAGTTACTAAATTGTGTCCAAGTCTTTGCAACCCCATGGACTGTAGCCCTCTAGGCTCCTCTGTCCATGGGATTTCCCAGACAAGAATACTGGAGTGGGTTGCTACTTCCTTCTCCAGGGGATCTTCCTGACCCAGGGATTGAACCTGAGTCTCTTGCATTGGCAGGCAGATTCTTAACCATTGAGACACAAGGGAAGCTCACATACATCAAAACAAAATTTTGCTTAAAATATTTGAGTAATGCATGTAAAATGCTTGTGGAAACCAAAAAGTATGATAGAAAGAAGTGATATTACTAACACCAGCTAGAAGAATACGTCAACTGCTATCATATGCCCTTGACTGCTGCTTTGGTACAGCTTAATAAAACGAGAATGTGTGGACTTAGTCACTCAGTCATGTCCGACTTTCTGTGTCCCAGTCAACTGTAGCCTGCTGGCTCCTCTGTCCATGGGATTCTCCGGGCCAGAATACTGGAGTGGGTTGCCATGCCCTCCTCCAAGGGATCTTCCCAAACCAGGGATCAAACCCAGATCTCCTGCATTGCAGGTGGATTCTTTACCATCTGAGCCACCAGGGAAGCAATAAAACAAGAATAATCAAGTACAAATTGTGGGGGGGTGGTCCTGTAAGTTATAGGGCTACTGAGATCCTATTGAATCAACATTCAGTTTATCCACACCTTTAAAAAATTTATAACAAAAAATTTGCTTAGCACAGAGGATAAACTTAATATTTATTGGAACTATATGGTCAATGTGGGGGCTTCCCTGGTGGCTCAGATGGTAAAGCGTCTGCCTGCAATGCGGGAGACCTGGGTTCGTTCCTTGGTCGGGAAGATCCCCTCAAGAAGGAAATGGCAACCCACTCCAGCACTCTTGCCTGGAAAATCCCATGGACGGAGGAGCCTGATAGGCTACAGTCCAGGGGTCGCAGAGAGCCGGACACGACTGAGCGACTCCACTCTCACTGTCACTTTCGCACGGCCAGTGTGCACACACTGAGCACGGGTTCTCGTGCATAGTCAGACAGGTTTCTGAGTTGGCTCATCCTCATTTCAAGTCTTAATTTGCTGTGTGTCATTATCAACATTTCATTCTCCATCTGTGAGCTGTTAAAATAGCTGAACTCACAAAGTATTGGTGATGGGAACACTCTTGACCGGTTTGGCGGCTGGCCTTAGAGACGCAGCTCCAGCGTCCATCACTATCACTTTTTTACTCATCAATCAGACCTCAGTTTAAAGTTATTTTTCAGGAAGTTCTCTGACAGTCCACTGGTTCAGACTTCACTTTCCAATCAAGGCAGGGGGTTCAGGTTCAATCCTAACCAGGGAGCTATGATGCTATATACCTCACAGTCAAAACAAACAAACAAACAAAAAAAACCCTAAAACAGAAGCAATATTGTAACAAAATCAATAAAGACTTTAAAAATATTTCACATCAAAAAAAGAAAGTCTTAAAAGTAAATAAATAAATAAATAAAGTAGTTTTTCTCTAGGAAGTTTTTTTCCCTTCTAGATTAGGCCTTCTACTCAAAAAAAAAAAAAGTACTTCTACCACTGTTATTAAGTATTAATAGTGTTTGTTTATTACTTACTACCACTGTTATTAAATATTAATTGTGCATTTGTTTATTATTATAATTCCTGCCAGACTAGATCAATAAAGTCAGGACCCTTTGCTTTGTTTATTGTTGAATTGTTAATGCCTGGATCAATGCCTGACATTTATTGAAAAAAAAATTCCAATAATGTGTGAAAGAAGAAATGAATGGACTTACTTGGTTCATAGATTCCTGGATTTCTTCCCCTCCTGCCCAGTTGAAAACCTAGGTCTTGACTTTCCTGAAACTGAAATGAGTCTTTGGGCTCCTTTGTTCTCAATGTATTGATCCACTTCGATACATTTGCCCAGACTGAGTGACTAACGCTTTCACTTTCTTTCCTAATTCAAACCCTGAAAGCAAATCTGTTTTCTAACCATTGACCCGCTATCCATATGTTAGTAGCTTCCTTCATTTCCAAGGCAGATTACTTTTTTTCAAAGTCCTTACTAGCGGCATTTTATACCAGATAATTCTTGATTATGGGTAGTTTGTCATGTGTGTGTGCTAAGTCGCCTGAATCATGTCTAACTCTTTGTGACCCTACGGGCTGTAGCCCACCAGACACCTCTGTGCGTGGAATTCTCCAGGTAAAAATGCTGGATGGGTTGCCATGCCCGCCTCCACAGGATCTTCCTGACCCAGGGATTGAACTCAAACCTCTCTTTTTATAAAATTAATTGATTCTAATTGGAGGCTAATTGCTTTACAGTATTGTGGTGGCTTTTGCAACGCATCGACATGAGTCAGCCTCAGGTGCACATGCGCCTCCTGAGCCCCCTCCCACATCCCTCCCCCTGCCCCACCCCTCTGGGTAGTCCCAGAGCACCAGCTCTGAGTGCCCTGCGTCATGCATCAAACTTGCACTGGGCATCTATTTCAAACATGGTAATATACACGTGTCAATGCTTTTCTCTCAAATCATCCCATCCTAGACTTTTCCCACAGAGTCCAAAAGTCTACTATTTACACCTGTGGCTCTTTTGTTGCCTTGCATATAAGATCGTTAATTCCATATATATGCAGGCTTTCTAAATTTCATATATATGTGTTCATGTACAATATTGGTGTTTCTCTTTCTGATTTACTTCACTCTGTATAATGGGCTCCAGTTTCATCCACCTCACTAGTGTGGTGAGGTGGATATGTGAGTCACACATCCACACATCACACATGTGTGACTCACATGTGTTCCTTTTTATAGCTGAATAATATCCCATTGTATATATGTACCATAACTTCCTTATCCATTCATCTGCGATGGACATCTAGGTTGCTTCCATGTCCTGGCTATTGTGAACAGTGCTGCGATGAACATTGGGGTACATGTGTCTCTTTCAATTCTGGTTTCCTTGGTGTGTATGCCCAGCAGTGGGATTGCTGGGCCATATGGCAGTTCTATTTCCAGTTTTTTTAAGGAATCTCCACACTGTTCTCCATGAACCCACATCTCTTAAGTCTCCTACATTGACAGGCAGGTTCTTTACCACTGTGCCACCTGGGAAGCCTCAGCTTGTCATTAGTTCTATAGAATGTTTGACAGAATTCCTGACTGTATTTTCTCTCTAGCTGTGCCAACACAAAATGCCTCCAGTATCGCCAAATGTTCCATGGGGGTCGAAACTGCCTCCTTGAGAATCCCTGCTGGAAGGGAGGTTTCACCTTAAAACAATGACATGAAAATGAACTTTTGTCACAATCCTAAAACTCCTTTTTAATTTTTAAAAAAATATGATTGGTTTGCCTGTGTTGGGTCTCAGTTGCAACAAGAAGAGTCTTTAGCTGGGACATTTGAACTCGTAGGTGGAGCACAGGGGATCTAGCTCCCTGCTGCTGCTGCAGCCAAGTCGCTTCAGTCGTGTCTCAGAGACGGCAGCCCACCAGGCTCCCCTGACGAGGGGTAAAACTCAGCCCACCTGCATCAGTAGAACAGAGTCTTAACCACTGGGCCACCAGGGAAGGCACACACCACGCTCAAACTCTAAGTATGGTGGTGGAGCAGAAAGCTGCTGGTTAGGCCACACTGTTTCCTCTGGTTGGATTTATCTGCCTGGCTAAGATTCCCCATTCCTGGCCTTGTAAGGAATTAGTTGGGAATAAACTGCCATTTGAGGGCATGATGTGTGCGCCAGAGAGTTTGGAAGCAGTGGTATTATGCACAATATTTTATTTTCCTGAAATGCCTTTATTAAAAAAAAAAAAAGTCTAAGTACTAGGATAATCCTTTCTCCACCCCCACATTGACACTCTATTTGATACATCCCTTAAAAGACTCAACAGTTCCCCAGGCTAGTAAGCTGTAAGAAGTAGAAAAATAACCAAGAGATTTAAGTCTTTTATTTTACTTTATTTTTGACCCAAACTGCCTCTGTGTGAGTGTGAATACCTACACACTACAAAAGGAAATAACGTTAGGAGACTAAAAGAAAATTTCCATTTTCAGAAATTATCACAGTGTAAAAAAAGCTTGAATTGCCATGGAAACAGCCTAGTCACATCCTACTGAATGGTTATTTTCCAAAGGAGTCCTTGAGACTTCTTTTGTTTCTTTAAAACTGAGTGGAGATGGGTCATGTGCGACAAGGAAGTGGGGGATGTGGGATTTCCCATCATTGCCATTCAGGGAGCTGGCATCCAATGAGAGGGATGTATTCAGTTGCTTCTTCTGGAAGAAATGTTTACCCCAGAATAATCTGAATAGGTGTTTTCCAGTGGAGAATGGTAAAAAGGTAGAAAAGTGGAAAATGCTGTTAAAAGTGAAGATATTTTATTTAAGCAAATATTGCATCATTGCAGTCATTCACTGTGCATGAGTGACAGAGGTAATCAAGAATCTGAGGACCTGAGACGTTAGCCAGTCTGAATAGCGTTTTTAGTTCAGGTCCGCACATCCACGTGCTGTGAGTCTGGTGGCTCTCCATAGCCGCATCTGAGTCTAAGTCTAGAGCAGCTCCATTAGGGTCACAGCGATGAGCCTCCCAACCTTGATTTCCTGCATCTAGACTCATCATGCTTCAATTCTTTCTCTAATGAGGTCAGAACAGCCTTTTAAACATGTAACTGGGAATCACATCTTCACCCAGGTTAATCTCATTCATCGATTTCTCCCTGTCCTCAGGATAAAGTCCACATGTCCTGATCCAGCTTATAGCCTGTTCAGCTTCAGCCTGATTGCCTCTCTGTAATTGGTAGCATGGCTAAACTTTCTTTTTTTATTTTTTCTTAAACTTGTCTTTCTCACTTTTTACTTTGTATTCATTCCACTATGGGCTTCCCAGGTGGTGCTAGAGATAGAGAACCCGCTGCCAGTGCTGGTAGATAAAAGAGACAAAGCTTCATCCCTGGATCAGGAAGATCTCCTGGAGGAGGGCATGGCAACCCACTCCAGTATTCTTGCCTGGAGAATCCCATGGACAGAGGAGCCTGGAAGTCTTCAGTCCATAGGGTTGCACAGAATCAGACACGACTGAAGTGACTTAATATGTATGCCTCACACATTCCACTATGCTCTCATACTGAAAAGACATTATGCATTTCTCAGCCCTCTCTCCCACATCCCTTCTATGGTGAACTGGAAAACCATCATTCTGTTCATCCTGATCTGTCATTTATTCCAGGAGACACATACTGTAACCAATCTTACTTCTTCCAAAACTCTCAGCTGTCCATGTGCCAGACAGAATTAAGCTAGGTCCTCTCTGTGCTTTCATGATCTCCAGATACTCGACTGGCCTAATATGAATTTATATATTTACTTGTCCATCTTCCCACTAAGAGTTCCTTGAAAGACCTCTTTGTCTTCAGTTTCTAGTGTCTTGGTACCAAATTGATGATCAGAAATCATTTATTGAATGGACAAATGAGTAACTCAATGAATAAACATAAACATGAATAAGTCAGTGAATGTATGAATGAGTCATAAAGCTCCAAGCATCTTAGTCTACTCATAGGCAAAGTTCTATGTTCTTTTCTCACTACTATTGTGATACTTGTATAATTTGTTCCTATATTTAAATATCTCCACTTATATTAAATTCCTCACTGACTTTCGTTCCTACTCCCTCCGAATTTCCCTGGCTTTCATCTTCTCTCTCTTTTTTTCCTCCTTCATTCTTTTCAGTTTATAAATGAAGAACTAGAAGCTCAGTGGCATTGTGTGACCTACACATAATCACACATCTATTAATTAAGTGGCGGAGTTCACCCAGAGCAGGGCTGTCCTGGGTCTAGTGTGTTGCTCTGCCCTGCAAGATGCCCTTTAATTTCCACTCTAATCTGTGTTGTTCTGGAATATATCACTTTTGTTTTCCTCTCTGTCCCAAGCTTGAATTAAGACATTTTTCTGTTTCTCTGATGGGTTACAGCATCTTGCTATTCGCTCTATTTTTTTGCTGTTTCCAAAACTTCAGGTTTTGATTCAGGATGCTTTTTTCTCTGAATCCTTGAAAACTGTCCAGCATAATGGAAACGAATTGACCTGGGAAACAGGGAGCCCACATTCGGCTTCTCATTAGCTGTGCAGCCCTTGCGACCACTCTGATCCACGCTATCCTAGCCCAGTGAAGACGATCAATGATATAACAACCTCCCTGTGGCCCTTAGAGGATTAGGTAGTCTGTGTGAATTCATTTTGTAAACTAGTAAGTTGTAAGTTTTATTAATTAATATTATTGTGTGTTTTCCCAAGCCTCCTCTGTCTTCATGGATAAGCTACAAATACTGCTAAGCCAAGGTGTCATTTTTGAGGCCCTAGTATCCTTCTCATTTCTGCTATTTCTACCTCCTCTGGGTCTTTACTAGGCAGATGAGGCCTACAAACACAGCTCATTTCAGATTCAGCTGGAGTGTTTTCTCTTGCCAGATAAATCCCAGCATGTTCTTTCTACACAGTTTTCTAGATCCTGGGTATACCAATTATGAATACCCTAGAGTGACTGTGTAAAGACAAGGAAGCTGGCACCATTGATTACCTCCCTGGATAACCCTGTAACCCACATTCAGCTGAACCCGAAGGCTGATTAATTGAAAGGAAGTCTACAGGTGGTCCTAGGATAAGCCTATTCTTTGGACATGATTGGTGATCCCAGGAAAGAAGAGTCTCTCTTATGGTTTCATCTTATTTGTCTGTCCCCAGAGAAGACCAAGAATTTTTCCAGCCCACACTTCTTTTCCTCTGCCTCAGTGAACGTGTAAGCAATCCTTACTAATAAAATGTCTTGAATGGGAATAGAACTTCAAGTGCTGTAACACTCATTCTTTTTTTTCTCTTTGACTAAAATAATATGATTTAGGGTGTTAATTTCTAAGATATTGCTCCTGCCCTATTTAACTACAAGACCTGGCTACATCATACAGCGACTCAGTAATCAGCTATACCGGTTATCTTTAGAGGAAAAATAAGTCTGGGTTTGCAGCTCAGGTGTATGATTTTAGGCAAGTTATTTGACCCCCCTCCTAACACTTACTCCTTGTCTATAAAATGGAGGTATTTGTAACAATACATACATTACAGAATTTTTGCAAAGATTAAACAGGATATCTTATGACATAATGGTACCTTATCAAAACCTCATATTTAGTAAGCATGTAATTTTATAGGGTTTTTATTAGAACTTCATATTTCAAATAAAGGATCTCAATTGAATTCTTTGAAGTAAGGAGGGTATGAGATAGGATCCCATCCTATTTGCAAAGGAAAGAGATTAAGTGTCTAGATATGTAAAAATTCATTTAGCCCTATACTTTAGATTTGGGCACTTAATTGTATGTAAATTTATTTTAATAAAAGATGAAACTAAAACCAAGAAAACTTTACAATGCATTATATTAGTGAATCATTTCACCAGTGCTTTACTCATTGTATAGATGTTAAAATAATCTAAAAGTTGAAAATGGACTTTCTCAAGGTCACTTCACAAATAGCAGAGCCAAGTTCAGACCCCAGGTCATCTGATTTCATCACCATCGGCTTGGCCCACCATGAGTACAGCTAACCTTGGTGATGAGGTGATCTTAGTTGACTTGGTGAGGAAGTGTTTCAAATGCCCCTGTTAACAAATTTTCTCTTTACTGTCTCTTATAATATGTATGCAGAGTATATCATGAGAAATGCTGGGCTGGATGAAGCACAAGCTGGCATCAAGATAGCAAGGAGAAATATCAATAACCTCAGATATGCTGATGACAGCACCCTTACGGCAGAAAGTAAAGAAGAACTAAAGAGCCTCTTGATGAAAGTGAAAGAGGAGAGTGAAAAAGTTGGCTTAAAGCTCAACATTCAGAAAACAAAAATCATGGCATCTGGTCCCATCACTTCATGGGAAATAGATGGGGAAACAGTGTCAGACTTTATTTTGGCGGGCTCCAAAACACTGCAGATGGTGACTGTGGCCATGAAATTAAAAGACACTTACTCCTTGGAAGAAAAGTTATGATCAACCTACATAGCATATTAAAAGCAGAGACATTACTTTGTCAACAAAGGTCCATCTAGTCAAGGCTATAGTTTTTCCAGTGGTCATGTATGCATGTGAGAGTTGGGCTATAAAGAAAGCTGAGCACCAAAGAATTGATGCTTTTGAACTGTGGTATTGGAGAAGACTCTTGAGAGTGCCTGTTTGCAAGGAGATCCAACCAGTCCATCCTAAAGGAGATCAGTCCTGGGTGTTCATTGGAAGGACTGACTTTGAAGCTGAAACTCCAATACTTTGGCCACCTGATGTAAAGAGCTGACTCGTTTGTAAAGACCCTGATGCTGGGAAAGATTGAGGGCAGGAGGAGAAGGGGACGACAGAGGATGAGATGGTTGGATGGCATCACCGACTCAATGGACATGGGTTTGGGTGGATTCTGGGAGTTGATGATGGACAGGGAGGCCTGGCATGCTTCCATTCTTGGGGTCACAAAGAGCCGGACATGATTGAGCAACTGAGCTGAACTGAACTGATTCTTGGTTTTTGATTTAAGAAAAATAATTGAAATAGATAAAATACCTGGACTGGTAATCTATTAACCAACATCATTCTATCATCTGAGTTTGAATCTTGAGAATTACTGACTTAGGTGTAAGTACCTTGTATCGATTCTCAGACAGCATGGGTTCTACTCCTAATACTGCCTATAGCTACCCATGTGATCCTGGGGGAAAATCCTTTTTTTCGCCTTGGATACTGTTTCTTTAGGTTTAGATTTAAAGTTAAATCATGAGGGGAACTTCTTAATCTATGTAGCTTATGTATTATAAGGTTTTTGAAAGCCACAAGTCATTCCATGGCTTAGAATGAAGACAGAGATTGTCCTTCAGTTATAAACATAGTTTAATGTTGTTTGATAGAGAATGGAAGGGTATTGATCTAATGAAAATAATAATGAGGACCATTTACTTAAAGATTCCATGTGCCTTCTGCTTGACATGTACTATCTTGCTTGCACTTGTCAACTCCATATTCATAGAAGATAATATCTGATATTATAGAAAGACTATCTAAATGTTAGAGATTCTAAATAACCTCACCAAAATCAAGTGGTATAGATAGGGTTAGAATCCAGATTTCACTACCAACAAAGCTATATTTTCTGTAACTGGGATTTCTGGGGCTGCGGTCTTTTGCTTTATCCTGTCTTCAACCAAATGAAAACAAAGAAAATTTATAATCTTTCTTTTCTGAAACAATAAAACTTGTTGGGATGTGTCTGTTGAAGAAGCTGTGAGTAACACATTGGGAATCTCAAAAGTTATCATGAAAACTGTAGGGATGGAGACATTGATGGAAGACAGGTACCTGAAAGTTCAATAGAAGTCAAAAATTCTGCAAGAGTCTATTGAAAAAATGGGGGTATTAAACTAGAGAAGAAACAACTAAGGAGAAATATGTTGCTTCCTGCAAATATCTCTAGTGGTGCAATGGGGAAGACGGAGAGCTTGTATTCAGTGTGATGTAGTTGTAGCACTAGGACCATAGAGAGCTGATGAATCCGAATGCTTGGGACTGATGCACGGGGATAATCCAGAGAGAGGGTGTGGGGCCGGAGGGGGAAGGTGGGGGTCGGGATTGGGAGTTCATGTACACTCGTGGCTGATTCATGTCGATGTGTAGCAAAACGAATACAGTATTGTAAAGCAAAACAAACTAAAAAAATAAAAATTAATTAAAAAAATTTAAACTAAAAAAAAAAAAAAAAAACACAAAATGAGACAGACTGGAGTTCCACCCCAGCTCGCATCAGGCTGGACCATGTGAGGACGTTCTCAAGATTTCCAAGCCTAAATTTCTCCTCTGCAGAATGGTGGTAGAAATATTTATCTCACTGTACCATTATAAGAATTAAAGGACCAGGCGACTGTGCAGCCCATAGTGAGGTGCCTGGCGTAGAGTAAAAATTAATTGAATGAGGCTCTTCTTCCTCCTGCAATCATTTGTTTTGCACCCCAAAATAGTTTTCCCCTCTCCCCCATCCCCATCTCCTCTCCTCTTTTCTTCTTGCCTTTTCCTGCTTTTCCTTGTATTTTTCCTTATCCTCTTTGTTCTCCCCTCCTCACTCTTCTTTTACTTTTCCTCTTCTCCTGTTGGAAATCACATGCAACCCCCACTGTGAAATAATTATTGACTCTGCTAAGTCACATCAGTCGTGTCCGACTCTGTGCAACCCCATAGACAGCAGCCCACCAGGGTCCCCTGTCCCTGGGATTCTCCAAGCAAGAACACTGGAGTGGGTTGCCATTTCCTTCCCCAAACTATTGACCCAGAAGCACAAAATTGTTAGAGATTATGGTAAACAGTAGGATTCAGATTTGAAATAGGCTGTTTCCTATCATAATTGTCACTAAGATTATTCAAACTCATTTTAAACCTATGTGTCAAATAATGCAGATGAATCATAAAACAATTATTGAGTATTTATTACATGCTCAATGAATGGAATTTTAGTTACTGAGATATAGGGAAAAAAAAGAAGAATCCATTCAATGGATCCATTAGAATCCATTCCCAACTCAAATGTCAGAAACAAGAGCTAAGATTAAGTTTCAGGGACCTCACTTGTATAAACTTCTCATTCCTTGAGAGTTAATAATAATTACCTAGATTGTTTTATCCTTCCCCTGCAACTCCCTATCCATCATATTTTCTCATGTATTATCCCTTATATTAAGTGACTTTGGAGTGGCCTCTTCTTTGCCTCAGAAGAGTTGACTGGTTTGAGTTTAATGGGAAATTTTCACGTCTTTCATAAATATTTAAGCTGGACTATGATAGAGAGGATTTTGCTAACTTGAAATGTGGAAAGGGAAAATCACAAGAGAAAATGGAGAGATAGTAATGGTTAGATGGTTAGCTAGAGAAAGCAAAAAGGCAAAGATGATGGGAGATAAGGGCTGGGAGGTTTAGTTACAGTGAAATTGTGAAGAGTCTTGATATCGGCAATAGGAAATATGTACCAAAAGAATTTTTACTTGAGGGAATGTCATGAGCAAAACACAATATAGTGTAAAGGTCACAAGTTGGAGAGACCTGGACTCATATCCTATCTCTAACTTCACTTAAAGTGTAGGTTCTTAAAACATGTTTAAGCTCACATCTCCCTGGGAAGGAAATTTAACATGGTTGAAAGCTTGGGTCCCTGACTCTCCTTACTTGAGTCTAAACCTTAACTTCATCATTTGCTAACTATGTGATCAGGAGAAGGTTAACATCTCTGAGTCTCAGTTTCTTTTTCTGTAAAATGGGCATAAAGATAAAAACAAGAAAACCAGCCTGTATTTCTTTGAGATTAAATAAGGCAGAGAATGTTAAATCTCTGCACAAATGGGAAGCTTGGTGATGCTAGATTAATTTCTTCTCTTATTAAAACTGATTATTCTTTGGGGCTTCCCAGGTAGCTCAGATGGTAAAGCGTCTGCCTGCAATGCAGAAGACCCGGGTTCAATGCCTGGGTCGGGAAGATCCCCCAGAGAAGGAAATGGCAACACACTCCAGTACTCTTGCCTGGAAAATTCCATGGATGGAGGAGCCTGGTAGGCTATAGTCCATGGGGTCAAAAGAGTCAAACAGGACTGAGTGACTTCACTTTCAGTTTATTCTTTGGGGCAGAGGCTTGATTAGAAAGAGGCAAGACTAGAGCTATCTACAGGTATTAAAGAAGATGAAAGGCTAGGTGAAGGCCAGAGCTTTGGGAATGTATAAAACGGAGAATGGCTTTGAGAGGCAGAATGATTAGTACCTATACCTGGTTGCAGAGGCAATTTAGGGGAGGAAAGGCCACCGAGAAGGGAGAAGTGTTTATCTTGAATTACTGGTATTGTTAGTGTCTTAAAGACAATGAGGTTGGGAAAAGATAAAGGTTTATTACAGTCTTTTAAGTAAATGAAAAAAGAAAAAGAACTTTGGAAGGATAATAGTGTATGTCACTGATCCGAGTTCAACAGCAAAGCCAGAGGAATAAGGCAGTTTCAGGACAAAAAAGTTGTTTTTAATCACTTGTTTTAGTGCTTTGCTATAAATATGACTCAGTAAGCCCACTCTTCAAGTTTCTCATGTCTCATTTAAAATTCTTATGTGTCTTCTTTGAGCCAGATATCCAGTCCTATGAGATGGGGGGACTCTCAGATAGAGGCATCTTCTAAAGGTGGTGACGTTTCTCATTTGAATAAGCAGCTTACCACTCTTAATCACTCTTATTCAAGACATAGCATGTTAAGAAGAGCATACCATGGTGCTTAGGAGCATAGATTATCAAGCTCCTAAGGCATGAGGAGGAAATAGCAAAGAGGAGAGAAATGGAAAAGAAGTATCTTCAATCTCTCAAGTCCTACAAAACCACAAAAGTCCAGATTCAGTGTCTTACGGCTGCCTCAGTTTCCCACTTTTGACACTTTCCTAATTTATAAAAATCATATGCACTTGGTCCTCATTTACGGAAGCATTCATCTCTTGAAGACATCTCAACGCTCACAGATGTGGACCTGCAGGAACACTGCAGGTGGATCTTAAATTGCTCTCATGGAGAGAATCAAAAAGATCTGCACCTCCAGCTCACAGCAGTATCGGTCGTGTCTTACGTATGAGAACAAGCAAGTTAAAGTCACTAGGACAAAGAGAAGAGGCTTATAGACATTCACTTCTTTTTGCAATCCATTTTATTAAGTGGACTTTCTGAAATCTGAGATCAGATTTCTGTGCTTGTGAGGACAAAGAGAAGAGGCTTATAGACATTCACTTCTTTTTGCAATCCATTTTATTAAGTGGACTTTCTGAAATCTGAGATCAGATTTCTGTGCTTGTGAGGAGAACTTCACAAGCACAGAAGGAAAGGCACTGTTGCATGAGTAAAGCTTGACCGAGGAAAAGAGTAAGAGTACCTAGCAAAGAAGGCTCTGCAATTTGTATTAAGCTCCTCATATATGACACTTAGAAGCCTAGGAAAAGCACCAAGTGTTTTATAAGAAAATAGAAGTTTCAGATCCAGCACTTCCATGGGTATGTTTGGTGATTATTTGCATGTTTCTGAGCCTCAGTAAGCACATCTGTTAAATTTTAACAGCCATAAAGAACTCTCTCACCAATACAATATTGTAAAGTAATTAACCTCCAATTAAAATAAATAAATTTATATTTAAAAATAAATAAATAAATTGAAAAAAAGAAAAGCTCTCTCAGAGAGTTGATCTAGAGAATACATGAGATGACATGTACCAAGATGCTTTTGAAACTGTAAAATTCTGCATAAGTGTTAAGTGTAATAACTAAGCTGATTCTGGAAGTTGTACCAAAAATGAGTATGCCTGTTCGCCATGTAAGACTCCATCCTTATGTACATACATACCACCATCGCTGTCACCATGCATACAAAACTTTCAAATTAATGTCTATTTCTTATTGTGATCAGCACTGTATGAATGCTTTGCTAGTTTTTTCCTCATTAATCCTCACAAAATACTAATTAGTATGCATCTCCCCTGTTATAAAGATAAATAAACTGGGGCTCAGAGAGATTAAATAACTTTTCTAAGATAGGTGGTAGTTCTGAAAATCAAACCTAGGTCTATTGAAGGCAAATGGCTGTAATTCTTATCAAAATACTATATTTCTTCCTTGCTTAAATGTCACCCTTCCCATAAAACCTTTTTTGATGTTGCAAGCCATAAGAAATTGTTCCTTTCTTTAGACCCTTTTAAAACTTTGCTTTGGACAGTAATATTGACTCAAAGTGAAAGTGAAAGTGAAGTCGCTCAGTTGTGTCCGACTCTTTGCGACCCTGTGGACTGTAGCCTATCAGACTTCTCCGTCCATGGGATTTTCCAGGCAAGAGTGCTGGAGTGGGGTGCCATTGCCTTAATCTCTAAATACCTCTGTTGACAGACTGCTGTTTAAGAGCAGTAGGTACAGAGATGGTAAGAAATACACCTCTGTGTTAGTCAGCACAGGCTATGTTACACAGGCATAATGGAGACTCCTGAAATTCTTGGTGACTTAGTAATGAGCAAAGAAGTTATTTTCTTGATCAGCTTCATATCCAATCCCATGTGGGTTGACATGGGCTCCAACCCTGTATAGAGCCTTAGACACTCAGAGCTATAGGTCTCAAATGTGATTTTAAGCTTTGCTGAAAAAGAGGAAAAATGGGAAACCATACATACACTCTTTAGTTATTCACTGCTTCGGTCAATACAGAAGACATTATTTCTGACACCAGCTCACTGAACAGAGCTGGTTACATGACACCACACTACTCAATTGGTGAAAGACTGGGGAATTCAGGAGAGCAAATGGAAGGCACCTACCGTAGCTCTGCACCTAAGGATTCAGTGGCATTTTCCAAAATTATAGGAGTCACAGGGACACTGCTTTTTGTCTCTTTTGTTCATTTATATACCCAAAGGGCTTAGAACAGTGCCTAGTGCGTAGTCCAGTAGTCATGTATGGATGTGAGAGTTTGGTCAAAAAAGAGGCTGAGTGCTGATGAATTGATGCTTTTGAATTGTGGTGCTGGAGAAGACTTTTGAGATTCCCTTGGACAGCAAGGAAATCAAGCCAGTTAATCCTAAAGGAAATCAACCCTGAATATTCTTTGGAAGGACTGATGCTGAAGCTGAAGCGCCAATACTTAGGCCACCTGATGTAGAAAGCCAACTTGTTTGAAAAGACCCTGACACTGGGAAAGATTCAAGGTTGGAGGAGAAGGGGGCGACAGAGATGGTTGGATGGCATCATCGACTCTATGGACAAGAGTTTGCACAAACTCTGGGAGACAGTGAAGGACAAGGAAGCCTGGTGCACTGCAGTCCATGGGGTCACAAAGAGTCAGACATGACTGAGCGACTGGTCAACAACCATAATACCTAGTCAACATTAAGAAATACTTACTAATTGGGTTAATTCATGTAGAGAGAGCTGCAACTATAGTTATCTTTATTATTATTGGTGACCAGTGGGTATCGTGGCCCTGTGCCTCATTCCTGATCATCTGGAACAGAAACTGACCCAAATTCCTTGGTGGCTAATCACTCTTATTCAAGACAGAGCGTGTAAGAAGAGCATACCACAGTGCTCAGGAGCATAGATTATCATTACTGTTTTACTTGGTTGTTTTTCAAGCAATATTTATGCATTAAAAAATATGTACAGAGTTTAAAATGTCAGTGGGATTTAGCAGTTAAACAAGTTATGTTTGTTTCTGTTTAAATGGCCTTGGGCAAATCACTTGTCTGTCCTTTGTTTTGCTATAAATACTGTATTCAATAATACAGAGATAATGTGGTGTATTTGAAAGGACTGTTTTGAGAATTAAATTAGATAATGTACATAAATGTCTATAGGAGGCACACAATAAGTAATAGCAGAGAGAAATGAAAAAAAGAGAGTGATGGTAACTCTCGATGCAATCTTGCTTGTGTCAAGGCTTTCTGTTCAGTTATGGCCAAGGAAACCACTTTATCCCGATTTGATTCTGTTTCTGCCTCTGATCCTTTTATAGTGAGAAATCAGTTATATTTCCACTTTCAAAATCAGATCCAATTAACATCTACCAGGAACATATGCTATTATTGTGCTCAGCTGCAAGCTTTAGAACCTCCTCTTTCCAATAATGGCTTGAACAAATTGAGTTCATTTTTCTCTCACACTAAAGAAATCCAGAGGTTGGTAGTCCTGGGCACACAAAGTCATCAGAGACCTGGACTTTTCAGCTTTGGACTTGACCATCTCTAGGGTCTGTTTACAACCCTGTTTTCAACAGGACCACTAGGATTCCAATCATGAAGTTTCCATTGCAGAAAGGAAGAAAGGAAATGACAAAGGGATAGAACTCCTTTTAAAATTAATCTGGAAGCCCTTGCTGATACTGTCCATTTGCATTTCATTGACTGCCCTCCTCCTTGGCTACATGGAAAGGTAGAAAATGGAGTTTTAATTTAGTTCTTCGTTGCTGTCTTTCTATACCAAATTATTTTACTACTAATAAGGAAAAATGGAAGAGTGAATTTGGGGTGGGTTACATCTTTGCCGTGAGTGACTCTTCTTTTAAATGAGTTTCTGATTATTTATCAACCCATCCTATGTGGCAGGTACTGTGGCTGCAGAAGTGACTGTGACAGACGAGAGAAGATCCAGGTCAGGTGTAACAGGTTCTGAAGGTGTGAAGCCAAGATGTAAAGACCAGAAGCAAAGTATCAGTAGAGTCACAAGCCAAGAGCCAAGTTACTTAGGAAACCTAGTGTTGCAGGGGAGAGTACAGAATCATAGCCTATAAAGAAATTTCATGCACTTTTCCTAATCTTAAATTCCCTATCCTAAATCCTACAGTGTTCCCCGCCCTCCCCGCCCCCCAGGATGAATTGCAATGATGGATCTAATATTTTTTTTATTGCCAACTATGGTTTTGTGGTAGACTGGGTTAATGTTCCCAATTCTTCATTCCTTCTCTGTCGGGGAGTTATATGGGCACAACTTCTTCCAAGTAATTTTCAGTGCCTCTCACCACACTGCTGCTGCTGCTGCTGCTGCTGCTAAGTCGCTTCAGTCGTGTCCGACTCTGTGCGACCCCATAGCCGGCAGCCCACCAGGCTCCACCATCCCTGGGATTCTCCAGGCAAGAACACTGGAGTGGGTTGCCATTTCCCTCTGCAATGCATGAAAGTGAAAGTGAAAGTGAAGTCACTCAGTCGTGTCCGACTCTTCATGACCCCATGGACTACAGCCTACCAGCCTCCTCCATCCATGGGATTTTCCAGGCAAGAGTACTGGAGTGGGGTGCCATTGCTTTCTCCAGACTAGGGAGTTTTGCCTACTCCAGGGATGCTTGGGCATGTGACTTGTTTTGGCCAATGGGATGACCGCAGATGTAATGTGAGTAGAAGTCGTTAAGTATGCTTATGTGGTTTGCCTCGTCCTCTTACGCTTGTGCCATCTGCCATAGGAAGAACATACCCCAGGCAGCTGTTGGTCACAGAATGAGGATACATGTCGAGCAGATGTGAACATACATATAAGCCAGGATCCAAGTCCACTCAATCAGAGCAGAATTATAGCCAACCCACAAAACTGAAAAGCAAACTTGTAAGTAACTGAAATTGAAGTTGTTTATTACACACGGTAATTATAACATGCGATGCTCTTTTTTCTTTTCATATCTAATTGAATGCATACCACAATCATGCACATTGCATTATTAATAATTTTAGAGACAAGGAACTAAGATTATTATAACTTATTATTATAAGTTATATAGTTTAACTGAGGGCACAGAGCTAAATTTAGAAAAGTCAGAAATACATCAATACTTGTTGGCCTTTAGACTTAGAATTTTCTAGCTTCCTGACTTACCTCTTCTAGAGATTCTGTCCATGTTTTTCTCATGAAGCTGTTATGATAATCTAATGAAAGAATGTACTGAAAATATATTTGTCCTACATACAAAATCTGCTCCAGTTCTATGCCTGGTGTTAGTGATGAGGCTAAAACACAGGCCTGGCCAATGAGAATACTGGGAAACTCTGGCTAAACTCTAGATGGAAATATAGCTGAAGCCAGATCGATCAAAAACCTAAAACCATCTACAAAGAGCCAGTTCTCCTTTCTGAGATAGTGGGCACTAAGGCCCAGATAAGTCTAAGGTGGACAAGAGCCACCTTCGCCTCCACATGAGAAAAATCTGTTACACGGAAGAAACTACAGTTGAGAGACTACACTCCAGAGAGATACAAAAGCAAAAAAGTTGTGACGACATCAGCTGAATCTCTTGGTCTAGTCATAGGTGAAATTACATCTGTCCTGCTATGGTAGATATCATGTAAATTTCCTATTTTTGTAGGTTGCAGTTGAGAAAACCATACAGATAAATTTTCAACAGATGAAAGAATCATATAAGCACAGATTTATAAATTATGCTTTTCTTAATTTTTTCCAGTGAAAGAAACAGCAGGGGTGAGGGGGAGATATATTCTATTGAGGGCATTAAACATCTTGTGAGTCAAGGACCTTGCTTTTGACTTAAAGAAAATGTCCTTGGTATCACATTCTTTAGCTACTATTTAGTACCATCTGCCTCTTAAAATTGTTAGCTGTATAGGCTAATTAAAGGGTTGATATTGCTGGAACTGATTAATCAGAAAGTCTTTGTTCCCAAATTTTGCTTATCTTTGGAGAGCAACAAAAGTGTTTTTCTGTGGCAAAGTTAACCTTTAGCTCATCATCCCTTTCCTACTTCTCAAAAAACGAAAAACCAAACAAAAAATCTGACTACCATTGTTTTCAAACATATAAATGGAGACTTTATTTTGTCTGTATACTGTTTTAAACCTTTCTGCAGTGTGCAGTTCAGTGATCTTGAGTAAGTCAAAGATGACTTGGTGCATGAGGCACACTTGGTGTATTACTGGTAAAACAGTTTCTATTCTTTTAATTTCACATACCATAGAGCTGGTTATGAAAGGAGGGCAGATGAGTTGACTCGCTCTTCTTTCTGATTTGAGATAACCTACTTCTACCCAGCTTTGCCTTGCAGAGCTCATTGTTCTATATGAAACCTCTTTATCCATGAAGTCCTTGGTGGCTCAGACGGTAAAAGTGTCTGCCTACAATGAGAGAGACCTGGGTTCTATTCCTGGGTCAGGAAGACCCCTGGAGAAGGAAATGGCAACCCACTCCAGTACTCTTGCTTGGAAAATCCCGTGGACAGAGGAGCCTACAGTCCATGGGATTGCAAATAGTCGGACACGACTGAGCGGCTTCACTTTCACTTTATCCACTTGTCACGTATTGCCAAGAAGTGGGGGCTGCGGTGGAGGAAAGCAGGGTGTGCTAATTGTCAGAGAGAAGATACTAGCATCCAGCTAACATTATTTACTGGAATTGCTTTGGACCACTGAGAAAATTGGGCTGAAGTATTTCTGTAAATCAAGACAGCGCAGTAGGGCCTGGAAGAGAACCTAGAATCAGAGAAATGGCAGAGAGAGCAATAATTCCAAATACATGAAAATTTACGCTTTTGAGTCACCATGAAAAAATGATGAGTTAGATGTATAAAAAGAGGGTTTGGTTTAATACCATTGATTTATAACCTAAATCACAGCGTCATGTCTGACTCTTTGTGATGGCATGGACTGCAGCCCTCCAGGTTCTGTCTCCATAGGGATTCTCCAGGCAAGCATTCTGGAGTGGGTTGCCATGTCCTCCCCCAGGGGATCTTCCCAACTCAAGGATAGAACCCAGGTCTCCTGCATTGCAGGTGGATTCATTACCAGCTGAGCTACCAGGGAAGCCCCATAAAAAGAGGGTTTGGTTTAATACCATTATAATCCAAAACGCAGAGCTAATAATTTGGGCAGCCAAGATTTAAACTTGGGTTTGCCTGATACCAGAACATTTGTACTCGATAGCTGAGTCAGATATATTGTCAGGTGAGTGTGTTTCTTTCGCTTGGTTTGGTCTCTTTGCAGCAAAGATTTGGAACAATGGACCAGTGTTACAGCTCAAGATTTTATTTTAGCTCAAGAGGTGAGGGCAGGCTGACCCCAAAGGAGTGGCCTCAACCCCTCTTGTCTTCCCTTTTATATACTTTTTATCTCCTCCTCCTGGAACCTGCCCTGTGCAAAACAGGGCTTGTACCTGCTATTGATGAGGAAGGAAGTATGTTTTTTCCCACCAGAGGTTCCCACTCCAGTCTTCAGAATTTTCTGTCATCCTCTTTTCATAGGCTTTTTCCTTTCTTTGTCTGCCTTTTAGCTGCTGCTTTTTAACTACCATTTTGAACTTTTTCCTCTACTCTAACTAACTCATGTATCTATTATTAATAGTACTATGGATTTGGAATGGTAATAGTGATTCAGAATACTTTAAGTTAAAGCCTTTTAGACATTTATACTTATTTTTCATACTTGTCATTGTATTATCTAGGCCATACCTCTTTAAGTACTATCTTTGAAAATGTAATTTATGTGGTCACCATTATGAAGATGAAATGCTGCTGCTGATTCCTACTGATAACCCATATTCCCTTCATATATTAATAAGTAACTGCTGTGCCCAATTCTACTGTCTCTGGGTGTTTAGTATACAGAGGTGAACTCAATGGACAGAAATATCTGCCTACAGGGAACCTACATTCTAGTATGGAAAGAAAGACAATAACCAAATAAGTAATTATGATATGTTAGGATAGAATCATTTTATGGAGAGAAACCACACAGCATGTCATCATGTTGTTAGACAAAGGCTTCAGTTCCTACCTATTCTTGGTGCAAATGGTAGGATTTTACTTACTGCCCCTCGCAGTTTAGGTTCATACATTGTCTGCCAAGTGATCTGTGTTGCTTCCAGTCCAGCGCATTCAAGTGCATAACACAAATCCCCAGGACTTTGTTCCTCCTCTTACAGAGGAATCAGCAGAGGTCAAAGCGATCACACTCTATTGTCTTGGGTTCCTGAGCAACCAGAGTCAACCTTGACACACAAACAGAATGAAAGAGAAACAAAACTTGTTATTTTAATTCACTAATGCCTGAAGTTCTTTATTTTCCTTTTTTTGTTTAACCTTCCAAGACCAAGAATATCTTGATTGATGCATCTTATATTAAAGACACTATACAAGGCATATTATGTATGTTACAGAATTTAATTTCTATAATAATCTTCTGCAATATGCATTATTTCCATTTCATATAAATATAAGCATATTCCACAGAACTCAGATTATCTATTGCTGTATAGTAAACAAGTCTAAAACCTAGTGACTTAAAACAATTTACTATTCTCTTTTAAGGATCTCTTATCCCATATCTCTTAAGCATCTCATATCTCACAGGTACCACCGCAAGGTAGTTCTTGATCAGGGTCTCTCAGACCTTGACTGGGGCTGTAGTCTTCTAAAGGCTTGACTTGGCTGAATATCCAAGACGGCTCATGCACATGATTGGAAATTGATGCTTATCTGGGGCCAGGAGATCAGCAATTGTCATCGACTGAAAATCTCACACCTGTGACTTCTTTATGAGACTTGGGGTTTTAAGCATGAGTTGTTTGAAGGAGCATTCCAGAGGCATGGGCAGAAGATTTAGGTTTTATTAGAACCTAATCTTTTATATGGAGAAGGCAATGGCAACCCATTCCAGTGCTCTTGCCTGGAAAATCCCATGGGCGGAGGAGCCTGGTAGGCTACAGTCCTGGGGTCTCAAAGAGTCGGACACGACTGAGTGACTTCACTTTCACTTTTCACTTTCATGTCTTGGAGAAGGAAATAGCAACCCACTCCAGTGTTCTTGCCTGGAGAATCCCAGGGATGGGGAAGCCTGGTGGGCTGCCGCCTCTGGGGTTGCACAGAATCAGACATGACTGAATTGACTTAGCAGCAGCATCGGCAGCAGCAACCTTTTATATGGGCTTCCCAAGTAGCTCAGTGGGTAAAGAATCCACCTGCAATGCAGGTGATATCAATTTGATCCCTGGGTTGGGAAGATCCCCTGGAGGAGGGGCATGACAACCCACTCAGTATTCTTGCCTGGATAATCTTATGGACGGAGGAGCATGGCGGGCTACAGTCCATGTAATTGCAAAGAGTCCAACATAACTGAAGTGACTGAACACCCACACGTGCAACTTGTGCAGTCAAGCATGTCACTTTCTCCACATTCTGGGAGGAGAGCAAATCGCTAAGGCCAGCTCAGATTTAAAGGGAGGAGAATTATACGTAAGTCTTGATGTGAGAAAAGTAATGCATGATAGTTTTGGAGTCTTATGTGTTAAATGCCATGTATAAGATACAATCTCATTCAGTGGTTTTCTTAAAATATGTAAGTGTTTAAAATACCTCATTTAGTTATGAAACTAACCCACTAGTGGAGGTGGGGGTTGAAGCTGGACAGAGAATGGTATTTAAATACTGTGTGTAGATCAAGATAGGTTGTATTATGTGTGAAAAATCAGCCCCAAACCACAGAGACTTAACACAAAGCACTTACTTCTTGTTCACACTGCATGTACAAAATTGGTCAGGGGGGAGTGTGTTTATTGTAGTTGCTCAGGCGTTTGGACTGATGGAGTTTCATCTCATTAGATTCTACCTTTAGATGCGTTTTCAGTGTCAACGTAGCAGAAGAAGAAAACAGCACATTGCATTCTGGATCTTAAAGCTTCCACCTGGGAGTGTTTACGCATCATTTTTCTTATATCCTTATTGTCCAAAGCAATCACGTGGCCCTGCCCATATCCCTGCCATGTGCCCAAATTGAGTAGCAGAATAGTTTGAAATGGTCCTAATACCACTATATTTTGTCATTTGAATTTCTTTTTTTGTTTCTTTTTTTATTTATTTTTTAGTTTGTTTTGCTTTACAATACTGTATTCGTTTTGCTATACATTGACATGAATCAGCCACGAGTGTACATGAACTCCCAATCCCGACCCCCACCTCCCCCTCCCACCCCACACCTTCTCTCTGGATTATCCCCGTGCATCAGTCCCAAGCATCCTGCATCCTGCATCAAACCTAGACTGGCGATTTGTTTCACTTATGATATCATACATGTTACATTGCCACTCTGCCAACTCATCCCACCCTCTCCCTCTCCCACAGAGTCCTACAGTTAGGCCAGAAAGAATTTGGAGAAAACATGGAAATTGGAAACGACTTGGGTTCCATAACTCCTTCAATACTTAATAGTTTGCAAAGGTTGTTACCTTTGCTGATAATAGGCCAAATAATTATATTAATATCTGATCTATAATTTTAGAATATGACACTTTCACATAGTTCCTGATCTTTTTTTTTTTTTGCGTTTCAATTTAAGTAGTGCAATTATTATTTGCTCAGGTTTGTCAGCCAAAAAGTAGAGTCACAAAATAAAATATTGGCTTAAGGTTGCTTTACACAGTTTTTTGGACTTCAAACTGGTCAATTCCTTCTATACCAAGGATTTTGTACTAGGAATTTTGTAAGTGTTCAAAGTATCCCACCAAGCATGTAAAACTGCAGCACTGTGTTTATGAGTGTGTGTGTGTGTTCTTGAGTGGTTTAGAGTCACTCTACCATACCATGTTGTCAATGATTAATAGGTAGATGGATGTTTGAGATTGAAATGCTATTGATTGACCTGGTCCCCACAGATGGAATCTGTCTTAATTTGGAAAAGTTGATGTCGAGTTCAACACAGGACTTTGTGGGGCTTCCTGGACCTGCTTGCTTACCAGTTTCACACTTGGACTCCTTGCTACTCATTTCTCTGGTCTCTTGTCTTGGGCTGTGAAAATTGAGGATGCCTTCCCAGGAAGCAATGGGCAAGAAGTTTCATGCTGTTGGTGCCAAGCCCTTCATTTCCAGCATGGCTCACATCCCAGTGGGTGGAAGAGCTTCCTGATGGCTCAGCCCAGAGAAGCTCTTACAAATACACAGGGTCTTGCCCACTCATCTCAGTTTACTAGCTTGTTTCCATTAAGTAGTTTTTTAATTATTATTATTTAAAATTTTTATTTACACTTATAACACCCTTTCACCTCAATTTGCAAGATAATGATTTGTATGTGTCTAAAATGCTATATCATGGGACTAAGGTCATTTTCACTCTACATTTAGTGAGTACTCACTTTATTCAACATCAGAGAAGGCAATGGCACCCCATTTCAGTACTCTTGCCTAGAAAATCCCATGGACGGAGGAGCCTGGTGGGCTGCAGTCCATGGGGTCGCTAGCAGTCAGACATGACTGAGTGACTTCACTTTCACTTTTCACTTTCATGCATTGGAGAAGGAAATGGCAACCCACTCCAGTGTTCTTGCCTGGAGAATGCCAGGGACGGAGGAGCCTGGTGGGCTGCCATCTCTGGGGTTGCACAGAGTCGGACACAACTGAAGTGACTTAGCAGCAGCAGCAGAAGCTCTTTATTCAATATAGCAACACAAAAACTGACAAGCATAAGGCATGGGCCATGTTGGTCTTGCATTCAAACAAGTAATCTAAACGTCAGTATTGATAAATACATATGATACTGAGGAGTCAAAAAGACTGGGTTTCTGCTGGCTCTATGATCTAACTTGTTTAAGTCTCAGTGATTTCAGCTATGAAGATGGGAAAAGTGAGAGCTAACAGGCAGCTATTGTGAGGATTTCATAGAATAATGCCTACAAAATATTGTTTCAAATTAAGGGTAACACAGGTTAAAATACACAGATGAGAGGGAGTACTGTACATATTCATGGAGTGAATTTTCAATATAATAAAGTAACTATAAGGAGACTGAAGAGTGAAATGAGAGAGAAATTGATCTTACTCTAACTCAAAGGAAAATGATAAAAGTTTGAGAAAAGATTAGAAAGAATACAATTAAATTTTTAAAACATTTTTTAATTTGCGAGAAGAGTTCAAAGTTTCCATGCCCTTCCTCAAGCTTATCCCAGTGGTAACATTTTATGCAGTCAGTCAGTGTCAGTCCTTTTGTTGTGTTGAAGTCTGTGACCCATGGACTGTAGCCCACCAAGCTCCTCTGTCCATGGACTTCTCCAGGCAAAGATACCAGAGTGGGTTGCCATTTCCTCCTCCATGTAATCTTCCTGACCCAGGGATCGAACTCTGGTCTCCTCTATTGGCAGATGGATTCTTTACCATCTGAGCCCTGGGAAGCCAGCATTTTATGTAACTATAGTACAATATCAAATCCAGGAACAGACTGATTCAGTGCTATTAAATAAACCACAGACTGTATTTGGAGCCCATTGGTTTTTATGTGCACTTCTCTCTCTTTGGTATATATTATTTTGCAGTTTTATCACATATAA
Source organism: Aepyceros melampus (assembly GCA_006408695.1). Classification (NCBI taxonomy): domain Eukaryota; kingdom Metazoa; phylum Chordata; class Mammalia; order Artiodactyla; family Bovidae; genus Aepyceros; species Aepyceros melampus. The sequence continues at coordinate 147,825 of SJXQ01001249.1, forward strand.
CAATTATTATAACCACCACCAAAATTGAGATACAGAAGTATCTGTTCTGTCACTACAAGGAAACTGCATACGGCCCTTGAGGTCTATCCATATCACTCAGAGTGTCATCAGTTCCTCTATTCGTAAGACTGGATAATCTGTTGTGTGGATGTACCATAGTTTATCTAACATTCCTCTAGTGAAAGGAAGACACTGGGGTAGTTTCTTGTTTTCAGTTCAGCTCAATCGTGTCTGACTCTTTGCAACTCCATGAACCTCAGCACGCCAGGCCTCCCTCTCCATCACCAACTCCTGAAGTCCACCCAAACCCATGCCCATAGAGTTGATGATGCCATCCAACCATCTCATCCTCTTTTGTCCCCTTCTCCTGCCCTCAATCTTTCCCTGTGTCAGGGTCTTTTCCAATGAGACAGCTCTTCGCATCAAGTGGCCAAAGTATTGGAATTTCAGTTTCAGCATCATTCCTTCCAATGAATACCCAGAACGATCTCCTTTAGGATGGACTGGTTGTATCTCCTTGCAGTCCAAGGGACTTTCAAGAGTCTTCTCCAACACCACAGTTCAAAAGCATCAATTCTTTGGAGCTCAGCTTTCTTCATAGTCCACCTCTCACATCCATACATAACTACTGGAAAAACCGTGGCCTTGACTAGGCGGACCTTTGTTGGCAAAGTAATGTCCCTGCTTTTTAATATGCTGTCTAGGTTAGTCATAACTTTCCTTCCAAGGAGTAAGCATTTCTCATTTTAGGTTATTATAAATAAAGCCACCATTAACATTCATTTACAGGTTTCTTGTGTGGATATAACTTGATCTTATTTTAGTAAGATAATGAGGGGAAAGTGCTTAGACTTTTGAAGAGACAGATCTTCAAGGATAAAAAAAAGCAATCCATGTCATTGTATACTAATTATTTCCACAATGGAGCTTTGAATTATGGCAGCAGCAATGGGGATAGAAAGAAAGTACTTGGGACAGGGCCATTAACCATGTAGAATTAACTGGTCTTAGAAATCACTTAGATGTGAGTGGTGGTAATTTGTATAGGATGTAGACAAAGGTAGTTGTAAAATTTCAAGTCTGAGGATTTGATGACAAGTTTGTGTAGGTAGAATGAGGAGCAAATGTTGACACTACTTAAAATGAGAGTAGGGGACATCTTTGTGGCAAGGTCTACAGGCATGTGGAGAACTGAACTGAGTGCTGAGCAGTGATGTCAGCGTTGACAACATAAATATATGAGTTATCATGATGGATGCAGCTACGGTTGTAGAGAAGTTTGTATGGGGAAGAGAGGCAAACATTACAATAGGAAAATGTGAAATACAATTTCAGCACAACTCTTTTTATCCCAGATTATAGAAAGAATCTCTAGATTCAACATACTCAGTCCCCAATTTGTGTTCTGTGAGAGCCTACAATTCTCTCCAATGTTCCCATAAAATTCTCAAGGGCACATTTTGTCATAATCACCTCTGACATATGGCTATGTTTCCACTCGAAGTGTTCTGTTTGACAGTTAACTCAGGTCGACAGTCAAACTTCTGTTGATCCCACCAACCACATAAATCAAACAGAAATTGAGCAATCAAACAAACAAAACCAACAACGCAAATAGCAAAACTTTTATACAAAACAGTCAATATCCACTTAATAAATATTAACTCATCTCTTGCCATAATGGTCAAGTAATTCATTTAGTTATTTTGAGTAATAAAATCATTTAAGTTAATAAAAGAGTAAGTGAGCAGAAGTTTTGATTTCCCTCAGCACTTGAGATTCACAGTTTTACTCCAAGTTGATATGTTTGTCAGGTTTGGGGGCTTTTAGGAGCCTTATTATTTTGAGGAACTGGGAACAGGATGATGTGTATCAATAGTGATTCATAATTAACTAGATTTGTGACATTTGGGAAAGCCATTGAATTAGTAAGAGTCTTAGTTTCCTCATCTGTTTTTCTCTCTCGCATATTGATGCATGAGGAGGTCATTCTGGCTCATACTTGAAACTGTTAGTTGCTCAGTTGGGTCTGACTCTTTGTGACCCGTGAACCATAGACTGCCAGGCTTCTTTGTCCATAGAGTTCCCCAGGCAAGAATACTGGAGTGGGTTGCTATTTCCTTCTCCAGAGGATCTTCATGACACAGGGACTAAAGCTGGATCTCCTGCATTGCAGCAGATTCTTCCCTGTCTGAGCCACCAGGAAAGCCCACACAAATGTTGCCTGTGTGCACATGTGCTCAGTTCAGTTCAGTTCAGTGTCTGACTCTTTGCGAACCCATGAATCGCAGCATGCCAGGCCTCCCTGTCCATCACCAACTCCCAGAGTTCACTCAGACTCATGTCCATCGAGTCAGTGATGCCATCCAGCCATCTCATCCTGTCGTCCCCTTCTCCTCCTGCCCCCAATCCCTCCCAGCATCAGAGTCTTTCCCAATGAGTCAACTCTTTGCATGAGGTGGCCAAAGTACCGGAGTTTCAGCTTTAGCATCATTCCTTCCAAAGAAATCCCAGGGTTGGTCTCCTTCAAATGGACTGGTTGGATCTCCTTGCAGTCCAAGGGACTCTCAAGAGTCTTCTCCAACACCACAGTTCAAAAGCATCAGTTCTTCGGTGTTCAGCTTTCTTCACAGTCCAACCTTTACATCCATATATGACTACTGGAAAAACCATAGCCTTGATTAGACGGACTTTAGTCGCAAAGTAGTGTCTCAGCTTTTGAATATGCTCTCTAGGTTGGTCATAACTTTTCTTCCAAGGAGTAAGCATCTTTTCATGGCTGCAATCACCATCTGCAGTGATTTTGGAGCCCCAAAACATAAAGTCTGACACTGTTTCCCCATCTATTTGCCATGAAGTGATGGGACCAGATGCCATGATCTTAGTTTTCTGAATGGTGAGTTTTAAGCCAGCTTATTCACTTTCATCAAGATACTCTTTAGTTCTTCTTCACTTTCTGCCATAATGGTGGTGTCATCTGCATATGTGAGGTTATTGATATTTATCCCAGCAATCTTGATTCCAGCTTGTGCTTCTTCCAGCCCAGCATTTCTCATGATGTACTCTGTGTATAAGTTAAATAAGCAGGGTGACGACATACAGCCTTGACACACTCCTTTTCCTATTTGGAACCTGTCTGTTTTTCCATGTCCAGTTCTAACTATTGCTTCCTGACCTGCATATAGGTTTCTCAAGAGGCAGGTCAGGTGATATGGTATTCCCATCTCTTCCAGAATTTTCTAGTTTGTTTGTGATCCACACAGTCAAAGGCTTTGGCATAGTCAAGTAAGCAGAAATAGATGTTTTTCTGGAACCCTCCTACTTTTTCGATGATCCAGCAAATGTTGGCAATTTGATCTCTGGTTCCTCTGCCTTTTCTAAAACCAGCGTGAACATCTGGAAGTTCACGATCCACGTATTGTTGAAGCCTGGCTTGGACAATTTTGAGCATTACTTTACTAGCATGTGAGATAAGTGTAATTGTGACACAGTTTGAGCATTCTTTGGCATTGCCTTTCTTTGGGATTGAAATGAAAACTGACCTTTTCCAACCTGTGGCCACTGCTGAGTTTTCCAATTTGCTGGCATTTTGAGTGAAGCACTTTCACAACATCATCTTTCAGGATTTGAAATAGCTCAACTGGAATTCCATCACTTCCACTAGCTTTGTTCATAGTGATGCTTCCTAAGGACCTCTTGACTTCTCATTCTAGGATGTCTGCCTCTAAGTGAGTGATCACACCATCATAATTATCTGTGTCATGAAGATCTTTTTTGTATAGTTCTTCTGTGTATACTTGCCACATCTTCGTAATATCTCTCCTTCTGTTCAGTTCAGTTCAGTCGCTCAGTCGTGTCCGACTCTTTGCAACCCCATGAATCGCAGCACACCAGGCCTCCCTGTCCATCACCAACTCCCAGAGTTCACTCAGACTTACGTTCATTGAGTCCGTGATGCCATCCAACCATCTCATCCTTGGTCGTCCCCTTCTCCTCCTGCTCCCAATTTCTGTTGTTTATTGAGCCCATCTTTGCATGAAAAGTTCCCTTGGTGTCTCTAATTATCTTGAAGAAATCTCTAGTCTTTCCCATTCTATTGGTTTCCTCTATTTCTTTGCACTGACCACTGAGGGAGGCTTTCTTATCTCTCCTTGGTATTCTTTGGAACTTTGCATTCAAGTGGGTATATCTTTCCTTTTTCTCCTTTGCTTTTATCATCTCTTCTTTTCACAGCTGTTTGTAAGGCCTCATTAGACAACCATTTTGCTTTTTTGCATTTCTTTTTCTTGGGGATGATCTTGATCTCTGTCTTCTGTACAATGTCATGTATCTCCAACCATAGTTCATCAGGCACTCTATCAGATCTAGTCCCTTAAATCTATTTCTTACTTCCACTGTATAATCATTAGGGATCTGATTTAGGTCATACCTGAATGGTCTAGTGGTTTTTCCTACTTTCTTCAGTTTAAGTCTGAATTTGGTAATAAGGAGTTCATGATGTGAGCCACAGTCAGCTCCCAGTCTTGCTTTTGCTAACTGTATAGAGCTTCTCCATCTTTGGTTGCAAAGAATAAATCAATCTGATTTCAGGTCATGGTGGAGAGTTCTGACAAAATACGGCCAACCGGAGGAGGGAATATCAAACCACTTCAGTATTCTTGCCTTAAGAACACCATGAGCAGTATGAAAAGGCAAAAAGACACGACAGTGAAAGAACTCCCCAGGTCAGTAGGTGCCCAATATGCTACTGGAGATCAGTGGAGAAATAACTCCAGAAAGAATGAAGGGATAGAGCCAAAGGAAAAACAACACACTGTGGATATGACTGGTGATGGTAGCAAGGTCTGATGGTATAAAGAGCAATATTGCATAGGAACCTGCCATGTAAGGCCCATGAATCAAGGCAAATTGGAAGTGATCAAACAGGAGATGGCACAAGTGAACGTCGACATTCTAGGAATCAGCAAACTAAAATGGACTGGAATGGGTGAATTTAATTCAGATGACCATTATATCTACTACTGTGGGCAGGAATCCCTCAGAAGAAATGGAGTAGCCATTATAGTCAACAAAAGAGTCTGAAATGCAGTACTTAATGCAGTTTCAAAAATGACAGAATGATTTCTCTTTGTTTCCAAGGCAAACCATTCAATATCATGGTAATGCAAGTCTATGCCCCGGCCAGTAATGCTGAAGAAGCTGAAGTTGAATGGTTCTATAAAGACCTACAAGACTTTCTAGAATTAACACCCAAAAACCATGTCCTTTTCATTATAGGGGACTGGAATGCAAAACTAGGAAGTCAAGAAACACCTGGAGTAACAGGCAAATTTGACCTTGGTGTACAGAACGAAGCAGGGCAAATGCTAATAGAGTTCTGCCAAGAGAATGCACTGGTCATAGCAAACACCCTCTTCCAACAACACAAGAGAAGACTCTACACATGGACATCACCAGATGGTCAACACTGTTCTTGTTGACCATCATATCTCTAGTACTTACAAGAGTGCTTGTAGGATGAGAATTCACTGTCCATCTCTAGCAGGTATGTAGAGTTAATAAATGAAAGAGACATAGATCCTTTTTGCAAGATGTTGTAGTCTACTGAATAGCTTTCTAAAAGGGAAATTTTTCCTTATTTAATTCTTAGTAGAGTCACACGGAGAAGGCAATGGCACCCCACTCCAGTACTCTTGCCTGGAAAATCCCATGGACGGAGGAGCCTGGTAGGCTGCAGTCCATGGGGTCGCTAAGAGTCGGACACGACTGAGCGACTTCCCTTTCACTTTTCACTCTCATGCACTGGAGAAGGAAATGGCAACCCACTCCAGTGATCTTGCCTGGAGAGTCCCAGGGACGGGGGAGCCTGGTGGGCTGCCGTCTATGGGGTCACACAGAGTCGGACACGACTGAAGTGACTTAACAGTAACAGTAACAGTAGAGTCACAGGTTGAATTTTTGGCTTCCTTTAGAATTATTTGGGTGTCCTCTTAATGTCCTTAATGTTCTTAATCTATGTGGTTACTAGGAAACTTACTCTTGACCCTGCAAACATCACAACAGAAATGAACTCTAGGTACAAAGGAGCTAGGTTGACTCTATGTGGTAGAATCTTGCAATGACACAGACCAGATTTATGGGGCGGTGTTTACAATGAAAAGACCCAACACATTTTTATTTGATCTGCACCACCTGAAAAGAAAATTGGAATTATAATTAAAGCAGGAGGAAATGATAACTTAAGCATTGATTTTCCCATAAATGTGCCAACCCTCAGAACACTGGCTGGTCCCTACATTCCCTATACTGCTACGTAACTTCAGATGAATGAAACCTTCTCTTTCAATAAGTCGACTTACACCAGAGTATATAAATTTCAGCTTGTATGCCCTGATGACTCATCTTTATAGCTGAGATACTTCTCAGGGTTTGGATTAAAGGAAGAGATCCTTAGAAATACAAGGAAGAGGTATCCTATTGGGACTAGCAGTTTGCTATAAGAAACACTTTATAGATCTGGCTCGGATAAACATTCAGCATCATCACTATTTTAGATTTCCCCAGTCTCTTATGAAGCTTAAACACAAAGGAATTACCATTTATCTGTAAAGGTAAAATTACATCACCTATAATCCTTTCATAAATAGATATATCAACCACCACATTAATACAAAAGTGCCGTCCAAAGGCAGAAGGCCATTATATTTGCTTACTGTCAGAAATAAAGCTGCAGTTGCAAGTCATGCATGATTTTAATAAGGTTTGATAATATGCTATCAGCTGGTGGGAGCCATAGATTGAACTCTTATAGATTTTTGCTTCAGCTTCCAAATAATCAATCATGTCAAGATATGAAAATCATTTCATTCTCTTCAGTTGAAAAGAAGATGTGATTTAAAATGTCAGTCCTTGGATATATGAGTAGGATTCTTTTCATCAATCATGTGAAATAAACCATCTTATTTAGTAAGAAGGGAAGCTTTGGGAAAAAATATAGATAGATAGATATAGATAGATATATTTGCATAACGTAGATGGAGCTCACACATAATATGCATATAAATTACAAAGACAAACCTGGGTTTTCTCATTTGCTGCTTCTTTTTTTATCGGTAACATTAGGAAGGAATAGGATGGATTTGGAAGACCTCAAACCACAGGGCATGACAGGACACAGTGGCTTATTGTGTCTAAGTCCTGGAATTAAGAATTGAATTCAGATCACTTGATTCTTTTAGAACCATCTACTTGAATTCAGTTTAGTTCATCATGATCTTGCTAGGTCGAAAAAGATAAATCTCTAAACTTGAGCCTCAGTTCTCCTCTTTGAGATCAAGTTAATTCCATATGTTTATACTTGTGTAGTGGGTCAGGTTAGAATGCTTTGTAAATGGAAACTATGAGGTTGTCTACAAACCTAAGTGGTTATCATCATGGATAGACCACAGAATGTTAAAAGGTACCACCTTACTTCCTGGCAAACTCTAAGGAAACAGAACAACAGTCTTGGAATATGTCCAGCTAGGCAAAGGCACCCCACTCCAGTACTCTTGCCTGGAAAATCCCATGGAAGGAGGAGCCTGGTAGGCTGCAGTCCATGGGGTCGCCAAGAGTCGGACACAACTGAACGACTTCACTTCACTTTTCCTTTCATGCAATGGAGAAGGAAATGGCAACCCACTCCAGTGTTCTTGCCTGGAGAATCCCAGGGACGGGGGAGCCTGGTGGGCTGCCGTCTATGGGGTCGCACAGAGTCGGACACGACTGAAGCAACTTAGCAGCAGCAGCAGCAGCAGACTGAATTTAAATTCAGAGAAGAGGGACTTACCTAAGAAAATTGCCCTTACTCATTTTTTCTTTAAATTGAAATATAATTGCTTTATAATACTGTTAGTTTCAGGTATATACAGCAAAGGAATTATTTATATATATATATATATACACACATACATAATATATATGTGTATACACACACACACACACACACACACACACATATATATATATACACACACACACACATATATGTTTGTGTACCGGAGAAGGCAATGGCACCCACTCCAGTACCCTTGCCTGGAGAATCCCAGGGACAGGGGAGCCTGGTGGGCTGCAGTCCATGGGGCTGCACAGAGTCGGACACGACTGAGCGACTAGCAGCGGCAGCATGTTTGTGTACATGCTTAGTTGTGTCTGACGCTGTGCAACCCCATGGACTTTAGCCCACCAGTCTCCTCTGTCCATGAGATTTCTCAGGCAAGAATACTGGCGTGAGTTGCCATTTCACTCCACTCACTTATTGATCAGAGAACTATATTTAATATCTTACAATAACTTATGGAAAGTGTTTTGGTATATATCAGAATATGTATGTATGTATATGTATGTCTCTCTCTCGGACACGACTGAATGACTGAACTGAACTGAATGATTAGTTATACTAAGCATCATTTCTTGTGACTGCCCTTTTTTTAAAAAAATAATTATTGGAATATATTTGAGTTATGCCCTTATTAATAAGTGAAATATAATTATAGATTTTTCTAATTTGCTGTAAGACTTTAGGCAAGCCACTTACAACCTCTCTGAACTGTAGTTTGTCACCTAAGTCAAATGAAAGGTTTGGGTTATATGTTCTCTAAGGTTTTTCTGTAAACTTGGTGTTTGTTTTGAGATTTGACCTTAACCTCAGTAGAAATGCAGATTGTATCAGAAACATATTCTTTCCACACATAATACAAATTCACAACTTGAGCCAAATCTCTTTAACTTACACAGAATTTGTAAAAATCCCATCAGACTTTGACAGTATTATTCCTGGTGGGCTGCCATCTATGGGGTTGCAAAGAGTTGGACATGACTGAAGTGACTTAGCAGCAGCAGCAGCTATTACAACAACAGGAGACAATATACATAGAGCGCTTTTAATAAAGAAAATTATTGTATTTGTGTTAGGTGTAACAAAATTCAATTTTATCACCATAGGCTCTTCCTGGTATAACCCTGTGTGGTTGCTGTTTATATAGCCCTAGTCAAGTGTGATAGGATAGAAGTCCTTAGGGAACCTACCCAATTTTAAAATTTATTGTAAACATACATAACTATTGTGCCACTCATTATGTATAACTAGATATTTTTAATGTGCTTTGGAATATTTGAAAATAGTAAGAGATCTTGATCTGTTTAATATTAACATAATTGACCTCTCTAGGAAAATGAAAGAACTTTTTTAAATTAAGGGAAAGTTCAGTATAGTCCTGTTTTGAATGCTCTTAGTGCCAAAATTCCCAGCTATTGGATACAAAAGAGGTTGATAAAAGATAACTTAATTTTTTAGAAGCCAAGAGGAGTACATGAAATCACAAACTAAGACAGTCAGTATAGAGAATGTTTGACTTTTGCTACAAAGTCCAGAATTTATTTACACACACACACACACACACATGTGCACACTCACAATAGTTTAGTTTCCATTCTCAGCAAATCAAACTTGAAGCTCTAGTTTCTCCTATTTCACCCTGCATGTGCAGAAGCGTACGTGTGTGCTTTGCATATTTCCTCTCTCATTTTGACTGGCTGCCAAAGTTACTCCTATTTTATGAAGCATGGAGAGTGGTATGATAAGAGCTCCTTGTTCCATCATTTCTCTCTGCTGGAGAGAGAGAGATGGCTTTCTCTTTTCCTTCTGTTCATTAACGATGAACAAAGCTGAGACTAGTGTTTTTTTTTTTTTTTTTCTTTCCTTCTCTATCTTAGGAATTTCTCACATTACTTGACATGCATGTCTATATGATAAAGACTCGCCAGGGCCTTCTTATCCTGCTGGTATGCTTCCTGAGAAGTCTTGGCTCATCAACTGGGAGGAAAAGCTATCTCTGTCTTTTTTGTAGAATAAATATTTAATCTTAAAATAAAGGAAAAAGTACTATGATGTAAACATCCACTAATCCTGACAGTGTTCTTTTTTCTCTTACATTGAGAATGTGGACTTCAGTTCTAACCCTTTCTACATTCTGTACCTGAACAGAAAATAGTGTAGTGATTTGTTAAATCTGTGACTGAAGCAAGTTGAGGCTGGTGACTCCACTCCAATATCTCCCCTGTGCTTAGAGTTAGAATTGATGATTGGAGATCTAGACTCAGCCTTAACTAACTCAAGGTATGATGTCAACTCACTGCTCACACTCAGCACTTTCTTCACTTGGCTTCCAAGTTACCATAACTCCTGCCTTTTCTTTCAGAGTGCCCTTTCGCAGTCTCTTTTGCTTGTTTCTGTTCATCTCCGGCATCTCTAATCACTGAAATATGTCAACTGTCAGTCTTTGAAGTCCTGACTTTCCCCTCTCACCCTCCTGATGATTCCAGTCCCGTGGCTTTAAATATACCTCTACTTGGAATATTACTCTCACTTCTATATCCAACACAAGACTCTTTCCTAAATTCCAGATTCATACATCCATTCATATGTTTGGCATCTCCACTTACACACCTAAATGACATTTTAATCAACAAATCCAAACCAAATTCTGATTTCTCCACAATAATCCCCAACTTTATAAATCACAAATCTACCTTTGCAGTTGTTGGGTATACATCCCTTGGGATTAGTCTTGACTCTTCTTTTCCTCTTTAGCTCACATCCAGTCCATCATTAACCGTGGCATTCAGTCATCAGAAGAGATGGAAATCCCATACTCTCACACCACATTATAATACCAAGCTCAGCCTTGTCCAAACCACTCACACCATCTACGTGCATTATTAAAGAAACCTCCCCGACTGGTTTCTGTTCTTCTGCCCTCGTTCCCCTCTATCTGCTTTGAACTTAACAGGTGTCATTCTGTAAGATGTGACACCTCATGATGCTTCTTGAATCAAACCTGCCTCACCACCCCACGCATTTGTGGCTCATTTGAAAGAAAATCTGAAACCTTTTAATGATGTACAGGGTCCTACACACCACGCCCCTCCCCAGCACTTCTCTACATTTATTTCCTAGGACTTCTTCCTCTCCAGCTCCTGCTTTTCCTCCTTCCGTGAAAGTGCCAGGGACAGCCTCTCTTCTACTCCGCTGTTCCTGGTCCCGCTCCCTGGATTGTTTTTCTGCTGGATATTCACCTCGCCTGCTCTTCCGTCTCCTTTAGGTCTTTGTGCAGTGGTCCCCTTTTAATGAGATCTTTCTTGACCACTTTATTTAAAACTGCACCATGCCTAGCACTTCCTAACCCCCCTAGAATGCTAACTTCAAGGGTGGAAGGATTGCTATCTGTTTTATTTGGGCTTTATCCCCAGTGCTCAGAATAGAACCAAACAGAAACTTGTTCCACCTTAAGCATTTTTATTATTATTTTTTAATTAAGGAGAATAAAGGCTGGACAAGCTACGGTCCCTCTCTTCTCTTATCATGCCACCTCAGCTGTCTGTAATCATTCCCACTCCTCTGTAAGTTCTTTCACATCCTGAAATATGTTCATGTATTTTTAACCCTCAAGCCCTTTATCTGAACCACTTTATACCTCTCAGTCCCTCATCTGATTGGAAATGTTTTCTTCCACAAGTAACAGGACTCACTGAGGATAAGTTTAAAAATGAATGCTTGCTAAGTGCTGATTCAGGAAGCCAACGATATAAGGGCTCTGAGAAGATTGGCTTCGTGATTCTGCTGGCCTGTACCGCATGGTCACAAAATAGCTGCAGGAGCTGCCACTTACAAAGCAACGCTCAGAGACAAAAGCAGATGTCCACATGAAGCAGACAGGATCTTTGTGCCTCCCTCTAAACAGATAGCTTCTCTGGCGGCTTAGCGGGTAAAGAAAACACAGGAGATGTGGGCTCAGTCTTTGGGTTGGGAAGATCCTCTGGAGGAAGAAATGGCCACCCACTTCAGTATTCTTGCCTGGAGAATCCCATAGATAGAGGAACCTGGTGGGTTACAGTCTCTAGGGTCACAAGGAGTCAGATATGACTGAGAACGCTTGTCTCTGCCTAAACAGATAGGAAGAGAATGCCATTGTCCCGACTCTCTGAATCAAAAATAAAACAGAATATCATAAGTGAAACGAATCGCCAGGCCAGGTTTGATGCAGGATGCAGGATGATTGGGACTGATGCACGGGGATAATCCAGAGAGAGGGTGTGGGGCGGGAGGGGGGAGGTGGGGGTCGGGATTGGGAGGTCATGTACACTCGTGGCTGATTCAAGTCAATGCATAGCAAAGCGAATACAGTACTGT